>OY992885.1:69034108-69209108 GCA_963921405.1 Cepaea hortensis
AACTTTTCTAGAGTGAAGTCCCCCTGCTATATAGACATTATATAATGAAAATGGAAAAGTAAATGTTATTAAATAAGTAGAAGATTTTACATTAAGAAATTATTATAGTCGGTTGCACAGGAATGAAAGGAAGACGTGTAGAAAATTTCATCTCAATCGGATGTACCGTTATCGAACGCATCCAAGACCCACAAACCCACAAACATACACTCTGTTTTATAGATATAGATTTGAAAATGTTTGATAGAGTACAACATTTAAATAATCAAAATGCTGGAAGCAATAGATAGATATACTTTGAATAGATTTAAATAAATTTTTTTTTTTTGCATATCCTTTACAGGACATTGCTGTCAACATCAGCATCTTTGAGCTGATTGTTGATTTCTTGGCAAGATTACGCTCAGTAGTTTGCCATTGCTTTCTGAGCGGCTGGCTCACATACCCCGTAAGTTACCAATGCGATTTGAACCACTGCTGATTCTCACCGTCGTCACGTTACTTACGAGAGTGTACGAGATTACGGAGAAAAGTGGCTAACCTCTAGGCCAGGTAGCCGGCCGAATAGATTTAAGGACTATAAAATATGTATTGGTAGCAGGCAGCATCTGTATGCATTTATGGTCAGATTGGTCTAGCTATTCAAATGAAACAAGGTGTCAGGCAGGGCCACATTCTCTCATCTGATATCTTTTCTGTGTACACCAAGCTTATTGTGAAATCCGTCAGAGATAAATCATATTTGAAGGTTGTTATGCTGATGGTAAAATGCTTTTAGCAAGAAATGAAAATGAGTTGTCAAAATGGATAAATGTCACATCCACCGAAAATGAAAAGAAAGAACACAAAAGCAAACGTTACAGTCACCACCAAGAAAAATAAATAATAAGACAAACTCAGTAACTCTAAAACAAGAAGACAAATTTAATTATGAGGAGGCTTAAAATGAAAACCTTAAAAGGTGATGGAAATTACAATAACCATGCCATGTCTTGTAATCTGTCAATACTGTTGTTTAGGATATCAGTATTAAGCCTAAGACATCAAGGTGCAGATGAATACAGTGACGTCATGAGAACAGTTTACAGATGGCCGCCCCACTTTTGACATGCACAAATTATGAGCAGTGTTCAGGTATCCGCTTCTTGATAAGTGAAGGGGTGAAACCTTTAGAAATTCATCGGTGAATGAAGGTTCAGTATAGTAATGCATGCCTGTCAGTCCAGCAAGTGTATGAGTGGAGTAGGAAGTTTTACAACAGTGTGACTTCTGTGACATTGTTTACGACCAGGTCAGGTACACCGAGTAGTAACACCAGAGTCAATCTTTCTACAAGAATCCAAGCACTTTATCGGTGCTAGAGAACTTGGATTGAACACTGTGGTGACTACATTAAAAAATGATTCATTTGTTCTTTACTTTATCAGAATATATTCACCAAACAAAACAAAAAACTTTTAGGGTTTTCATTTGAAGCCCCCTCATATTTAGGGTCAGTGGTAACAACAGGTGGGAGAAGTAACACAGAGGCAGCATGCAGAATAATCAGAACAAGTTCCATCAGATGACAAATTGCTTATAGCAAGAAATGAATTGCAGCTTCAGACTGACTTGATGATGATGAGATGTTTGCTCTATTATCTAAACGGTGCAGCTAATACAAAGATTCTGTAATCTTTCTGTAATCATTCAGAAACAGTTTTCATGTTCTGTTTAAGTGCTCTTATTTATGTGAATTTTGAAATGCACTTTTATTGCAGTGATGAATCATTGTGGTGATAATAATGGTGGCTGCTCACATTTATGTCTTCCTGTGCCGCAAGTCAAGAAAAGTTATGTGCCAAAACGGTCTGAATGTGCATGTCCTGATCACATGATTTTTGATCACTTCAGCTGCAAGCAGTGTGAGTAATGTACTGCATGACTGCTGTAAAATATTGTATTGAAAGAAATAATCATGTTAATTGTTTTGTTAACACTAACATGGGCTGTATTATATGACCTTAAATGTAAGTATGGAGTCTCACTTGTATAGGTGCTAGTGCACTTATCTGCTGTCCAATGGTCCTGAGTTCCAATTCCTCACAGGGCGAGACTTTGCAATGATCAAATGGCTGTGGTCTCAACCCAACCTCAGACAATTTTCCTGAAGGTAAGATGGCTGGTGTGATACTGACCACCCCATACACCAGTTGCCATTTGGTCAAGAAATTATACAACAAACACCATATCCCCAGTGTGCAATAATGACATGGTAATGAACTTCTTTATTTCACATTTCTACGTTTTTAGAAATGTGACGACAGTCATCATCATTATCATCAAGTTCTTCGCCAACTGGAGTGAACAACCATACCATGATACTCCACAACTCTCTTTCTCTAGTCTATCAATTTATGCACTGACATTGCTTCATACCATAATGTATTACAATTCATCTCTTTTTTCCCCACTGACTTTCATCCATTATGATTACCAGTTGTTGTACAACATTCCAGTTGTGCAACTGAGCTGGGAGGACGAAGACCATATAATCACTGTTGAGACAATACATGCAATGCTCAGTAAATCAGCCAACACTGCCCCAGGCCCTGACAACATCCGATTTGGCGATCTACCAACAGTGTCGGATGACATGGAAGAACTGGCAAGGGAATTCAACACCAATATCCAAAGTGGCCAGATCAAAGATGAATGGCTACACAGATACTTGTTACTGCTGCTGAAGCTGGACAAAGATCACTCCAAGATCTGTGGGTATAGAATTATAATGATGTCAGTCAGGTCTGCAGTCTTACCAATATCAATCCAGGCAGGGAATGTGTGCCTGTGTCTCCAGTGTCATGCTTGGCAGGAGGTGCAGAGAGCAGAATCCTGTTGATGTCAATACAGAGGTCAATATGCTCAAGAGTGACAATTCAGATGGTTCCAATGTGCTTATCTATACTGATGGATCTGTTATACAGCAGCAGGTAAGTTCAAGAGCGTTCACGGCATGCTTAGCGTGCCAAGCCATTCAAGAAGTCAGTGGTGCCCACTCTATGGCCACTGGCAGCATGATATGAAGGTGATGACAGTGACACAGGATTTCATATGGCTGGAGTCACAGAATTTTACTCATGTTTGTGTCCTGGATGATTGAATGGGCATGATCTGAATGGTCGAGTTGAGTTCTATATGCAGACAGTGGATTGAATCACTGCGGAGGTCTACTGTTTGAAGAGTCACTTTCATCTTCATCCCAGGACATGTAGGAGTTTAGGGAAGTGAACGAGTTGATAAACTTATTTGCTCTGCATCCATTGCCGAAGAGCCAGATAATGGATCGTACAAATATTATCAATGCCCTTAAAGAGATGTGAAAAGTGGAGGACTTTTACACCAGCAAATCCACATTTTGTCTTGAATGAGAGATTTGGAAGTACGAATTGGCACAGCCAGACATGAGAAGCACATCAGGAGAATGAGGGGTCTCGTCTTCCAAAATAGAACTGGCACTATTAGTCACCGGATACTGATGCATGTGTTGGAGGGGAGGTTCTGAGAACCTGTGGATATGTCCAGTAAGCAAGGATGATATCCCAACAAACAAACTTACCAATTTGTTTTGTCAAATGACATAGCCAGAGAATGGTCAATACCTGCTTATGATGTCTGTGACTTGTTTTCCGTCTGTATTGGCCTACTTTTCTTCTTCATCATACCCCTTCGGACGTCAGCATGAATATATCCAAAGAACGTAGCAGTCAGTTTGAGCTAGTTGACATTTTCATAGAACTTTTTCTCAAACTGAGTGGGTGTAGGCCAAAATAGTTTTCTTTGTTTTGCACATGTTGGAACACCCTTCAACAAATGTTTAATTTCATTTGGTCTGTTTTAAACATCTTCATTTTGATTATGTTTGACATTAATTCATAGGATGATATATGTGTGGCTCCATGAGAATGTCATGTTATGTTACCAATGAATTCTATTGAGGGATATGTAAGGTAGTATTTGTGTGTTAAAGAAGATAATGACAGTACTTTTATAGTATATGTTCCAGTGTCTTTATGTCTTCAGTTGATGAAACTATGACTACCATGAAAATGCAGCAGAAATATACAGACACCATTAGCTCTAATCGTCCTCAGTCCTCTGAACCTGTGTCAAGCCACAAAGAAGCAACAACTATAAAATCTCAGGTTATTCTAGACACAGCTGTCAATACAAGTTATGTTGAGACTTTGGAGGAAAAAGAGAGCGTTGGTTTTATTGCTGGAATTGTTATTATCATTTTGATTGTTACTGGACTTCTTACATTTATGGTGAGTAGATTTGTTTTATATACATATAAAACCGTATTTCAAACATAGTGAGCACTATTTTGTACTCTAATCGTCTCTTCCAGTTACATCCATACTATTTATAAAGTAATTTTTCTCTGTAGAGCATATTTTGAGAGTAAACTCAAATAAGAAACAGTAAACAATGTAGACAGATATAGATATAGACATCATGTCCTGAATGCTGTGATGTCGGTTCCTAAATCAATCAATCAATCAATCAGATAACATCAGGGTGTTGGTATCCGAACACAACAACTGCCATTCAGTGACTATGCATATTTATAAAAGTGTATTATAGGAGTGGGGTATCTTGGATCCATTCAAAACATGTAAATTGTGAAATTTATTTCACATTCTAAAATATCCGTTTAATTTTATTTATAACAAGACAAAAAGGTAACAGTAGATGTTATCATTTATAGGAGGCTTCAGGAGAATACAGTGAGAAGTACATTCAAACAAGAAATTAAAAAGCTGCATAAGAACATCTGTGATGGTGAGAGTATTCTATCCGTCATGTGCCATGCCGGTAAACGTGGGCAGTAATGACTCGCCATTTCACTCAAGCACCAGAGTCGTGAATCAGCTCAGTGTTCCTGTCTCGACCATGTCACGTGGTCAAGCCATCTAGGTGTTTACTTCTCTGTCTTCCCCTTATTCTCTTCCCCTCGATCTTGCCAGTTGTCACCAAGTTCTCCAATTTATTTCTTCTCATAACATGTCCAAAACAGTTTGATTGTCTACATCTAATTTCTCTAATCAAGTTATGATTTTCATTTGTTTCTTGTAGTACTTGGTCATTGGGTTTTCTGTCTGTCCATGCTATTCTTTGCATTCTCCTCATAAACAACATTTTCACATCCATACAAAATTACAGGCTCTATTTAGCATCTCAACACTCTTTTTCTCATTTCAATTGACATCATTTTATTGGTCAGTATGTGTTTCATCTTACTAAAGGCTGCTTTCGCCATGGCGATTCTTGTTCTATTATGACTGTTCCGAGATAATTGTACCGATTCACTTGTTGAAGAATATTCCCATTTACTTGTATATAACATTGAGGTATTTCATTTTTCCTAGTGACGACCATAATCTGTGTCTTCTTACAATTTAACTCTTACTGGGCAGACGCTTGTCCATTTTTTAGCCCTGAACGGGCAAGATTTTTGCAGGTTCGGTAAAATTTCGGGTTACGTTAGTAAAAACATCACAAATCAGGTGTTAGTCAACCGATTTTAGTTACATAAACAATACAATGAAGGGAAAAGCATGCAGAATATGTTACACACGTGATTGTTGCTGGTAATGCATATATGAACACAAATATTTACCAAATACAGCATATTGTTTGTGATTTTCAGTCATCTATACGGCAATTCACAAACACATTTTCAGAATCATAATCACTTTCTATAAAATCATACTCACGACTGCTAATGCAAAGTAATGCTTTTCACTGATATCTAGCTTCGATTAATAGTCAACTTCATGCCCTTTAGTGTCACTTAAATTGAACCTAGTGAAATCTCGGCTATCACTTGAAGAATCGCCAAAATCCATTTTGAAAAACTAAGCGTAAAAACCCCGAAAACTATCAAAAAAGTCCGTTCAAATTCATAGTAGGCGCTTGCAAATGGCGGCCACGTTGTCAAGCTATCGGCGAAAGTAGCCGTCGGAAGTATCGGAAAGCTGAGAGATCGCGTTTTTACAATACATAATAGCATCGGCCACGTTGAGGTGGTCTGCCCGTTTAAGCGATCGGATGGAAATGGACGTTCTGCCCGGTAAAGGGTTAATTCTAACCCTAGTTGTTCACTGTGTGCAACAACCGCATCTACTAATTGTTGCAGGTCCTGCTCATTGTCTGCAATCAATACTGTATCATCTGCGTATCTAATTTTATTGATGTTTCTTCCTCCAATGATGATTCCTTTCATATCTTGTACATTTCTGAAAATATTTTTACAGGGAAACCAGATCTGGAGACATTACACATCCCTGTCTCACACCTCTCTTAGGCTGATATTGACCTACTTCATTATCAATTCTGATGGCAGCTTGTTGTTTCCAATATATGTTTTTTTACAAGTCTAAGGTCTTTCCCATCAGTTTGTAGATCTGCAAGCATCTTCATCATATTGACATGTCTTACTCTATCGAAAGCCTTTGTGTAGTCAATAAAGCAAAGGTGTAGATGTTTGTTTACTTCTATAGAACATTCAGTTACTTTTCACAGCATATACACCATTTACTGTACTCTTGCCTTCTACAAACCCACATTGTTCTTCTCCTATTTCATGTATGCTCTTTCTCAGTCTTTGCATGATAATTTGTTGCAAAATCTTCATGATGTAACTCATTATACTAATTGTTCGATGTTAATCACATTCCAAGGCTCGTGATTTCTTTGGGATTGCAATAAATTCAGTTAGTTAGTTAGTCGACAGATCATCCTCATTGCACATCGAACCCATCAGTCCATAAGTGCTTGGATCCCCTCCTCAGCAAATCCCACAGTGTGTAGCGGCTAACGACACCAGTTCTGTGTTGATTTATCAATCTTCTTTGGCTTCCTGCATAATGTTCTTGTTTGGTCACACCTGTTTTTATTTGCTGTTCTCGCAGTCTGATAATGGTTGTAGATTCACAGTCATCAGTTGGTTCTCGCAAAAGTCTTACTTCTCGTAGAGCATTCAGAATGTCAGCCTGGTCCATGGCGCCACAGTAGCCTTACCTGTGAGCTTGCCAGCCTGCTCATTTCCTTGTACTCTTGCATGCCCTGGCATGAAATGAAACTAACCTTTGCCAGCCGAGACCGCTCCAGAGACAGCAACCACTCTCTTCGGATCTTTACCATCTCTATCCTCATGAGCATGCTCATTGAGTCGCTAAGGAAACATGCCCTAGTGAATGTCTGTCTCGAGCCATGTTATTGCTTTACTTACTGCCATGACTTCCATAGTCAGGCTGCTTGTGGTCTCAACAAAATCACTAGGGGGCTGCATAGTCTCGAGGTATGGTGTCCGCCTTGAGTGCTGGAGGTCCCGGGTTCAAGCCCTGGTGAGGACCGGGTTTTTTTTCACGTGGACTTCTAGTAATAAAAATTTCCCGTGGTCTCTGGGTAGTGAGATCGCCCGTGTGTATTGTTGCGCACGTAAAAAATCCCTTGGCAGTTGGAAATCGAAAAAGAGTAGCCTAATGGCGCTGCCCGGACAAAATTTCGAGTTAAAAATCTACCCAAAGTATTTCAGGATCCTTGCCGGTGCTACGGAGTTCGTAGCCGTGATGCTGATCCATCGACTAAACTAAACTAAACTCAACAAAAGCACCAGAGTGCTCCTTCACAATTCTCCCTCCGGCCTGAGCCATAAAGGCCCATGAGCTTCTCACATGTCGGATGACCGACCTATCTGTGTATCACCATCTAACGAATTCTCGAAAATCAACGCTTGTACTTCCGCCTCCACAGCAGCCGAATTTTCTTGTCTGCATTTTCTGTCTAGCTGGATGCAGACTGAAAGAGACGTACAGAAATCTGTTGGCACTTGTACCCACTCCTCGCCAGGTTCTAAGTCCTCAAGTGAACATACCTGTTGAAGAATGTCCTCGGCTTGACCCATCCATGACCTTCCTATTTTTAACCTGCTGCCCTTCACCTTCCTAATTTCACTATGCAGTGGATGTTGTGTGTTTGCGTTAACTCTGAGGTAGGCCCACGCTCTGCAAATTTGTATTCTGTCTTCAATGGTTGGAAAATCAAGAAGGTAGCGCATTGCCCTGCATGCTGTATCTCTTGTATATCCAAGAAAAATGCGCATGGCTTCGTTCTGTATTCTTTCCATCCTTTCTATCTATCTGCTTACGGCTGAGAGTCAGGATCGCCATCGTATACTCAAAAACAGACATGACCAGCCCTTCATACAGAAGACATAGATGGCACTGCTGACAGTTTGCTGCCGCCATCACCCGCATCGCAGCCAAACCCCGCTTGGCCTTTGTTATCACCTGGTCTATGTGCTCGTTATAAGCAAGGCTTTGATAAAAACGTATCCCCAGGTAGTTCATTGCCTGCGTTCTTTCCACAGTCTCTGAACACAGCTTTACAGTTGGTGTTGGAGTGTTGACAATATGATTATTAAAAGAGAACCATGTCACTGTTACCTTTGTTGGGTTGACAATTGCCCCAGCTTCAACACACCAAGTACTTATGTGATTGAGTTTTGTTTGTAGTTCCGCAGCAGCCTGATCTCTATCCTTACCCTGATGATAAACTAAAACATCATCGGCATATGACAATGTCCTCCCTGGTCCCGTGATCTGCTCGCTGGTGAACAGCATTGGAGATAATGTTGATCCCTGTGGTAGGCCAGGATATATTGTTGTTGGTTCCGAACATCTAAAAACTGCTTTCCGTTGGAAGAGGGCTGCAGCGATCCAACTCAGGAGGAAAGGACTTATCTTGAGTTCAAGAAGCTGAAGCATTAAAATATCCAATGGTACTCTGTTGTACGCATCCTCAAGATCAATCGCTGCAGCAAAGGTTTCAATGCCTGAGTGGAAATCTTCATAGACGTCATGGGAAAAAAACTGCTGCATTGGTCCAGGTTTCTCTTTTTGGACAGTACCCTCCCAGGGTAGGTGGGAAAACACCTTGCCTCTCTAGCTGGCTTGATATTTTTCTGGCAGTTAACTTCTCTGGCAGCTTGCCTATTGTATTCTGCATGGTTATTACTCGATATCCCTGAAATTTTGTGTGGTCTTTGCCAGGCTTCGGCAATGGAATCAGATAGCTGTGTATCCACTTCTCCTTGATGCTTGTAGTCCCTATACTGTTGTTGTACATGTCTGCTAGTATCTCTAGCTCGTTGTCGGTACACCTATTGATGTAGTCGTATCTTATGCCATATGGCCCTGGAGCACCGTTTTTTGATCGCCGAATCACAGCCTTGGTTTCTTTCATTGTCACTGTGTCTTCATCCAAAATGTTCTGGGCCTTGCACCTGTCTGAGGTGCCACCTTGGCAAGATTTCAGCCTCGCATGTCTGTCTGGTTGCTCTGCTTTAGATAGTGTTCGAAGAGGGCTTTGCCCTTGTTCTCATCAGTCCTATGCCAGATGAGATCAGCACCTTGGAAGTCAGAATCTTATTCTTGACTGCCCCACTGATGCTTTTATGTAGTCGCCAGAACAATTTCAGTGATGTGTCTGTGCTTACTCTTTGACATACCTCTACCCATTTTTCACTTTTAACCAGTTTTTTTAAATAGCTTACTTTTGTGTGCATCTCTCTTTCTAAGTGCATGCAGGGACTAGGATGGGTAACTTTGTTCTTCTTGGCATTTTGCCATTTCCTTACAGCACTGCGCTTATCCACCCAGGCCTTCTCCACCTCAAAATTCCACCAAGGTGGCTGCTCCCAGTTTTTTTCCTGCCTTGAAGCTTTCTGCGCTTGTCGCGCCTTAATTTGCTCACCACATCTTACCCTCTACTCTCATACTGGAAAGTTTTGACCATTGACTTGTGCTGCCTGGTTCTTCCTTTCTCCACCAATATGCTGCAAGGATGGTGATCGCTGCCGTGGTACCCCCGGACGCCCCATCTACACACTGTAGTGAGTGAAGGAGAAACCAGCACCAGATCAATAGCACTGTCCTCATCACCTGGACGGCTTGCTGTCCTGTTGACACAGCCACTGCTGATACAAACCAGGTCAATGGTTTCAAGTACTGTCTCGAGCTCCTCCCCCTGTGTGTTGGAGGAAATGTTTCCCCATGATCTGCCTTTGGCGTTGAAATCTCCACAGAAAATAACATTTCACTCGTGACATAATATGTCACTTTAAGCACTGCCACTTCTGGGAATCCACACTCACGTTATGGGCATAAACATTAAACCAACACGAATGGTAGACTGGATTGAACTCTAACTGCCTGCGGAAGTCCGGATGTACAAAAACTGCAAATAAATACAGAATTACATAATTCAGAAGGTATATATATATCTCTGGTATCATATATTGTGTTCAGCAGTCTGGTGACTTGATCTATTCCACATTCTTCTAAAGCATTAATCATTTCTGTTGTGATGTTATCTGAAACGGGGTCTCTTCAATTCAACCCAGACTTTGTGCTATAGAGAGACATAACTCAATCCCTGCTCCCCTTCATGAGTGTAGTTATTGTGCCTTTTTGAAGCACAATTAACAAACTAGCACAATGTAACAAACTATAGTCTGTCAAAACGGCAAGGTACCAGTGAATGTATATATTTTCAGCGCCAAAACAAAAAGTAGGTTTGGACCAAACTAAAATTTGTGGTAGAAAATGGGAGGTAGATGTGTCATAGTTATGACTTAATTGTTGTTAATATTGTAGATATGTTTTATTATATATCAAATTAAATGGGATATTGATATTTTAACTTTAAATTGGAAAAAAAAAATAATTTAAATAATGTTAAACTATAATTTAATATTGTTTCAAATGATAATCTGATGTAAATCGATGAGGTCAAGAACTCGTGGGTGTTGCCATTTCTGAAATCAGAAAATTAAAAACAATTTAAAAGAAATTACTACCAAATTTGGCATTAACATGACTGTTTGTTTCTGATCAAATAGAAAGAGATAAGTTTCTCTAGTGTAAATTTCCATTTACTTGACATTAAAATTGCAGATGATATGGAAAAAGAAACACATGATTGATTGATTGATTGATTGATTGATTTAGGAACCGACATCACAGCATTCGGGGCAGTCCCATAAGCGCTCAGTCCCCATCCTCAGCAGCCAGTGAAGAGTTCAAACACCAATAGTACCAGTAGCAATCTGATTATATGTCCGTCTTGCTTTTCCTCTGAGCGTCGAGCGTCAGCCAGATCCCCTCGTCATTCCACGCTGTCTCATTCTTGCCAGACCATGGTGATCCATTTGCTCCTCCAAGGTGTACACGTGCTCCCACAAGGTCGCAACCATGTCTGCCTTGTCATGCATCAATACTCCACCAAGTTTTGTAGAGCCAGCCAATCTGTCCACCTGTTCATTCCCCAGCACACCGGCATGCCCCGGAGAAAAGATCCAGGCGATGCTTGCCACCCGTGACCTCCGAAGCAAAGCAAGCCACTCTGCCCGAAGCTTGCCTCTCTTCACCTTCCTCAACATGCTTTCTGAGTCAGTTACAATCACGATGTGTGTGTGTATCGTATTCTCGATCCAGCGGAAAGCTGCACTGACCGCCTCCACCTCCATTCTTAAGCTAGATGTTGTGGTATCATATGCCAGGCTCTCCTGCACCAAACATCGA
Organism: Cepaea hortensis; assembly: GCA_963921405.1. Classification (NCBI taxonomy): domain Eukaryota; kingdom Metazoa; phylum Mollusca; class Gastropoda; order Stylommatophora; family Helicidae; genus Cepaea; species Cepaea hortensis. The sequence goes on from OY992885.1 coordinate 69,045,739, forward strand.
CCATTAGCTTTTGCTACCTCTCAAAACCGACCCATCTGTGTAGATAATCACATCACCCGAGCGAGCATTATCCAGAATTAGTTGCTGGATTTCCACTTCTGTGGCCCCTGCTGGCCACTCCCTGCACTCCTGGCTCAATGTGATTATAACTCTGCACAAGTCTGACTGCTTCGCTGGCACTCTGACCCACTCCTCTCCTCACCTAATGTTCTCCAAGAGGCACACCTGTCTGATCGTATCCTCCGCCTGAGCCATCCATGATTTCCATCTTATCAGTCGCTGACCCTTAACAGCGTCCAGTGCCTCATGCAATGGGTGATCTGTGTCTGCAGGTACTCTGAGGTATGCCTTCGCCTGCATCACCTTGAGCCTACCAGCAACAGTCGGCAGACCAAGGTTGTAACTCATACACACTACTGGGGTGTCTCTGGTGCATCCAAGAATGACTCGCATAGCTTCGTTCTGTATGCGCTCTAATTTCACCAGCTGACTCTTTGAGACAGTGAGCAGTCCTAGTCCATAATCAATCACTGAGAGGATCAAGTGCTGGTATAGTGTGAAGAGCATTCTCTGCTCTGTGTCCATTGCAGCCATAGTTTTAAGTGCATTGAGTCCCTTTTGAGACCTTGTCACAACTGTCTCCACATGGTCCTTGAAGGACAGGCTCTTGTCAAGTGTGATTCCCAGATACTTCAGTTTGTTCTCTCTGTTGATGCTTCTACCATCTATCGTGAGGCTTGGGACATCAACTTTCACAATCCTGTTGTCCAGAGAGCACCACAAAACAGCCGCCATTTCCGGGTGGATGACAGCACTCATTTCAGTGCACCAGTCAATCACTTTGTCTACTATCACCTATAGCTCCTGGGCTGCTTCCTCCTTATCTCTCCCCTGCCTATATGCAAGAATATCATCTGCAAATGTTAGTATCCTTCCAACCCATGGTGCTTCTAAGTTTGCAATCTTGCTCGTATACACGTTAAAGAGCACTGGTGAGATTGCAGATCCCTGTGGCAGTTCCGGGGTTGAAATATGTGGCTCTGAGGTCCATGCACCAAGACGGAGAGCAAAAAGAAACACATAACACACTCACTGTGAACATCCAGACAATTCATCATCCCATGACAGTTTTGAGAAATTCTAATAAAATACAAGAGAATGTGATATAAGGTATAATAATACGAAAAAATAATAAGAGAGTATGATATAAGGCAGGGGTCACCAAACTTTTTTCACCGTGGGCCGGATTACTGACAAAATGACAAACGCGGACCGGATACTCATTCTGTGCAATACTTGCGCCGGTCTCCGTGGCGAAGGTCTTACGGACGCAGTTCGTAATCCCGTATACCCGCGTTCAAAACACAGCTGCGCGCGATTTGGCAGAAGACAGAGTTGCGCTGGTATTTTACGCTATGGTATGGCTGCCGGTTGTTCAGAAAGCAATGGCAAACTACTAAACGTAAACTTGCCAAGACATCAACAAGAGCAAAAAATACTGGTGTTGACTGCAAACTTCCTGTAAAGGATATGCAACTAACTTTAACAATACTTGCAAGCCAGAACGAAAGCTCTGGAAAAAAAAGACAAAAAACTTAGGTAATCATGGGTGAGTGGCATGCAAAGCACAAAAATAAAAAAACAAAGAAAACCAACATTTATTTACTAAAAAAGTTATCAAAGAAGGCGACGTTAGCAAAATTATAGTTACATCAGACCTAGTGTGCACATATCCAAATGTCACAAACTAAGCAGCAAAAAGGTTAGTGAGATTTGTGAAATAAATAAATAAGTTGTTCCCACTGTCATAGGTCGATCTTTTCTCTGCATTTGCCTGTGCAGTTTCCAGAATTTTCGCAGTGTTTTATCACCTCCAATCTCCTTCATGAAACATTCCCATTTTGCCTTTTTGGCCTCTGCAGCACAGCGCTTGAACACCTCCACCTTGTCTTTCTTGACATTTTCCGCTGTGTCCACTTCCTCTCGTGAGCTTCAAAGTGTCTGTCGCACTTTCTTTAGCTGCTTCACTGCAGCTCTCTTTGCTTTCCAAGCATGGTCTACTTCTGGGGTCATGCTTGGAAAGCAAAGAGAGCTGCAGTGAAGCAGCTAAAGAAAGTGCGACAGACACTTCGAAGCTCACAAGAGGAAGTGGACGCAGCAGAAAATGTCAAGAAAGACAAAATTGATGGGATAGGCCTTAGACTTGTAAAAACATATATTGGAAACAAGCTGTCATAAAGATTAATAATAAAGTAGGTCAATATCAACCTATTAAGAGAGGTGGGCAACAGGGATATGTAATGTCTCCATATCTTTATTTTTTAATAGTGAAAATATTTTTAGAAACTTAGAAGATAGAGGAATCACCATAGGGGGACGTAATACCAATAATATGAGATATGTGGATAAAGTATTCATTGCAGATAATGAACAGGATCTAAAAGATTTAGTAGATGCAGTTGTTGCACACAGTGAAACAACTAGGGTTAGAATTACATTGCAAAATGACACGGACTATGGTAGTCACTAGAAATAAGGTGCCTTGAAGCAAGATGGAAAACATACTGACCAATAAAAAGATAAGTGCTACATAGAACCTGCACTTTTGGATGGATGTGAAGCATGGACAATGATCAGAAAAGTTGGCAAACATCTGATGGTGGTGGTTTTTGAAGAAAATGTAGAAAATACCATGGACAGACAGAAAAACCAATGAGCAAGTCCTACAAGAAACAAATGAATACCGTAAGCTGATTGGAGAAATTAGACGTAGAAAGTCACAAATTTTTGCACACGTTTATGCTATGATTGGGTTTATAGGATTACAGATCATGGTATTGTTCAGGAAAAAGTGCGGTCTGTACGAAGTGACCGTGCAAAGTGACCCGCCATGAGCGTTGGTCACAAGAGCATGAAAAGCGTTTGGGACGCTTTGTGAAAGGACAAAGCGTCACCTCCAAGATCAGTGGGGCTTGAGCCACGGTCAAGTACGGACCTAGTTCTTGGTTTCAAGTAGCGATGGTCACACACTGTGCCGCTACAGTATTAGTTAGATTTATAGTCATTGTGTAGACTAAGTATTGTGTAAGACTGATAAATGTGTGTATAAATGACAATGTGAAATATACAATATTTAGAGACAATATAATAGTTAAAATAGCGTCAATGTTGTGTTCTTGAGGAAATGTCGAGTTGTGTTATAAATAGTTGTTTATCAAATGTGCAGAGTGGAAGAGCTAAACCATAAATGAATATAATAATAGAGATGGCTACAGTAATCAGACCACGGCCTCGCAGACAGAAATGAATTGGCACAGACGTGCGACAGCACTGTAAGAGATAAATAATATTGTGCCACGTCAAAACGACCAATGACTAATAATGTTGCGCCATTCCGGAACTACAATTACTTATAGCACATGTGCCAAATACTCTGAGTGCTGTGACAACCTACTTATAGCGCTGTAACAACGAGATATGCGAGTTGTGGCAGTTATGAGAAGAAATAATTTGGAAAACTTGGTGACAACTGGCAATATTGAGGGAAAAAGAACAAGGGGAATGCAGAGAAGTAAATACCTGGATGGCTTAGCCTCGTGGTATAGTCAAGACAAGAACACAAATTATCTTGTGAGATGGTAAATCATAATCGCCCACAGTTATTGGCATCGCCCGTGTGTTGCCAGGGCCCATACGGGCGAGCAAAGAATAGTAACTCTGTTGCCTACCATGCATGTCGTAAGAGGCGACTAAGGAGGACATGGTTCCGTCGCCCTGCTACTGAGAGAGTGCGTGGTGCGACTCTATGAGCTGTGAGTTTCACGTGGAATGCTTTTACATCTGTCCGCGGTTGTCTGTAGTGTGAACTGCATGTTTGGAACGATGGCGGCCGGCTGTTGCTGGATTGCCTTTTCGGTCTCACGAGTGCATTTCTCAGGAGATTCATGGGAGTCGCCACTGGAGCTACGAAGTTCATGCTTTGTGCGGCACTTTCAGCGGGTTGTCCTGCGGAAAGAGATAAATCCGTAGGGGATAAAACCCGGATCAGTGAAGTCTTTCTGGTGACTGCCGTTTCCATCATGATGAACTGTATTTTTCATGAAGGTCTTTTGTGTTGGCATTCCGTGGGCGGCATTATGCACAGTGTACCTGTGCGGGCTGTTGGCTTGCCAATACTCCTGTCTATTCCATTGTTCACATTGGGCAGTGAGGAGCATTTTGTGTCGTATTCACTAGCACAGGAACGGAGCAATATGGGGACAACCCGACACCGTGATGTTGGAACCACGACTAACTAACTAAGTTATTGGCATGGCACATGACGATGATGAAAAAGATAATAAATCAGCCCATGGCACTCAATCAGATATATATCGTAATTATAACTCATAAGGTTTGAACAAGATTTTTAAAATTAAGTTGCATGTCCTTCACAGGACGTAGCCGTCAACCCCAGCATTTTCGCAGTTCGGGATTCCTTGGTAAGTTTTATGTTCAGTAGTTTGCCATTGCTTTCTAAACGATACCTTTTTCGAAAACACCAGCACCGCTGTGTTTCGGACCTGGGTATACGGGCTCACAAACCACATTCGCAAGAGGAAAAATAAGAAGAAGATGTTTTTAAAAAGAAAAGTTAATTGCATGTCCTTTATAGGACGCAGTCAACCCCAGCATTTTTTGGCTGTCCGTGATTCCAGGGCAAGTTTACATTTGGTAGTTTGCCATTGCTTTCTGAGAGACCAGCACCCATACCATTTCATAAAAAACCAACACGGCTGTGTTTTCAAACGTGGGTATGCGGGATTTCAAACTGCACCCGTAATGCCTTCTCCACAGAACCGGGGAAGATGTTTTACTTCCATTCTAAGTACATATTTAGAAAGCTGTGTAAAAGTGGACATGGAAATAGCGACAACATTAAATGATTAACAGAGAAGAATCTAGTCTTTGTCTAGAGCTTAGTTGATTTTCTTATAACTTTTGCTTATTGTTCACATTTGGATTTTCTCAGCAAAATGTTAGTGTAAATTTAATGTTCAGTTTTACTGTTTCAATTGTAATGTCTTATTTGTGACTAAAGGACATTCTGTAACTTCTTGTAGGTCACCTTCGTACTGTTGAAAAGGCATAAGTCTAGGAATGTGAAGTCATTCAACTTTGATAACCCTGTGTACAGAAAAACTACTACAGAGGATGAGTTAATAATGGAAAAAGATGTAACAAGACTTTCTCAGGTGACTAATGTGTATCTTGTTAATATTTTAGCACAGACTGGTATTTCTTTATGGTAGTGAAAGTTGATGAATTTCCTTTAACACTTAACCAGCTTCAGCTAAAAAACAAGATTAAGTTAATGCATGCACAATATGACTAGGAAGCACGGCAAAAAAAGAAAAGACACTTACATATAAAAGCAAATGTTTCAATCAAAGTCTTTATCACAAAATAAATAACAGGAAACAAGAATACTTAGCTAAATAAATGAAGTATTGAAATCCACAAGTATGTAATCCAATCTTACCCATTTTGTTTCCCAGATCTTCCAGTTTTAGATTATTATTATTTTATTTCATTGCATGTTTGGATTACATACCTTAAGATTGTGATATTTCAGTTCTTTAGCTAAGTATGTTTGCTGAGTTGTCTACTACTGGCAACTAAATGCCAATTTTCTTATTAATGTGTATGTTGTCTGCAGCTGTTTCATGAATCCATGTAGTGTTAGGGGTTGTTGGAGAAGGCTGCAGGAGCTTTTCCCTGGTATTTGAAAGTACAGGCATTTAAAGAGAAAGTGGTCAGTTATTTCATGAGTAGTGCATGCTGAGAATGTATAGTTTAGATGGCTATTGATAGTCTCTGTGGAGATGATGCTACAATTGGAAGAATATCTCTATACATCAATAGGTGCAAGATTTTTTCTGGGCTCCAACGATCTGAATGTCAATGCATTGGACTTAGAGTTAGCACTCACTTGCTTACAAAAGAGTCACAATAATCTAGCCAGCCAGAAGGCTGTTAGCTTAAAAATAACTGGTTTGAACTAAAAACTTTTCATTGGCTTCTGGTTAGATATTTCATGAAGGAGAGATGAGTGGAGTAGAAGTGAGACAGAGCATGTGGATGGACAACATTAAGAGATGGACTGTAAGAATCCTATATGAATGCACCTTGAAGACACAGGTTACAGTGTATTAGAGGCTGATTACAGCCAACCTTCATCACAGAAATGACACTTGATGATGATGATGATTTCATGTAAGTAAATTCAATCTATTGTTCTCTTTATCCATCTGTTCAGCCAGTCTTCTCTGATGTTGCTTCTAAGAATCTGTTTGACTATTCTCATACTGCAGTGTGTCCCTTTGCTGTTTTACAGGTCCTGCTTTAGCAAGTCATCTTTTTTATGCTGCCTCTCCTCTCTCATCAAGGCCCTCAGCCACCTCACACCAAGCTTTCCTATCATTTGCTGTCTCCTGCAGCTCCTTCTATCCATCCATCATGTGCCATGCCAGTAAGCGTGGGCGGTCATGTTTTGCCATTTCATTCGATCACCATAGTCGTGGATCAGCTCTGTGTTTTTGTCTCGACTATGCCATGAGGCCAAACCATCCAGGTATTTGCTTCTAGGTCTTCCCCTTGGTCTGTTCCCTTCGATCTTACCAGTTGTCACCAAGTTCTCCAATCCATTTCTTCTCATAACATGTCCAAAAATTTTTGACTGTTATAACAGAGTTAGTAATAGGAAGAAGGGGCAGTGAGGTGTGCATAGTCAATAATGAAATAGTGCATGGGCAAGCACCATAGTAGGGGGGTAGCTAAGAACTGCTATGTAGTTAGGGGGGTCGTCCTATGACGAGGATCATAGAAACAAAGTCAGTTGTGAAGGACCCACCATCTAAGAAGGATGTGTGATTCACTGGGCAACATCTGGATTTGAAGGGTTGGTTGTTTTAACGTATGTTTATTCCTGAACTGATGTGAATCAGATTAAAGTAGCTTAATAGAAAGAACGGCCTTGGAGTAATGTTTGTTGCTTGTTCGCCTTAATCTGCCACTGTTATACTGTCTACGTCTAATTTCTCTAATCAATTTATGATTGTCATTTGTCTCCTGTAGTACTTGGTCATTGGTTTTTCTGTCTGTCCATGGTATTCTTTGCATTTTCTTCAGAAACCATATTTCCACAGCCATCAGATGTTTTTCAGCCTGGCTGCTTATTGTCCAAGTTTCACATCCATACAAAAGAACAGGCTCTATGTATCCCCTCAACATTGTTTTTCTCATTTCAATTGACATCTTTTTATTGGTCAGAATGTTTTTCATCTTGCTAAAGCAAGATTCACTACCATACAGCAAAACAGGTTCTGTATAGCATTTCAGCACTCTCTTTCTTACATTTAATGAAAGTGATTTATAGCATAAGATACTCTTAATTTTTTTTAATGCAGCTTTTGCTTGCCCTATTCAGCTCTTAATCTCTGTTGTGCATTTTCCATCTGATACTATACATGCCCCTAGGTATTTAAAATTATCCACTTAGTTAAGAATTTTCCCTTCCATTTCCATTTCACATTTTGGTGTCACCTTTTTCTTTGATATCACCATTGTTATTGTTTTCTTGATATTCAATGAGAGTTCTTTCTTTGCACTCTCTGTTAGTACAATGTCCAACAGTTGTTGATCTTTTGCATTTTCTGCCATCAAAGTATTCTGTGTCATCTGCATAACACTGATTTCATGTTCCATCCATCATGTGCCATACCGATAAGCGTGAGTGGTCATGTCTTGCCATCTCACTTGATCACCAGAGTCGTGGATAAGCTCTGTGTTTCTGTCTCGACTATGCCTCGTGGCCAAGTCATCCAGGTATTTACTTCTCGGTCTTCCCCTTCATCTCATGTTAAGAGTTAAATGTTCTAAGTTTGGTACTAGATTTAATTTATTTTGACTTTCACAAATTTAATTTCACCTCTTGCTCGCTTGCCTTGAACCGTACTCTCTATGACATCAAGATATGATTTTATCCGTTGCATGATTTGTATGTTGATAAATGTAGTGAATATTTGTGATTACATGTGTCTTTTATATCATCTTATATTCTGTTGTAATGATTGTGAAGATTTTGCATTTGTTTTCTCTTGCAGAGTATGCAACCATTGAATCCATCAAGTTATGTGGTGTGACATTTGGACCTCTCGTTAAACATCAGACAGATAGCATAAACAACAATTTATTGGGGGATTGATTGATTGATTGATTTAAGAACCGACATCACAGCATTCGGGGCATTCCCATAAGCGCTCCGTCCCCATTCTCAGCAGCCAGCGAAGAGTTCCAACACTAATAGTACCAGTAGCAATCTGATTATATGTCCGTCTCGCCTTTCCTCTGAGCGTCGATATTGGGGGATTTATTATATAAGCCTTAATTTTCAGAAGATATGATAAGCATCAGTGTTTGCTATGCAGATGCAAAAAAGACAACACTGAGCACAGCAGCATTAGCTGTTTAATTCTAGAAATGCTGCTGCAGTAGTCCAAACATTTATTACAGCTAATGAAGCTATTGCCCAACATCATGTATTTTCATGGTCATTAGTCGATGTTTCTGAACTACATATATGTTTATTCAGGCAGTCAGATTCATTACCATGCCCTGACACACCCACTCTTATGCATATTGTGAAATGTAATCTATGCAATTATACCGTGCTGTTTGAAATCTTGGCATGGCAAATTTGGATTCCAACAAAGGGCCAGAACTAGTTAAGCGTGGTAATGCTGTAATGTAGGATATTTGCAAATATTTTTCACTTGTTGCATTCCTTTCCACTTTCTTTCTATTGCATCATCCCCCAAAAAATTAATAAATAATTAATCAGAACTGATAAAGGAAGCAAAACATGTTTCTTTTATCAGTTCTGATTAATTATTTATTAATTTTTTAAAAACTATAATCCATAGTGTGTGCCTACATGTATGTTCATCGTGTATATATATATGTGTGTGTATGTGTGCGTGTGTGTGTGAGAGAAAGATAGAGACTGACTGACTGTCATGGGAGGAAACCATTCTGCCCGGGACAAGCCACGGGATGAGACTTATATCTATATGTGTGTGTGTGTGTGCGCGCGCATTCACATATGTGTGTGGAAAAGTGGAGAAGAGAGAGGTGATTGTAGATGAATTAAAGATACTCTAATTTACTATTCATTCATTACAGCAACAGAGGCGGAACATATCTGGCTTATGACATATACATAATATCATTTATATGTATATATCATAAACCAGATGTTCTGTCTCTGTTGCTGTAATGAGTGAATAGTAAATTATAGCATCTTCAATTCATCTACAATTACCTTTCTCTTCTCTACTTTCCTGGTATACCTTCCTCCATAGTTATCTTTCTAAATATTCATGTCTTTTTTACATGCTCCAAATATTTCATTTTCCTTAATTATATTTGTCTTATTAATCAATAATCTTCAGTATTGAGCTCTTGTTGTATAGATCTGATTGTTCTCTTTTTCGTTCAGTGAATTTGTAATACTCTTCTGGAACACTCATATTCAAATGTGCATATGCTTTTCAACTGATTTATCAAAATATCCATGTTTCTTATTCATATGTTGCCACAGGAAATATGCATGCTCTCAGTACTGACTTTTTTGGGGTTCATTCTGTTCCTATCCATACAGTTTTAATTGTTTTAGTTTTTGCAGAAAAATGTTTATTATCATAATGTCTTTTATCACATTTTCATCAGTTATCATCAGCAAATCTGTTTACATATTTGTTTTATCAGTTGTCATTATTTTTGTTTTTGTTGCATTGAGATGTACATTTTATTTTTCACTTTGCTCTTACATTGAGTTAATAGTTTCTCAATTCTCATTTGTGTTGTTCATAATAATACAGCATACCTAGGTTCAGGTATTTCTATTCTTCACATTAAAAAGAGAACATATTCTTCCTTGTCAATATTTTCTCTAACATTTCAGTGTATAGGTTAATCAGATAAGTTGATATAATGCTTGGAACTCTGTCTGATTCCTGTTCTATATCAAACAAATCTTTAATATCATCACATAATTTCATGGCTGCCCTTTGTTAGTGTTAGGATGTTTTTATGATTTGTATTAAGTGCAATGGAGAGCCCATTATTTCATTATGCTCCATAATTCTGCATGCTCAACACAGTAAAATTACTCTGAGTAGTCTATAAACCAAGAGTTTAGATCTACATTTGTTTATATGATTGCTGTCATGTTAAATTTGTTGTCATGTGTATCTCTGAAGCTAGCTTGTGCAATGTTGTCTTTTTCTCATAAAGTTTCCTATTATAATTTTTTTAAATAAAATTCTGTTTGCAGATCTTATCAAGGCAACTGTTCTGTAATTGGTACATAATTTCAGGTTGCACATTGTTTGATATTGGGAAATATATTGTTGGCATTTCATTATTTACATTTTTGATTTTAGCATCTTTATTTTTATACTTTTGCTGCAGTATTCTTTTAATCTATTAAGAATTTTTTTTATTTATATTCTGCTAGGGCTCTTACACTCATGTCCTTTATACAGTTTGTCATTGTTTGCCTACCTTGTTCCAGACGTATTGGTTATCCATTCCTCTGGATCAAACAAGGCACCACATGTTCTCTGAAGCTCTGCTTTGGTCTGTCAAGACTGTAAGGTGCCACTCATTGTTCTGAAATTACTGGTCATCACTATCTGTTCTTTGAGCATTTTTTTAAAAATCTCACCCATTCCTCTGGTTCCATCACTAAACACTGGTCTTTTAGGAATTGCATCTTGTCTCTTCTTAGTTTTTCCCCTTATTTCTCATGTTTGGTTTTTTATAGGCTGCCCTGTTCTCATATTGTAGTATTTCTTTTACCTTTTGAGGGGGGTGCTAGTATTATAGTGGACTGGTTTTTGCTTTGATAATTAATTTTCTGAGTTTAAATTTTAGTATTGCCATTAATAATTCATGGTCACTACCACAGTCAGCATTTGGCTGGGTTTTAGCTGTTGTTATACTAGGGGGCTTCAAATGAAAACCTTAAATTTAAAAAAAAATATATTCTGAAAAAGTAAAGAACAAATGTATCATTTTTTGATGTAGTCACCAAGTCCTCCAGCACAAATAAAGTGCTTGGATTGTTGTAAAACAATTCTCTTGGTCAGATGTGTAACCACCCATGCACCACCCACTATACCTCTTCATTGGATCGAAACTTCTTTCTTCCCACTTGGGTTGTCCAAACAGGTGGAAATCACTTGGGGCTAGGTCTGGAAAGTACAAGGATGTGGTACACACTGAAAGTGGAGGTCTTCGATGGTTTTAACCGCTGCATGGGCAGTATGGGGTCGAGCATTGTCATGTTACAAAAAGACACCTTTACTCAGAAGTCCACGTCGTTTGGATTCGATTACGAGTCTAAGATGATTACTGAGAAGATCTGTATACATATCACTTGTGACAGTTTTCCCTCATGGCATGTATTGCTCTAAAATAACGCCTCTTTCATTCCAAAATAGAGTCAGCATAACCTTCCCTCCAGATGGCTGTGTGCGAAACTCCTTTGGTTTTGGTGAGGATGGATGGCACAATTCCTTGCTGGCTCTCTTCATTTCCTGCTCATGGTAGTGAACCCAGGTTTCATCTTCAGTAACAATTCTTGATAGGAAACCATCACCTATAGCTTCAAAGCACTGCAAAAGTTCTTGATAAGCATCAATGTGTCATCGTTTCAATTCTGGAATAAACTGCCGTGGCACCCACCTTGCAGACACTAGCACATCATGGATTACATGGTGTGCTGAACCTTGACTGATGTTGCAAAAGTACCATAGTCAATCGGCTCAGGGATCACTACTTGGTGTGCCTGACCCGGTTGTGAACAGTTTGTCACAGAAGTCACACCATTTTGAAACTTCATACTCCACTTATACACTTGCTGGACTGACAGGTATGCATCATGATGAAGTTCTATAGGTTTCACCTCTCCACTGATCAAAAATGCATAACAGAGCGCTGCTCCTCATTGACGTATGTCAAAAGTGGGACAGCCATCTTTAAACTGTCCTTAAGACGTCACTGTGCTTGTCTGCACTGTGATATCACATGCTGAACACTCTTGCATCCTTAACAACAATATTGACAGGTTACCAGACAATGGCATAGTTATTGTAATTTCTATCACACGTTTAAGGTTTTCATTTGAAGCCGCCGCCACCCCCCCCCCCCCCCCCCAAACTTTTTCTCAACAGCTGTTCTATTATTATATAGTCTGTTTGGTTTCCTGCTTTTCAATCCAATGAAATCCAGGTAAATAGCCATCTAGGATGTTGGAACATTGTATTAGCTATTATCAGTTCGTTTTCAATGCAGACATGTATCCTTTTATCTACTGCTCCATTTCATTCTCCTATATTGTACTTTCCCACCACTTCCTAAGCCAGGCAAGGATCATTCAAAGCTAAATGGGTTCAGGATTATCACCCTATTTAACACGTTTGGTAAGGTGCTGGGGAAGATTGTTGCTGTTAAGCTTCAGAATATTTAGAAAGGGAAAAGCTTCTCCCAAAGAGTTAGGGAAGTTACTGGCCAGGGAAGAATACTTGGGCAAATATAGCCACTTTTGCCTATGATGTTTATGAAGGGTTCCAAAACAGACTGGAGACAGCGGTGGCAGCACACGATCTCGAGGACGCGTACAACAGTCAGATATGATATTTTGATGTACACTCTCATGGAAATGAGAGTCTATCCTTAGTTGATGAACTGAATTCCAGCTGTTTTGTATTCTCCTAGAGTGGCTCTCAGGCGGGGTACATGGACTTCTGAGCCATGTATCATAGCTCCTGGACTACCACAGGGGTCAGCAGTTTCATCTGTGCTTTTCAATGTGTATACAAGCAAGATTGCAAGCCTCGAAGTACCAGGGGCTGGCAGGATACTAAGATTTGCAGATGATTTTCTCACATACAGGCAGGGGAGGGAAATAAATCAAACAGCTCAGGAGCTGCAGGCAACACTGAACAAAGTGATGGATTGGTGCACGAAGATGAATGATGTCTTTAACCCAGAAAAGGCATCTGTCTTGTGGTGCTCTCTGGACAATAGGATTCTTAAAGCTGACCTCCCAAGTCTCACAATAAATGGTAGAAATGTGAATAGAGAAAGCAGACTGAAGCACCTGGGAATAACTTGTGATAGAAGTCTTGTCTTTTAGGGAGCGTGTTAAAATCGTGGTTACAAAGTGTCAGAAGGGACTCAGTGCACTGAAGTGTATGGTGGCAAAGAACATTGGAACAGAAAATGCTATTCACTTTTTCAGCACTTGATCATTTCACTGGTGGAGTATGGACTAGGAATGCTCACTGTCTCAAAGAGTCAGCTAGTGAAACTAGAGCACATACAGAATGAAGCCATGAGGGTGATTCTTGGGCATACAAGGGACACCCCAATAGTGTGTATGTGATATATCCTGCCGCTACCGACAATTGCAGACACTCAAAGTGTTGCATGCAAAGTCATACCTCAAGGTTGCTATGGACAAGGAACACCTCCTGCATGATTCCCTTAATGCAGTCAAGGGCCAAGGCTGTTAAGAGGAAGATCATGGATGGCTCAGGCAAAAGAGACCATCAGGGAGGTGTGCCCACTTGAGAAGATTGGCAGAGGCAAGGAGGGGGTCAGAGTGCTGAATAGAAATTCAGACTTATGTGGGACCTCGAGTCTGAGAGTGGAGGTGGTAACTGCAGCTTTACACTGGTTGGAGAACAAACTGTATACACATGTCGTGATTGTGACTGATTCACAAAGGGTGCTGACAAGGGTGAAGACTGGCATGCTTCATGCTGAATATTATTTTATTTGTTGTACAGGTGTATGATTCACAGGTCATGGGTTGTGAGCATTCGCTAGATCTTTTCTCCAGGACACTCTGGTGTGATTGGAAATGAATAGGCAGACAGATTGGCTGGTGCTGTATCATTGAGGGGTGTTTGATGCATGATAAGGCAGATGTGGTAAAGGCCCTCTGGGAGCATGTGAAGATTTCAGAAGAGCAGATAGACCACAAAATCAAGGTCTAGAGAGAATGCAGCTGCAGGGTATGGTTACAGGATCTGGAAGACAGTTGTCAAGACAGTTGTCACTCAGAGGTAAAGCAGGATGGACATATAAACTGATTGCAATGGGCACCATTAATATTGGAACTCTAGGCTGGCTGATGAAGATGATGACTAATGGGAATGCTCCGAGTGCAATGATGGTAGTTCTTGACTCAACTACCTGTTTATCTTCTGCTGTTATTTTTATTCTATATCCATCTTGGCATTAAAAGTGGTTATTGGAACTCTAGGCTGGCTGTTGAAGATGATGACTAATGGGAATGCTCCGAGTGCAATGATGGTGGTTCTTGACTCAACTACCTGTTTATCTTCTGCTGTTATTTTTTTCTATATCCATCTTTGCATTAAAAGTGGTTATTGGAACTCTAGGCTGGCTGTTGAAGATGATGACTAATAGGAATGCTCCGAGTGCAATGATGGTGGTTCTTGATTCAACTACCTGTTTATCTTCTGCTGTTATTTTTTCTATATCCATCTTTGCATTAAAAGGGGTTAAACGCAAGAGTACCAACTTCATTATACTGGAATTTATCCTATATGGCTTTGTATCTTTCTGCATAGTAACCCGCCGAAAGTATCACACAGAATATCTGTGTTCGTGACCTGAACGATGTTATCTGAAAATGGACTCATGACTTTCAGCTTAACTACTTTGCCATGGAAACCTACCATGATGGCACTAAAATCTCCCATTATTTAAAACATATTTAAAAAACCCCATTAGTGTACCTTTTCAGGGATGTACAGCGCTCCCACCTGTCTTAATCATTTATAAGTGGGTACACATATTCATGCACACACACACGTGCGCAACCCACACATAATTCAGTAATGTAATGTGCTCCATCTATTGTTTTATTAATTTGTCCCTATTACCTGCATATCATTGCTTCTGTTCATATTGTTTCGCTATTGTACAGCTTTCATAAAAGTAAATATTACATTATGTGTTATAACTGTTATGTTCCTGTCTCTTCTTCAGCTACCTGAGTCTGTAAGGTTTTTTGCTGCAAGCGTAACCTGTTTCCATTTCACTCTAACCCTGATGATGTGAAGTCAGTATATTAGATCTAATCTCTCTCCATTTTTTTTTTTTTGGGTGGTCATCAGCCTTGAACTTGCTCCCTATATGCGTGTTTAAAACCTTTCTGATTGGATCCATGTGTTTAACGTGGCTATACCATTTTAATCTGTTAGACTTCATAATTTTCTGTCTTTTCATTTTTATTTCATGCTTCTTGACATTTACATATTATTTTCCCAGTGTTATTCTTGATTCTTGAATGTCTAATTATTGTATTATTTTGGTTTTACTTGTGTATTTAATTTACATTGTGTGCTTTTTTTATAGTTTAGCCAACCTTTTTCTAAACACTATATGATATATAACCTTCTCTTTCTTGTTTAGAAACTTCTGTTTTATCACTGATGAAGATATATTCTTATAAAAATGTTACAAAATATGTTTTAGTTGGGTATATATTTTTCAAAAATTCTTGATCATTCATATTGAATCTCAATATAGTATGTGAAGAGAGCAGTGAAAATATAGACATCTATTTTGTGATGTAGAGTATGTTGTATGCATCTTTTAGTTGTATCTGCAGAATATCAACCTACTCTATTTGTTGTACAGATGTATGATGATTTAGTAAGGTAAAGTTTGTAGATATTTGGGACAGATACAGGTTGATCATGATGCCATTCTCTTAATTTGTTTGATTTTAATATGGAATATTAACTCTACATACTGCAACATTGTATATTAAAAGGTTCAGTAAAGAATATTATGCCTCTGTATAAACAGTCCTTAGAATATTTCAGAATATTAATTGTAAGTGTTAAAATGTGTTTTGTTGTGCCATTTGAGTCAAAGTATTAATGTGGTATCATAGCAGTTGCTGTGTATTTGATTCTGTTCTCTGCTTCTATCTTCTATAACAGGCCATGCCATCCTAATCTTGTTGGCCTCATGTTCTTCTGCAGATTATTTTAGACTCCCTATTTATATCTACCTCAGATAGAAGTAAATGATACCATGTGTAGACATACATTCCATCTAGTTCTGTAAAAGATATATAATTTCATGTAATATATGAAGCACATACATTTTAAAAATACTAGCTTTTGCTGCTACTATTATTTCTACATTGTATTAACAAATCTATTGGTAGTTTTACTTTCTTTCCCTTCTGTATTTGAAAACTAATAGTATAAAACTATGGGCTAAGTCAAGCAGTGATTTTAGTGTCTGTCTTCTTTTGTATATGGAAGAAGAATATCAGAGATCTGTTTGTTATGCTAGATATTTAGTTCATAGTGAAGAGAGGATGAAATTCAGTACTTGCTGACAATGATAACCAAAACCAATCTGACAGTTTCAGTCCACAGGGTTTCAGTTACTACATGAACTTTACATGAAATTATTGTGAAAAATGTATTATTTTATAAACAGTTGTATTTCAGCACTGTAATGCATCCTTACAACTTCCTATGCTATGTTGTTATTCAAATCATTTTGTTTTTTATAAGGCAGATGTTATGATGTAGTGGCCTTCATTTTATTTCACATATGAAAGTTTTTAAGTCTTGCTTCTTGTTGATAAATATGCTTCCAATGACTGTTTCTGCTGTGTGCCTTATTCATGTGGGAATAATTAAATTAAGTAGAAGCAAATTGCTGGTTTGGGTTCACCACCTCTGCAATCAACCATCAGCCTTGCTGCTGGTCCTACGTCAATGGGTGCTTTCTGGGGTCGTGACCTGATATTCCTAAATTATTATTGCAAATACTAGTAGTGGATGTGCTGAATTGGGACAGAAAATTGATGTATATGAAAATGATTGTGCATGTACAAAGTAGCAAAATGTTTGGTAATTTTTTATGCTACAATAGTTCTACATAATCTATCAGAACTGTTTATAAGTTCATTTTTATATGCTACGAGGGTAAGTTAATAAGTAAGTCACAAATGGCTGTAGAAAAATAACTAAATATGATAACAACTTGAAACCAGTTTATTTTTATACACACATTGCCCCTTTATTTCTCAACATAATTTCCACCAACATTGTTGCACTTATCCCATCGTTTTATCAGTCCTCCCAAACCGGCTGCATAGAACTGTGTGCTTTGTTTTCATTTACCTGCCAGCCCACAGAACTGTGTGACTTACTTATTGGCTCATCCTCGTAACTTTTTCTACCCAGCTATGCACCGCTTTACGGGACAAACATTTGTCAGCATAAACACTGAAAACCCACCTTGGCGGGAAACATTTTGCGAATGACACTGAAATTAAATGTGAAGTGAAAGCATGGTTTAGAAAACAGAGCACGCAGTTCTATGCAGCCGGTTTGGGAGGACTGATAAAACGATTGGATAAAGGGCATCAATGTTGTTGGAAATTATGTTGAGAAATAAAGGGACAAAGTATGTATAAAAACAAACTGGTTTCAAGTTGTTATCATATTTAGTTATTTTTCTACAGCCATTTGTGACTTACTTATTAACTTACCCTCGTACATTAATTCTGCATATTCTACCAGAATTTGATTATACAGTTACTGAAAGTAGAGAGATTTTTAACATAAAATAATTGTATAAGCAGTTTGTTTCAAAATGTTTGGTACTTTTAATATGATGCATTAGTTGTCCATACTGATACTAGAACTGTTGTTTATACAATGAATGACTGTGGTCAGATGTTGTTTCATAGACTTTTGTTGTTTACAGAGAAATAATGTTTTTGTACATTTTTATAAAGCATGTTTATTCTGCAAAGCACTAAATAATGGTTGGTGTATATTCAATGACAAGGGTGTTTTAGAACATTTAATTTCCATTAGCTCAACTTGGTGTAAATAATGTTATCAAATAGATTTTGAAATAAGTATAGGTTAATCAGAGTGTTGTAAATATATATTTATGTATTCTTATATTATTATATTCTGTAATACCAGTATTTTTCCTCTCTTTGTATCTTGCAAATGCGCCCCCCCCCCCCCCCCCCAATCTTCATTTTGTGCAATTTATTGTACAAATGCACAAATGTTTTTTTTATAGGTGAAGAAGATAGCAACTGGCCACTGCCACCTGATCTTGTGGCTTAGTGCTTGTGAAGGCCTAACACTTCACACTCTAATGTCAGTATCTGCTTTGGAACTATTGTTTTTTTTAAATCTTTAGATATATGCTTTATTACTAGAAAACAGTACTTGAGATATTTGAACATATCTTGTAGATTCATAATTTCTGTCTCATTTGCTAAATGTTATTATAAACTACTTTCTGTGTATTGATTTTCTGCAAATGCATGGGTGCAGTGAACATTATGAAAATTGACTAACTTACTTTGTTATAATGAAGTATGAAATTATATAATTATAGCTTTAATAAACAAAATACAGCTGAAATGGAGACTTCTAAAAGGTCCTGATTGATTGATTGATTGATTGATTTAGGAACTGACATCACAGCATTCAGGGCATTCCCATAAGAGCTCAGTCCCCATCCCCAGCAGCCAGCGAAGAGTTCCAACACTAATAGTACCAGTATCAATCTGATTATATGTCCGTCTCGCCTTTCCTCTGAGTGTCGATCGTCAGCCAGATCCCCTCGCTGTCGCATTCTTGCCAGACCATGGTGATCCATTTGCTCCTCCGAGGTGTACACGTGCTCCAACAAGGCTGCAACCACGTCTGCCTTATCATGCATCAATACTCCACCAAGTTTTGCAGAGCCAGCCAGTCTGTCCGCCTGTTCATTCCCCAGCACACCAGCATGCCCCGGAGAAAAGATCTAGACGATGCTTGTCACCCGTGACTTCCGAAGCGAAGCAAGCCACTCTGCACGAAGCCTGCCCGTCCTCACCCTCGTCAGCATGCTTTCTGAGTCAGTTACAATCATGATGTGTGTGTGTATCATATTCTCCATCCAACGGAAAGCTGCACTGACCGCCTCCACTCTTAAGCTAGATGTGGTATCATATGCCAGGCTCTCCTGCACCAAACGTCGACCATTAGCTTTTGCTAAGAACCCCCAGGCAGTTCTCCTGCCTCTCAACACCGAACCATCTGTGTATATAATCCTTTAATTATTGTTTGCATTATTTATTAATCCTAGCTATAAACCATTTATTATTTGCTGACAGTAAAACAATTATATATAAATTTAATGGGAATGCAAGAATTTACACATTTTCTTACTATGTCATAGCTTGGTTTCCCTTTTATTTTTACAATCAATGATTTTCCTTGTTTAAAATGTTATCCAGAATTAAGACTGTGAAGCCACTCACAGTAAACACATTCATGGGCTACCTGGTTGAATCCAAAGTCATGTCTACCCATTAAAATCTGGGCAGTTATCCTACTGTTATATTTTTGGGGCATGTTATGAGAAGAAATTATTTGGAGAACTTGGTGACAACTGGTAAGATCGAGGGGAACAGACCCAGGGGAAAACCTAGAGGCAAGTACCTGGATGGCTTGGCCTTGTGGCATGGTCAAGACAGAAACACGGAGCTGATCCACGACTCTAGTGATTGAGTGAAATGGCAGAACATGACCGCCCATGCTTACCGGCATGGCACATGATGGATGGATGGATATTTTAGTCTACTAATAATAATATAGATCAATCTAATGAGGTGATGCAGTAACTGACACTAGTAAAACTAAGAAATGGATCAAATGTATCCAGTGTCAGCTCTACATTCTAGCCGAAAAGGTTTAAAAGTAACTTACTACACAAAATGTAACTGATTACAATAGGTGGACAGCAAAAGTATTGATATCTCATAAAGAACAACAAAAAGGAGACCTAGAAGGAAACCTGCAGTAAAAAGAAACATGGAAAGAGAAGGGAATGAAGTCTAGTGACTCTTGCACAACATTGAAGGCAATAATGAGACAACAAACCCTAATTTCTCAGCGGATAGTATTGGTAACATTGCAACAACAGATTACAAGAATTTTAGTACTTTCAACTTCTTGTCCATTGTCAGTGAAACATGTCAAAGGAAGAAGCTGAAAGAAAGAAGAGATTATTTATTTTATTTCAGCCCACAAGAACTGAAAGTGGAAAAATGCAAATTGTTGAGCAATAAGGCAATAAGTCCAGATCAAATTTAAAAAAAAACAAATTAGATGATTATTCAGATAGAGCACTTACCTGCAAAGATAGTTGTCCAGATTTGATTCGCAGCAGAAAGTGTCACAGACTCACATTGTACGGGAAAACCAACATGAGTTAATAGATATTAGCCAAGGGCTACAACTCCCGCCCAAGGGAAAGAAGTAAGTCACTCGAAGGCCAGAGTAATCCAGAACCTTCTCGAAGGACTGGTCAGTGAGTCCACTGTCCCGTGGACACTGATGTGGCCCGCCTATTACGGGGCCCACGAGGAACTCGAACAGAGTTACCACCCGTGTCGGATTGCGACACGGGTAAATCGGCAGAGACAGACGGGACATCGGAGAGGCAACAGGGCCTGCCTTAGAGGGACTTAATAGTTTAGACCCATATAGATTTAGGGTCATAGACATATGCTAGATAGTTGCTTAGAATGTTTGTTACAATCATGTGTGATGTTAAACCTCTGTGATATGCAACGCCTCAGTGCGAGCTTGTTAAACCCACTGCGCCAACGCACTGTAGATTAACGTTCATTAAAGTTGCTATATTATGTTAAACGGAGTTATTGTTGCCTGTTTGAGCCCGAGTCTAGATCCCTAGACATCCAACACGTTGACAGGCTTTTTGGGGGCTAAGCTCCGGTTTTGGCACTAGCTTTACGTTCAGACGGCTATTGATTGCCAAGTAAAAACTCAAATAAAATAATATCAAATTTATTTATAAAAAAAAAAATTGAATTATTTGCAGCTATCTAGAGTAATAAACTAGTATTAATATTAGTCCCTCTGCAGCAAGTCTCTCCATGATGTTATTTCTATAAACTATTTTGACATGACTGTGACATTTGACTGTTATTAATGTTTTTTTCAATCTACGAGCAGATTGTTCCGCGAAGTGTGGTGTGTGTAACTTATGTAACCTATCCAACAGTGGCAAGAGAAGAAGACAACATTCGCAAGTTCTTGGAATATAAGATAAGTTTCATATCATGCCCATTGCAACCCTAAGCGGTACTTATCACCATCCATCCATGTAACATTTTTGTATTGCATTGATTTATATGTATATTCATAACCTTGTACCAACATAACTTTGCATTTGTATTTGCTCGTGTAAACATTAAGGGAGATAACTAAATTTTCTACTTCCCAACATTTTTCTAAGGGAAAACTTTTACTTCAGTAAAATTACAAACAAGTAAAAATCAAAATGTCTACATTAGAAAAATGTATTGAGTTAGGTATGAAATTAGGTTATAAAGAAGAGAAACTATCAGAATGGGCACAGAAGACACACGCAGATAACATTGCCCGTGAGGAAAGAGCGAGAGAACGGGAAGAAAAACAGAGGCAAGGGAAGGCAGAAGAAAAGAAAATGCAATTGCAGGCAGAAGAGAAGAGAATGCAATTGCAGGCAGAAGAAAAGAAGATGGAACTTGAGGCGGCGGCCAAACTAGCCCAATTGAATGCCGATACACAAATAAAACTTAAGCAGATGGAGATTGATTCAAACGTAGAAATATCTGTAAATAAACTGAGAAGCAAGGAGGAGGAACAAAAATATAACAAGTATAAAGGCCTCGTGAAAGCATTTTGCTCAGGAGATTTTATCAGTGCATACCTGGAAAATTTTGAGTGTCTAATGTCCTACCATAAGATCATAAAATCAGATTGGTCATTTATTTTAATGAGAAACTTAGCTCTGGAACCATTAAAAGTAATAGAAACAGTGCCACAGGAAATGAGAAAAGATTATGATTACCTAAAGCAACGCATTCTTCAACATTTTTCATTAGATATAGCAGGTTACCAACAACAGTTCGCAAAATTATCCCCACAACCAAACCAAACCTTCATAGACTACGTGTCTACAGTTCAGGACGTTTGCACAAAGTGGATTAACTCAGCTAAAACTAACAACAGCCATGACAAACTTAAAGAACTTATTATTATTGACAAAATAGTTAGTACAATCCCAACACCTTTTGCTAAGTTTTTGAAACAAATGGACTGTAAAAGTATTCAAGAAAGAGGATTATTTTTTCTGAACTGTGCAACCTGGGATCGACCCAGCTTCATGTTTATCAGACTATTTTCAGAATGTTCTGGAAATGCCTGAAAGAATGGGCACGATAGTGGGAACTGACCACATGTGGCCT
Organism: Cepaea hortensis; assembly: GCA_963921405.1. Lineage (NCBI taxonomy): Eukaryota > Metazoa > Mollusca > Gastropoda > Stylommatophora > Helicidae > Cepaea > Cepaea hortensis. The sequence continues at coordinate 69,068,183 of OY992885.1, forward strand.
AGAATATGTGAAGTCTCTTGACACCCCAACACTATGAGATTAGCTTTACTTTTTTTTCTGTCATTAACTAGATCCAAATGAAAAAGCAGTGCTGTTATGATTCAGCAACTGAATATGAAATGAGAGACAGCTAGTGGCAGCAAGGCTAACAACCATCACACCTATTCTAATGAAAGGAAAACTATCTGGAAGTTGAGTAGTTACAGGCCTGTCTTCCTGGCCTCATGTTTAAACAAACTAGTTGAGAGAATGATAAATAACAGACTGTATACTGTTAGAATGCAACATTTCTTGTTTAGAGCAGGGGTCACCAAACTTTTTTCACAATGGACTGGATAACTGACAAAATGATGAGCGGGGACCGCATAATCATTCTGTACAATACTTGCCAGCCAGAACGAAAGCTCTTGGGGAAAAAAGATGAAAAACTAAGTTTAGCATTTCATGTTAATCATGGGTGAGTGTCGTGCAATGCACAAAACACAAAGACAACCAACATATTTATTTACTTAAAAAAAGTTATCAAAGAAGGCGACGTTAGCAAAAAGATAGTTACACCAGACCTAGTGTGCACATATCCGAATCTCACAAACTAAGCAGCAAAAAAGGTTTGTGAGATTTGTGAAACTGACGTTTGGCTTTCAAGATATTATCAATGTTTGGTTTGGAATTGCTGCATCCAATCAAGAGAATTGCTTTCAAATGTTCATCAGTCAATTTCATTTGATGTGTTAACTTAACATACTTCATTTTTGAAAATGTTTGCTCACAGACATAAGTTGTTCCAAACCATACCAGCGTCAAATGTCTTCATTTTCAGAAACTCAACATCAGGTAAGCAGCTGTAAAATTCAACAAGTTTTCCTTCTCTGTGCTTCTCTTTCAACAAGTCATTTGCTTGCAAATCAGTGAGCTCCAACTGTAGTTCAACTGGCACATCATCAAGGTTACAATAAAACGGATTCTGGAACAGAAAAATGTCACTCTCAGTTCTGTCAAGATCTGAAAATCTCTCCTCATGTTTTTTTCCTCCATCAGCTATAACACCTCGAAGCCGATTCCACTGAAGGGTTATAGTCTAGCAAAATTGTTTGCACTTCCATGAAAATGTCTTTTACAGTTGTTGTTCCATGCATGCTGCAAACAGATGCCAACTCTTCCATTATCTGAAAGTCCAGATTCACACCACGAATGAAAACGAGAAGTTGTGACATACTCGAGAGATCAGTAGGCTCATCCAGCACCAGAGAATACCATAACAAGTTCCTAGTTTTCTCACGTATCTGTTGCACTATGTTCTTTCCAAGTTCTTCTGTTCTCTGCACAACTGAATTTGCCGAAAGGCTGATAGTTCCAAACAAATCGGCTCTCTAGGACACAAGTCATTTGCTGCTTCCATCATACACTCTTTGGTGAAGTTGCCATCAGTAAACGGTTTTCCTCGTTCTGCCATTTTTTGTAACTTGTACGAGTGACAGATTAATTTTCAGCAAACTCTCTCGTGAAGAGATTTCTTTGTGTTTCTAAACCACATTTCATGGACTCATATTTCTCAGAGCGTAACTTTCCAGAAAACTTTGAATATGTTGATAGATGTTTTGTTTCATAGTGATGCCGAAGATTGTACTCTTTTAAAATGGCTACACTTTCGTTGCATATTTCGCAATTGGTTTTCTGGTCCTTTGTTTCCACAAAGAAGTACTTTACTCCCCATTCTTCATTTAAGGTGCGACATTCGGCACCCACTTTTTTCTTAGTAGCCATAATGAAGGGTGAAGTAAACAGGATCTGAAAATGAAAAAGACATTGAATTAGAAACATTAAAATCCACAAGAAAAGCAGAGGGCTAGGGGTCACTGGTGAAGCTACGGCTCACCAAAGGCATATTTAAAGTTTATAGGTACCTTTGGTAATAGAATATATCACATACTAAGGTTTGGAAAACATATAATCAGCGCCGGCCTAAATAAACAGCCTAGAGCATTGTTTTTCGACCAGGGGTTCCGCCGAAACAGACTGAAATCGCCTAAATGCAACATTTCTGCCCATCTGGTTTATTACATAAAGTAGGACAGACACTTGGATCATCACACAGTTCCTTGAGCAACATAAACATTTGCTTAAGGATCTGCTCCAGCAGAAAGGTTAAAAAACACTGGCCTAGAGACCAGCTCGATTAACACCTTACTGGGGAATTGTTTTGAACTCTGGATAATATTGTTGTAATAACACAAGGCTTATATGGCATTTTTATGCTATGTTTGCTACTGTATTGCCTCTATTCACACTTGTAGTTCTTACCTATCACTGTAAAACAAAGAAATCCTTGTTACATATCTATAAAAAGGATTACATGCAAAAAGAAGTAAATATTTCAGACCTGTGTTGACAGCTGGACGCATTTGGGAGCGGGAAAGATGCGTGTTTGTGTGTGATGCCATGGAAACCATGGTAACGTCAGAGCGAAGGACTTGGGATGGCACGAAATAAGCAAGCATTACAATAAACAAGATAATCTAGATACAATAATTTAAAATTGAAAATAGTAAATTTAAGGCACATAGCTGCCAGGAGGTCTCCGCACGTGTGAAGATCTCCTAGTATTCTAAACATAATATTTAAATTTAAAATGTATCACAATGTCTCGTGTTCAACTTCGAGTAAGTTGACGAGTACTGTAACTTCGAGTACTGTTGGCGGGCCTGATGAATTGATGTTGTGGGCCAGATTCGGCTCGCGGGCCATAGTTTGGTGACCCCTGGTTTAGAGTATTGTACAACTAACCTTCTCTTCAGGTTTACACAGACTGTGGTTGATGGATTTTAAAACAGAAGAGCAAAATAATTGTATTCATTGACCCCCCAAGCCTATAACAGGATCTGGAGAATTGGTCTCTTATTGAAGATAAGAAGGATGGAAATAAAGGGGTGGGGGGAGAATGTTAAAGTAGATAGATGCCTTTTTGCCTTTTGACTAACAGAACCAGAACTACTAGATAGACGGACACAACTTTACACAAAAGAACTGTGAAAACAGAACTCCCCAGGGTTCTTCCTCATCTTCATCAGTGATCTGACCATGCACTCCAGAACTCCCCAGGGTTCTTCCTCATCTTCATCAGTGATCTGACCATGCACTCCAGAACTCCCCAGGGTTCTTCCTCATCTTCATCAGTGATCTGACCATGCACTCCAGAACTCCCCAGGGTTCTTCCTCATCTTCATCAGTGATCTGACCATGCACTCCAGAACTCCCCAGGGTTCTTCCTCATCTTCATCAGTGATCTGACCATGCACTCCAGAACTCCCCAGGGTTCTTCCTCATCTTCATCAGTGATCTGACCATGCACTCCAGAACTCCCCAGGGTTCTTCCTCATCTTCATCAGTGATCTGACCATGCACTCCAGAACTCCCCAGGGTTCTTCCTCATCTTCATCAGTGATCTGACCATGCACTCCAGAACTCCCCAGGGTTCTTCCTCATCTTCATCAGTGATCTGACCATGCACTCCAGAACTCCCCAGGGTTCTTCCTCATCTTCATCAGTGATCTGACCATGCACTCCAGAACTCCCCAGGGTTCTTCCTCATCTTCATCAGTGATCTGACCATGCACTCCAGAGCTTCAGAATCACAGTTTGTACTGAGGCATAGTCCACACACACTACTTCTAGTAGTGCTGGACTGAACTTTGCTTGTGGATTAACTTTCCATTTTGCATTTTCAGGATGTTGTTTTCATGTAGTTTCCTTGTTAAATGTTACACTGAGATAAGTGGGATAGCTATCTTTCTTGATTTGAATAGGTGTAATCAATCACAACAAAGAAGTGAAGCAAGCAAAGTTGCTACCAGAAAGTGAACTATACTGCATTGGACACCATCCCATGGTGGTGTGCCTGGAAAGAAGAAAGAAAATAAACTTGTAAAATATGGAGGAGAATATGACCAAGAACATAAAATAGTCTCATATCTTGAGACAGACAATGAGAGTTATCCAGGCTATTAGAAAGGTGCAGAATCATGATGTCAACCACACTCTTGACAAGCAGGGTCATATTACCATTATTCACCTCAGGAAGGTACATAGCAGACTGAATAAACACATTCATATGCATTTTCTGCCCTTGTGGTTAAGAAACAAAATTGCTTAACATTCCTCTATACAACAAGCTAAGAAATATGTCCCAGCCCACTGAAACAATACTAAACTCCTAGTTCATGAGGACTTGCCTGATAGTGTAATCATCAAAGACAACATTTGGAAGAAGAAGAACACCAATAACAATTTAAGCATACAGTTAGCTGTGGAAACTTAAATCAGTACACTGAAAACTATATACACTACTTCCTTGCAGGGCCATAAATAAGCAAAGAAAGTTATAAACGTTTGGAAGAATAGAGAGACACTAGTAAAAGAGGACTACTGCCTTGTATTCCTAGGAGTAAAATTAGATGGACATATAAGAATCTCAGGAAAAAATCAAACAGACATCTGAATCTTGTCAAATGGTTTGCCTGGGAAGCAGATACACACACTTTACACTATCTATATCTTAACCTATGTTAGGTCAATGATGTACAATAACCTCTTTCTTCAAACCTTGGTGAGCACCAGCATCATCTCAACTCTGGCCCTTGTGTAATCGAATCACAGGGTCTCAGATGTCCATCCATCACTATTATATGCAAGGAACAAACATAATATATAGAAATACACTGAAACCTCAAATTAAAACAGTGTGTAATTCTGATCATCAGCAGCAAACAGTAATGAAAATGTTGATATATGGCATGAGAAGTAATCTTTATTGAAGACACATTATATATCAGGAAGATAGTAATATCAGCAAATAATCTTTATGTGTGACCTCAAACCAGGAAGGAACATAACCTAAGACTGTTGGTCAATAATTAACTTTTTCATGAGAACATGCCTGTCATTTAGTTCACATTGAGCAGTTTCTGAATATTTGATTGTACACTAATAGTGTACCATTATCTAACTTTCACAAAGAATATATTATCTGGCCAGTTGTACATATTGCTAAGATCAGTATTTAATAATTTTAGTCCAGCAGCATCCTCACAGGGTATCATATTATGCTGTAAAAGAAAAGTGATCATAGTTTTGCCATGATCTGAATATTTGTGAAAGGCAATCTCCATTAAAATAACTCTGACATCTACATGCATAAAAAAATTACGTGCACACTTAAAAACATCAGGCTCAGAACCTTCAATATCCATTTTGAGAAAGACACTGAAATTTGCTCTGACGTATGGAATAAGGTCATCCAGACAGATGGCATCAACAAGTATGGTGGCATTACTTATTGTCCCATTGCCACTCTGTCTGTCTGGCAGAAATCCAGTTTTGCTGTTATGATTCCCCTTTGCTGCTTCTTGTACAGTTTGTAAAGTATTTGATAAGTTGTCTTTGTCAACGTTCATTTCTTTCACTTCTGTGCCACCTAAATTAAGATCGTCCTTTAAGTATACATACATTTTAGCATGCCTGCTGTATACCGCATTATGCACAGTAGTAATTAGGTCCGAAAACTTTGGTCGAGTTCTTCTGTAGTAGCCAGATCCCTGAAGTGCCTCAGTATCTTCATTACTGTTGTTTACTTGTTCTAAGGTGTCATCATTTAAAGCTATGGACAGTTGTATGAGAGCAAGGTTTGATGGCAAAATGTCAACTGCCAAAACTGGTTTTGATATTGATGCTGCAAACATAGTGAAAACCCCGATATTGCATCCCAGATCAACAAGCTGCGAGTCTGGGTTGTTCTGAAATAAAAAAAGGAATTTGTTTTAACTAATTAGTAAACATTACACCAAGTAAATGGTAATGTTCTCCATGATAATTCTAATACTATATTATGTCATTACATTCTCTAGTATTAGGCTGTTACTTTACTCATAACATTCAATACCATAACCAGTGGTTCTTGCAAGGGTGCTTGTTACTATTATTTAATCAATATGTTGTTATAATAAATATATTTTCTGACCTTACCTTTAATAGTACTTGTTTAATTATTGCTAAACATTTATTTATTTTACACTTCTGCATTCTATCAAGTCTTTACTGCATTAGACAGCATCTTTGGCATTTTAGCTAACTTCTCAGTTTATCATCAATCATGTTTAATTTGTCTCCTTGCAGAGCATATTATTTGTCCTCAGGTATGTTATAATTAGAATTCATCTCATGTATGATGGGAATGTTATAAATGATGGTACAGTGAATAATTGTTGCAGAAAATCCACGCATGGATGTACATCGCAATGGGAGACAAGGATGACACTAAACTGTGACTGATGAACATACTAAAGGACAAATTCATTATAAATGTGTCTTATAAATATTAGGTTACCACAAGTTCCGTGTACAGTGGGTACCAAAACATTTTATTGACATTCACTAACTCTGTAAATGGACTCTGCTGTGATGTGACTTCTATGATACTGGAAGGAGGGGAAATAATTTCTCCACAGAGTCATGACTGAGGACAGAACATCTGTTCAGTTGGTAAATGAAGAGGTGATGGAACATTGCAAACAGTGAGTATTTATTCTTCAAACAAGCCCAAGAATTTAAAACATACATTTTCACACCAAAAAATATGGCTGCATTGTTCTGGGGTTGTACTGGTTAGTTTAGAGATGGAATTCATAACACCTGAAATCACAATAATGCCAGTAGTTTATTGTGAAATGCTGAGAAAGTGTTGGAGATTGACACCCTCCATGACTCCTACTCCTTACAGCCTGGATATGGTGCCTTGCAGTGATAATTTCTTCAGCTACATGAAAATCTAGATAATGTCATGCATTTGGAAACCACGTTGAGCTCATTGGAGCTCACTGATGGAGTTAACAGATGACAGGGTACCCTGACAGCAGTGTGCTTTAATTGTACAAGATTGTGCAACAAGGGCTTGAATTTAGGCTGGCACTATGAGGAAAAGTCGTACAATTATGTACATCAGTCCTGCTATTTGAATAATGAAGACACAAACCATATATAGTACGATTTATTGCCTGGCACATTTTGCTGCATCTCGTCAGGTACTTACTGCAGATGTCACACAATGTAGCGTAAAATAATTAGATTCATCGTTCAATCTGAAATATACACATGTTCGCACAGTGATATCAGTTGTTTACCATGGTAATTTTAAATTGACTATCATGTCTTTCTGTTTGCACAAAATGTGGCTTGTGCAGATGGATCATTATCGCTTCTGCAAACTTTAACAAACAACTATTTAGTGCATGGAACAACACGCGAAAAGCGCTGTCTCTATCAATGACATGACCGGTTTCCAAGACATGATGTGCAATGGACAACGCTGGAAGTTTATAATTGTGGTGTGTCACACTTCCCTGCTCTCATTGCTTGTGTGTAGTTTCTTGTCAACCCAGTTTTTTATGTGTTCAACAATCCTGGTGTGTAACTGCCTCTGTTCTGCCAATGTAGGTAGACATGCACCTGCATGTGAATTGGTAAATGCAATTAGATGTGGCGTACAGAGGGGTAGATTCTTTTATTGCTGGGGTGGGAATAGGTGTCGTTCTGAACCTAATAACTGGAGTTGCAGCACAGAATGTTCGGCCGACTGCTGTAATGAGCTGGTCCTGTAGGCGTTGCATTACGCCATCCCCTCGAAAGGTTAGCTGCATAAATACTTTGAGCTTAGGGACAGTAGTTACATCTGATTTTGGTTTCGGCTGTTGGCAGTGGCACTTTATAAATCCTGTGGAGTACCCATTCAGGTGTAAGACATTCTTCAGAGTTTCAATTTCCTCCATCAGTGTGTCCTGGGTGCATATCTTCCTAGCACGGTCAAACAGGGTCCTCACTAAGCCCCATTTGTACTGGACAGGTGCGAAGTTATGAAAATTTAAGTATTAGCCAGTCCATGTTTCTTTGCGGTACACCGATCTTTGAATCTCACTCAATCACCAGAGTCTTGGATCAGCTCTGTGTGTCTGTCTCTACCATGCCATGTGGTCAAGCCATCCAGGAATTTACTTCTCGGTCTTCCCCTTGGTCTCTTCCCTTTGATCTTGCCAGTTGTAACCAAGTTCTCCAAATCATTTCTTCTCATAACATGCCCAAAAAGTTTTGACTATTCTAATGTCTCTAATCAGTTTATGATCTTCATTTGTTTCTTGAAGGACTTGTTCATTGGTTTTTCTGTCTGTCCATGGTATTCTTTGCATTTTCCTCAGAAACCACATTTCTACAGCCATCTAATGTTTTTCAGCCTGACTGCTCATTGTCCAGACTTCACATCCATACAAAAGTGCAGGTTCTATGTAGCAGCTCAACACTCTTTTTCTTGAATATTGAGAAAAATGATTTCTATGTTACAAAATGTCTTTTTTTTTCTTTTCAAATTTAAAGTCAGTCAAGCACACAAATGTCTCAAAAGAAGACCATCTTTTTCTATTAATTTTGAGAACAAATGCAATAATAGAAAGTAATTCAGTAGTGGATCTGATGTATGTGTATTTTGACTGACATTGCCAATATGTAACCTTCTACTTAGTTATATTTGTTCCACAATAAATGCACAAGTCTTAGGCAAGACAGAAACAGCTCCAGAAGAACAGTATGAGAAAATAAAAGATGCCATTAAAAAGTTCTGTTACTGTTAAAAAATATAATAACAAACAGACATGGCACTTGAATGAGTTACATGATAGATTATAAACACACGGGTATAGTAGAAGTGTGGCAGGGAAACAAATCAAATCTGTTAATTTACAAATCAGACTTGTAGAGACAAGCACAAGTACACATTTTAAGAAAGAATACAATGAAGTAGCTCCTATAAGACCAAATGATTGTGCCAAGACCATTGTTTACCATATACTATTGTTGTCCTAATAATCTAAACTGGATACACACTAAACATAAAAGTGCTTTAAACAATCAGTAAGGCAGAAAAAAACTGACATGCAATCATGCATGGATGCGAATCATTGACCATTTTGCCAAATAAGAAAACTGATGATTTAGAACTTGATTGTTAGAAAATACTCACAGTCTACAAGTATGAACAGCAAAGAAAACCTGACTCATAAATAGTATCATTTGTCCAAAACTAAAATGAGTTGAGTTGAGTCAAGAACCGACATCACTGCACTGAGGACATTCCCATACCTGCTCAGTCCTCTCGATCCACAACAAGCGAAGAGTCATACTACTAAAATACTTTGATCATACTCTACGTCACAGTGGCTTAGAAAACACTCCAATAGAAGGCATAGTTCCTGGAAGAAGGGGCACGGGGTTGACCAACATGAAGGTGGACACTGGACATGACAAATAGCCTGGACATACAAATGCATAAGACATGGGATCTGGCACGAAACTAACAGTCTTTCTGTCTGGTTGTGATGAGAAAAATGTTTTGCAAAGAACCTGCTACATGATGATTATGATGATCTGCTCATTGCCCCTCATACACAAATTCGAACATGCCAAATGATGAAAACACATCGATAGTGTACAAAGATACATGAGAAAGATAAGAGAATCATTACAGAAATGTTTGAAGCATTTTAATGACAAAGAAGACACACTTCCAAAAGATAAAAATAACCATACATAAGCAACAAGGCTCAAATTTGTCAAAGAAGTGTATCTTTTTCTGTTGCAATAATTGCAATCTTTTATTTTACACTTTCTTCATTGTGATTGCCATAATAATAATTCCTAACACATTTATTTGTTAGTTTTCATAAATAACGATTTCTGTGGCTCTTGAACTATAGTATTACTTGACAAATACACCTGCTGTTGGTTTGTCTGTATATTAGGAGTCATGATTTGATTCATGTTGCCGTTCTTGTTCTACTTCTGCCCAGTATACCCCTTGGAGCATTGGCCCTCAACAAACTCATGCCAAGCCGTCCTGTCTCATACATTCTCCTGCAGCTTCCTCCATGTCTTTCACATATTACTCATATTGTCTCTAATTCTCTTCTACTTGTATTTTAAAGTCTCCCTCTATTTCGTTTGCCCTGTGAGTTCCAGACAAAATACTTTCTATGTATGCTATCATCAGGTTATTTTTCAGTTGATGTCCTATCCATTTCTCACCTCTTTTTGTTTTGTGCTCGGTTGCTTTGAACTCAAGTGTAGTCCATACACACAACTTCTAGTAGTGCTGGACTGAATTTTTCATGTGGATTAGCTTTCCCTATTAGCAGTGTCCCTTGCCATCAGGCGAACCCACTCCGACTTCAGAGGTACTTTCAATTTACGCCCACAAGCCAAGGACTATAGGTCAACATTTTAGTCCAGCTGTCCAGTGTAGGGTTGAACTCCTTACCTCGGCATCAGCACACCGGATCTTTAAGAACACGCATTCTTATCCATTCAGCCATGCTGACCTACTCTCACCTCTTGATTTGCTGGAATCTATTTCTCTCTCTGCGATCTGCATTAATGATTCTGTCATACCATTTTAGTCCTTCAGGCTCAGGTCAATCAATGTTTGTGGCTTAGTAGTAATTGATTTAGTCGCTCTCTGTGTTCTGACCCATACAACAGTACTGATTTAATGTCAGAGTTAAATATTTTAAGTTTGATATTAATTTTAATTTATTTTGACTTCCACAGATTTTCTAGTGTTTGCCATTTTATCTTATTTTAATGTCTTTATCTGTTCCCCCATCCTTGTCTGCATTGTTACCTACAGAGATGTATGATTCCACCTCTTGAAATGAGGTTTAACTGGGTTGTAATGTTCTTGATTTATTCACATTGTCTTCATCTTTCCTATATGAATTTGTAGACCTCATTGTGTCCTCTCTCGTCTTATGGTATATCTTAAGTCTCAGAGATTCTGCAAAATAATTTGTGCAGTAATTTAACTGAAGTGTTCATATTGGTTTTAATAGCCTATGGTTGGTACCATCTGATCCAGCTGCTTTTCCATCTTTAAGTGTGATTAATTTTTAAATTTCTTATTTAGATGGTTTCTAAGGGTTGATATCCGTCCTCACTTCTGCAGGCTGGATATCTGGAGGGTCTTTTGGGACGGGTCTATTCAGAAGTTCTTAAAAGTATTCAGCCCATCTGTTTATTTGATCTTTAATGTTTTTGAGAACTTTCCATTAATAATTTTGATCAATCTAGCTGGTTGATTATGTTTTCCTATTTTCCTTGTGATACTGTACATGTCTCTGAGGTTTTGTTTTGCTGATGCTACTTTTACTTCTCTTGCTAAAAAAAGTTAGTTGCATATCCTTTACAGGATGTTTGCAGTAAACACTAGCATTGTTTGCTATTGTTGATGTCTTGGCAAATTTACGTTCAGTAGTTTGCTATTGCTTTCTGAACGGCCGGCACCCATACCATTTTTGTAAAAAAAAAAAAAAACAGCGCAACACAGTCTGCTGCCAAATTGGGTGCAGTTGTGTTTCAAATACGGGTATATGTGATTATAAACTGCATCCGTAACCCATTTGCCACAGAGACTGGCCCCTCTCTCTTGCTACGCCATCTAAATATTATCTTTTATCAGCTCTTATCGAATTTCTAAATTCTTTATTAGATTCTGTGTATTTTTATGGACTATGCCATTACTAGCTCTTGTTTTTACTATTATTTAAATCTGCTTTTGTAGTTTTATTGTCTTATATTTTTAAAGTATACTGGTTCATGAACAGTATCGTGTCTTCAAGAGCACTGCTTTATGTTTTCATTCCCATTTTCAAACGATATCTGCAAATTAGTTTGCTTCATATCTGCTGCCAAAAGTCTTCATTACTGACTTTGTCTACTAACTGTTGCAGGATCTAGTACTTATTAGAGCAGTGGTTCTCAACCTTTTTTGGCCCGTGCCCCCCCCCATACTTCACCATATTTTCAGAACGTCATCACCCCCCCCCCCCCACTCTTCGTATTTCCTACCTAAAAATTTGGCCCGTGCCGCTCCTACACAGTGTACGTTATAATGGAAGCTAAATTTAAAAGCACATACTAAAACAAGTCTATACGTCCACATAAAATATGATTTGTGGGTCTACTTACTTTATAAATTGAATTTTAGAAGGGTGATTCATACAGAACCTTACAGTATGAAGGGAAAAACAATATCAAGTAATCGGTTCTTGTATTAACGCGATCTTGAAATAATCTTAATCCCCCCCCCCCCCTCCCTGCCCTGGAAACCCTAAAATTCCCCCCTAGGGGGGAATTCCCCACCGGTTGAGAACCACTGTATTAGAGGCTGTGACCAGAAATTGTTATTTAGTTTCTTGGTTTCTAAGATATCCTACATTGTAATTAATTCTCTTGTTTGTAAAATTGTTATGAGCCTCAACTTAATTTGCCTTATCTACATTCTGTGTTTACATGTTGATGATCTGAATTGATATCTGCAAATTTTAAACACTTGTACATTATGTAGAAATGATCAGATTGTCTTGTTAATATAGATATGGTCGATATGATTTTCTAAATTGTGGTCTGTAATACCCGTTTTGCTTAATATATTCTTTTATGTAGAAAAACAGTTACACCTATGACATATTGATTCACTGCTTAAAAATGTGATAGTTCTCCATTTTCATTACCTTGAGTTCATGTTTTCTCATGATCTCTTCATAACCTGTGTCATCCAATCCTATGTTAGTATTTAGGTCACCCGTCAAAGTTATGATTTTGCCATTTCTATGATTATCTACAATTTCTCCTTACCCGAATTATCCTTACAATTGTTTGGTGCTTAACACTGGATCACATTCAAATTTATTTTCTTTTTTGTGTGTCTGGTTCCACTTGTTACTGTTGTTATTCTAGAACTCACTGCTTTTCACTCTATTACTGCTTACACTACCTCTGTAGATAATATAGTGCTACTCCTTCACCGTGAGTTGCATTTTCCTTCATATGGCCTGAGACCAGCAGTTTCACCTGTGTTTAGAAGCCTTTCACATAATCTTAAAACGCTAATTCTATTATATTTAATTTCATCAGATGGTAACTAATGCTGTCTTTCCCAATTCAAACACAGTTCTAAAATTCCAGGTGCCTATTCTGGAGATTTTCCTAGGTGAAAGGAAGTAAGTCGGGATCCAAACTTCTTGCAACTTTCTTGGCATTACATCACACTTCTTCCAGAAGAGCCTTCTTCCTCTTGATTGGCTGAGTTATTCTTTTTTAAATCTTTAGACTTGTTCATGATTGGTTGGATTTTGCAGCTAAAAATGTCTATGGGATAGAGTAGCCAGCACCACACCAACCCGCCTTAGTCACCTCAATGAAATGCCTGGTCAGTTACAGAATTACTATCTCTGCTTTGCTTATGGTAACACATGGTGAGCTTTTTCTTTAAGATCTGTTAATTTCATTGTTGACAACAACAAAAAAGTCGCTTAAAAGTCGACAGGGTCGACTTCATCGCACCGGGTTTTATCCCATATGGCTCAGTCTCTTTCCGCAGCACGGAAAGCGTCGCACAAAGCACGAACTCCGTAGCTTTTAGCGACGACCCACAGGAGTCTCCGAAACATTTGAACTCGTAAACCGAAGGGTGCGGCCCGGAATCGAACCCACAACCTTCGGAGCACGAGTCAAACGGCTTGACCACTTCGCCACAGAGACTCCCACAAATCTCAGTAACTGTTGCATTGGTGACTTTTTCAATTACAATGAAACAAGTAAATCTAGCAATGTTTCGGGAACCTCTCTATTTCCGTCCTTTTAATTGACAAATTTTCCTAATTTATATATTTAAAAAATTTGGGGGTTCTGAACGGAAAACAGAGACACAAAATGGTACAATAAGATTTTTAACAGAAAGAATAATTGTACTAGAAGAAATTAATACTTAATTTAAGAATCTTTTGATATCACTGTACCCGAGACATTCCCACACATGCTCCGTTCCCCGAATGAAAGTCAAGTAGGTCAGAAAGGCCAGATGGATAAGAATGCATGTTCTTAAACATCTGGTGTGCTGATGCCGAGGTAAGGGTCTAAAATGTTGACCTATCATCCTTGACTTGGGGATGTTAATTACAAATACGTCTGAAGTCGGAGTAGGTTGCTATTATTTTCTAGCTAATCCACACGCAAAATTCAGTCCCGCACTACTAGAAGTAGTCTATATGGACTATGCTTGAGTTCAAAGTGAGCAAGCGCAAAACAAAACTTAAAAGTCCACTTGGCCTTTCCTCTATGTCCATACTGTCTACTTTCTTCCTTCTGTGCCAGTCTTTCCAGATATGCTTGCTTGCATTCGCTGGCTGTGAACTCCAGTGGGAAGTTCTGTATGTCAGATGAAGGCATCCTGTTGTCCAACATCAGTGTGATGCCATACAGGACCTGAGGTTTGCGTGAGTATCCGTTGTCCCATGTCTGGCTTATTGGTGTGCAGACTGGTGGTTCCTCGCTGTGCAGGCAGATATTCTCCGACTTCGGAAGAATCAGCGATCCTACTACGTTAGCCAGGACCCCGAAGAGACCAGTTGCCCAGGACGCACAACTAGGATGTGTTAGTAGGTCTTGGCCAGTATAGAACCTGGCCCTGGTGCCTTGGAAACACCTCTGCGTCCCTTTCCAGATATGGATTCTCCATCTGTTTAATGCATTCTATGTTTACATGTCTACCATTACTGTCATTAATTATCAGTTCTGTCAAAACCATACATTTTCAGATTATGACAATTAAATTCACAAGTATTGACTGACACTCATAGAAGAAAAGGAATGAAATAGACATAAGAGGAAACCTGTAGAATGTAGACATTCAAAACTTTTGGCACACTGGAATTTGAACCCACTGCCTCCAAATGATGACAATAGCTTGCTGAAGGAACGAGTATACTGTGATGTATGCTCAACTAGACCCTGATAAACTAGATACCACTAAACTAGACACCACAGCTATAAAATTTGAACAGAGTTCATACCTGAACATTTTTGTAGCGCTGTAGTATATTAACTAAGCTTTGGTCAAATAATAAGCATATAAATAAATTGGATATTTATGCTGGGTCTTGTTTATATGAACATATGAAAAAGGGAGCAAATTAATCATACTTGCCTGGAAAAATTCTCCCATTTGAGAAATCAGGTCTTCTTCCCATATACCTGTATCTCTTAAGCGATTTGAGATGAAGTTGTCATCGTGAGGATAATGTACGCATATCTTTGTTGGCACAGCACCACGTGGAACTTTTAGCTGGACACAGTCTGGTAGTTTCTGATACATTTTTAAAGTCTTGAATTGAAACTCTGAATCTTCCATGCATAAAGCATCATCAGCAATATTGTTTACCCAAGTACGCCCAAAATTTGTAAAGTTACAGTTTTGTATATAAAATTTCCTGACCACTGATTTTACAGAAAGATCATTTGGGGAAAGCCCTTTAGTATCATGTTCAGAAAAAACTGGATAATTTCTATGAGAATAAATGGAGAACATATGAAGTATGTTGCTTCTACTAGTGTCAATAACATCTTGACCACTAGCTGTTACTTTTCTTTCTTCCCCAGTATAATCACCAAGTGAACTGAATTTACCAGATGTCATATCATTAATTCTAATTTCATTGGTTGCACATATAATGTTGGGCTTAGGGAGGAAAGTGACCAATATATAAATACAAGATATTAGTATCATGTAGAAGAAACCTTTCCATTTGTATCCTAGGCAGATGCACTTTATATTTAGGTTCATTTTTGACAATGACTACTTAATTGTAACACACTATGTGTATCGTCATCATCATCTTCCACTTCTGCCGTCAAGCGTCGTGGGGAGGAATAATTTGTGTTCCAGCGCCTGGTATCCAGCACTGGATAGTGTCATTCCGTGTGGTTGTATTTGGGCACGAATTAAAAGATTTCCCTATCACTCGTTTCCTAGCTTCTGCAAGGCAAAGCACAGAGCAGACAGTCTTTTACATTATGAAAGATGCATTAACCAGCAAAAGGTATGCTAAACATGCACTCCAGACTGAATGTCACAAGTTTGATGTCACAGCTTGGTTTTGATGTCACAGCTATAGTTCTTCAATTACCTGTGAAAAAACATCAAGAGCTAGTCTTTATAGTAACCAATATGCTGAATTCTGTCTTTACACCACTAACATCTCAGCACACTATACGTTACATAAGAGAAAATAGACTACTGTATATTCAAGATTGAAAATAATAAAATAATAATCATGTGTTCTGTTATAACTGCATCAGTGTGTTCATATCTGTTTTGAATCTCTGGTTTGCTTATTCAATGGAAACACTGACGTGTGCCTACATATTGATGATGTGACATCAGCTTCTAAGTGCTAACTGAATGCATAATAAATAAATACATATGATAAATACATTTATAATTTACTTATATATTACATTCCATTTACAGCACATGCTTATCTTAATACCTTCACATCTTATACATGAAATTAACCTAAATCATTTATTCATGAACATTTTGTAGGTAAGATCCATGTAAAGTTCACAATGGTCCATGCCAGGGTTGTAGCCAGGTTAGAAAGATAGGGGGAGTGTGCATACAAAGAGGTGTCATGACACATACCAAACAATTTAAAACTCAATATATTTACTATTTATGTTTTGTGTTAAAAATAATAACAATGAATATACACATTTCAAGGAAGTATATAATTGTTATTTTGTATTAAAAATCAAACTTAAGTTTTAAAAAAGCTTAAGAAAACTCTTAAATGCAAAACAAGAACATAATAAAAACGTGTTATTTACTTTTATTTTGAAACATAAAATGGAAATAATATGAGACAATGTGAAAATGTATGAAAATCCTACAACAGTCTTTTTGTGTAGGCTTCATTCTCTCAAAGTTATCTGTTACATTATTATAATGCACATCAGTAGCAAACTCTCTTTAGATGGAGAAGAAAGCTAACAATTTATCTTCACCTGTTTTAGAACAAAGGTAGGACTTTATGTGTTTCAGTTCACTAAAGGCTCATTCTGCAACTAAGCTAGTGATTCTCATCTCATCATCTAGTGATTGATAAGGTCAGGAAAATGTGGTATAATGTGAGCAGATTAGGATAAATAGAACACATTTTATCTGTGACCATAACTTTTATTATATTGCTGATTGTCAGTTCTTGACACTTGAATTTGAATGACTGTTAGTGCATATTATATTTTTTGTGCATGTCTTTGAATGACAGATTTTGATTTTGACTTTTGATGGAGTCTGAGTGCATGTCTGCTAAAAATTCTAATTTGTTCACATTAATTTGGGAGCCAGACTTTAAAAACTCTTGAATCGTTTATCTCTCATCTCATCTCATCCTGTTCCTCTTGTACCTTGCGGTGTCAAGGTGAAGCATCAAAAGCGGGAGAGAGCCCGTTTATGGGTTTTATGTATCGAGATTCCATGGACTCTGTTATTCCCTCTGTCCATTGTTTACATGGCTGGCCTCTTCTTCTGCTTCCATTGGTCTGTACACCATTGCTTGTTGTAGTATACTGATAGTAATCTAGTTACATGGCCAAACGATTTAACTTGCTTCTTTCTGCTAAAACCTAGCACTGCTATAACACCCACTTTAGTCCTGATTGTCTCATTTTTGATTTTCTCTCTTCTTGATACATTGAGTATTCTTCTCAGGAATCTCATTTCTGTTGTTGTGATTTCTCTTTTTCTGTCATTGTCCAGGTTTGGCATTGGTAGCATAGAGTCAGTAGGAAGATTGTGTTGTAGAGTGCTTTCTAAGTAACCATTGATACATGTTTGTTCTTTAGTATTGGTGCCATTTTTCAGTGAGTTGGTTTGCCTTATTGCATCTATTATCGATCTCATCTTCTGATTTGCCATTTGATGATATACTTCCTAAGTACTTGAAGCTCTTTACTTGTTTCAGGGGGTGTTCTTTTAGATGAATCTTGTTTTGTTTTTCTTCTTTGGTTACAGTCATTACCTCTAATATGCTAATTTTCATGTTATGTTCCTTACACACTTCGTTTAGACTATTCATATGGTCTTGTAATTCTGCCTCCGATTTTGCTATTAGTACTTAATCATCAGCATATAGGAGTTCTTTAATGGTGTAATTTGTCATTGGTTCTTTTTCTGTGTTCTGTTCGTCATGAGGTGTTAATGTGGCCTCTGTTTGGCAGGTTTCTTACATATGCTGTCTACGTAGGTTATGAACAAGAGGGGAGACAGGACACAACCTTGTCACACTTTGGATTTTATGGTGAAGGATTCTGAGTGTCCTCCATTTGTTCTCACTATGAATTCACTGTTGTATAAGCTTCTACATATGTTTGTTAGATGTGTACTCACTCCATATCATTTAATGATTTCCCACAGCTTGTTTCTATCTACTCTATCCAAAGCTTTACCTGGTCAACAAAGGCTAAGTAGAGTGTAATTCAATTGATGTTTCTATAAATTGTCTAAGAGCAAATATGGCATCTGTGCATCCTTTGGTTTTCCTCAATCCAAGTTGTGTTTAACTTAGCTGGGGTTCTATAGTAGTTCGTAATCTTTTCTCAAGAAGTTTGCAAAATAATTTTCCAGTCTGATTCAAAAGGGAAATGCCTCTGTATTGTGTGCAGTCTCTTTTTCTGCCTTTGTTTTTCCAAATTGGAATAATTATGGTGTTTCCCCAGTCTCGTGGTGTCTGTTGTTCTACCCAAACATGGTTAAATAGTCTATGTTGCCATGCTGTTCCTACTTCTCTTGCTGCTTTAATTAGTTCATTTGGTATTTTGATTTGTCCCTGTGATTTATTCAGTAGGGCTAATCTGAAGGCTTTTACAATTTCTTCATTCAGTATGTCTGGTTCTATTTCTTCTATGGCATCTGTGTCGGTTTCCTGAATTCCTGTGGCATCTGATGGAATGTTGAGAAGTTGGTCGAAGTACTGCCTCCATCTTTTTAGGATTTGTTCTTGTTTGCTTATTGGTTCTCCTTGTTCACTGTTAATTATTTCAGTTAGGTCAAAAAATTCTGCTCTGGTTCTTACTGCACTGATCTGTTTGTAGAAGTTTCTAGTTGCCTCCGCTCAGTCTTTTTGTTTTTCTCTCTTTACTATTCTTTTCATATGTCTTCTTGCTATTCTATATTCTATGTAATCACGGTCCTGTTTGCCTTTCACCCACTTTTTACATTTTTCCTTTTTGTCTTTTACAGCCTTCTTTACCTTGGCATTCCACCGTCTTGTTATTTTCTTTATCTGTGATTTGCGTTTTTTGGTGGTTCCACATTGTATATATGCAGCATTTAAAATGCTTGATTTGAACCTCTCCCATTCTTCTTCCACTTTTATTTATTTGTCCTAATTATAATATAATCTAAGGACATTAAGTAGAATTCAAAGACATAAATTGTTTTTGAGAAATAAATATTTCTCCATCCTCTGCAATTTCATACGGAATTTGTTTCTTGAATGTTGTGTGGGCTGCTTGTAATCGGTAAAAATCATATTTTCAAGCCAATTAAGTTGCTTCATTTTCAACCTGTTTGAATTAAGATTCATATTCCTTTCACATATTTTTCATATTGTTTTAAAAATGTTGAACCATATGAGAAGCTGTTACTAGATCTAGACTACTCTTTTGTAAATATATGGATGCATTTAAACCCTTCTCTAGCTCCTTACTCCAATATATAAGAACTAAGAATTCATCAGTACTAAGTGCTTCCAGTATACCTGTTGCTTCAGTCGGCTGCTTAGTAGTTTTGTTAATATCACCAGCCAGAAGTTTTTTTTTTGTTTTTTTGGAGCAAGCTACTACTAGTTGCTGATAAGTTTTGCGAAAATACCTCTACAACTGACTGTCTGAAAGCTAATCTAGTGTCAGTTTCTTTAAAGTCAGTGTAAAAGATTCAACCTGACTGTGTTGTTCATCTTTTAATACAAAAAGACATTGTAAACTGCCAGAAACAAAAAAGGTATACATACTTTCTAGGTAAACAAAATTATAAATAGCTTGGTGTGAATATTGGAGCTGCTGCTTCTTCTACTTTTTCCTTTTATTCCTGCTCCTTCTTCCTCTTGCTGCTTCTGCTTCTTCTTCTTCTGCTTTTCAAACCCCAGTGGAGCATAACCAACTCAAGCCAAGCCCTTTGTGGACTTGTTCATGATTCATTGAATTGTATAGTAAAAGTTTTCTAAGTGATACAGAAGCCAGTCTCATGCAAACCCTCCTTAGTCGCCTTCTACAAGATGCATGGTAGGTTACAGTGTTACTATTCTCTGATTCCATTATTTTCCCCGAAATTCATATGCAATATTGGTGCCCACTGCATCAGTTACAACAAATATTTAAATTTTGTGCACAGCATTGAGTAAACAGTTCATATTGAACAACTTCCCCAATCTTTGTTTAGAAACCAGATAATTCACCTGATATAATGCAGTTATGTTTTATGGATCTTAATATCTCTCAAGTGTTCATTCATTTTTTTTAAATATTAGACCAATATTGTGCCTGTAACATTATTTTAGCCAATGTGCATGTATATTAGTATATGAAACAATACTTTTGTTGGTTAAATTATAGGAGGAATTGAATATAGTAAGATAAAAACAGAACTAGATATATTCAAGAGCTCTCTTGAATTAGCTGAATGCTCAGTTCCTCTGTTGTTGGATTGTTCATTGTGTGATAATATTCCATTGTTTAATATTATTCATAATGCCTGTAGAAGACCTTTTAAAATAAATGTCATTAATGTATGTGCCCCAACAAGTGAATGCAATGAAGAAAGTATAGAGGAATTTTATAATGACATGGAGTCTGCTTTGAAGAACTGTAAAAAATCAGAAATAAATATCATAATGGGTGATTTCAACGCAAAAAAATAGGAAAGCAAAGTGATGGATGTAGTGTAGGCAACCATGGTTTGGGAGAGAGAAATGAAAGAGGATACAGATTTGTAGAATGGGCAAAAGAACAAGAAATGGTTGTAGGAAACACCTGGTTTAAACAGCATCCTAGAAGATTATGGACATGGAGGAGTCCGGACAGCAGGATTAAAAACCAGATAGATTATATCCTGATTAGCAAAAGGTTTCGAAATGTGTTAACAGTCGTAAAAACAGTTCCAAATGCAGACTGTTACAGTGACCACAGATTAATTACAGGCACATTGAGGGTAAAGTTAAAGAAAATCAAGTATACAGCAGGAAACCCTACATATGACTTGTGCAAATTGAAAACTGACAAAGAAATACAAGATAATTTTAACATAGAAGTAAAGAACAAATTTGATTTGTTGTCTGATCTAGAGATCCTATTTCAAGATGTAGATGATCAATGGGAAATGCTGAAGAATTCAATCAGTTGTGCAGCAGAAAAAACTATTCCAAAAGTAAAGAAAGTGGGCCGTAAGACATGGATTTTTTTTTCTTTCTTTCGCATATCCTTTACTAGACATCGCTGTCAACACCAGCATCTTTCAGCTGTATGTTGATTTCTTGGCAAGATTACGCTCAGTAGTTTGCCATTGCTTTCTGAGCGGCCGGCTCACATACCCCATAAGTTACCGATGTGATTCGAACCACTATTGATTCTTACCGTCATCACGTTACCTACGAGAGTATACAAGATTACGGAGAAAAGTCATAACCTCTAAGCCACGAAGCCGGCAAGACATGGATGACTGAAGAAATTTTACAACTAATGGAAACAAGAAGAAAGAACAAAAATAATCCTGCCAAGTATGAAGAAATTCACAGAAAAGTCAGAACCTTATGTAAGGAGGTAAAAGAAACATGGCTTGAGAAAAACTGCAGAGAAATTGAAAAACAACACAACAGTAAAAATGCAAAACTAATGCACAAGCGAATTCAGGAGCTTACTAATCAAAGAACACGTACATCAGCAGGCTGCCTAAAGACAAAAGATGGAAGAGTCATAATAGAAAAAGATCAGATCTTACATATATGGTCAGATTACGTGAAAAACCTTTATGACGATCAGAGAGACGAACAGTATGATGTTCAAAATAATAATGAAGGACCAGCAATTTTGAAGATGGAGGTTCAGAATGCTCTTAACCATATGAAATCTGGCAAGCCCCCGGTTCAGACAGCGTCACAACAGAAAGGATTAATGCTTTAGAAGAATATGGAATAGATAAAGATACCAGTCTGTTTAATACAATATATGATACTGGAAATATACCCCATGAGTTATGTAATTCTGTATTTATTGCAATCCCAAAGAAATCAGGAGCCTTGGAATGTGATCGACATCGAACAATTAGTATAATGAGTCACATCACGAAAATTTTGCTAAGAATTATCATGCAAAGAGTTAGGAGGAAAATACAACCTGAAATAGGAGAAGAACAATGTGGGTTTGTAGAAGGCAAGGGTACAGTAAATGAGGGTACAGTAAATGCTGTGTATATACTGAGAACCGTAATCGATCGTTCTATAGAAGTAAACAAAGATCTACATCTTTGCTTTATTGACTACACAAAGGCTTTCAATAAAGTGAGACATGTCAACATGATAAGGATGCTTGAAGATCTACAAATTGATGGAAAAGACCGTAAACTTGTAAAAACATATATTGGAAACAGCAAGCTGCCATAAGAGTTGATAATGAAGAAATAATAATAATAATAATAATAATAATAATAAGTCTTTATTTTCAAAGGGTTAAGAATTGGGCACGCAGGCCCGTCTGACATTCTGCCCTTCTTCTCTATTTCCTCTCATACATTCTTTCATTCAACATCACTTATGAAGCAACAGTAGATGCAGTTGTTTACACACAGTGAACAACTAGGGTTAGAATTAAATTGCCCCTCTGCTGTGCGTCCACCTTGACGAGGTAGAGGGGCTTGCGCGTTCCAATGACCCCAAGAGCTATGCCGACGGTAGCACAGCTACTGGTAGGGTCACCCTTGTCGGACAGGTCAAGGGAGAGGGACCAGACGAAGTGACGCACAAACCTGCTGCCTTGTAGGTAGACTGGGGACAGTCAAAGGCTAGGGAAAGCATCCCGAAAAATGCTTGTCGAAATCGGATGTACTGAGCCACAGGCTTGACAAAGAATGGCAATGTAACTTTATCATTTCATGATGCCACAGATGAAAATTAATCGTTATGGTGCTAATCCCGTGAAGTCCCATCAGGCGGTGATAGTGCCGGGCCCCCTGCCTCGAGGGGGTCCACCCATGACTACTGGTGGTCACCTTTCCCTGTGCTGTGGAGTCAAGGCACAGAGGAGTAGATTAAGAGCTATTGACCAAATACCAAGGACACTCAACATACTACAGTGGAATGCCGAAGGAGTTTATAACAAGAAAGAATCCCTGACACAGCGTCTTCATAAAGATAGAATAGATGTGGCATGCATTCAAGAGACACACCTCAACGCCAAGCGCAAATTTTCAGTCAGTGGATATCAGGCCACACGTTTCGACCGCGAAGGACATAAAGGAGGAGTTCTAATACTTACACGAAATACAATACCTTGCAGCGAAGTATCTGTGATCTCTGACAACCAAACAGAAATTATAGGTGTTGATATAATGATAAAGGACGTGAAAATAAGAATTTACAATCATTATAGCCCAGCAGATAAGGATCTTACACTCTCAAACATGAAAATAACTGACACAAATTGCATTATTGTCGGAGACTTTAATAGCCGTTCAGAAAGATGGGGATACCCAGATACTGACAAAAGAGGAGATGAAGTGGAGGACTGGGAAATAGACTCAAATCTCCATCTACTCAACAAAGCGGATGACACACCGAGCTTCTACTCCAGAAGATGGCTTACCACTTCTACTCCAGACTTAGCTTTCTGCACAGGAGACATCCTCCACAAAATCGACCGCCATGAGCTGGACCAATTAGCAGGTAGTGACCACAGACCAATCAAGCTTGTAATGAATATGGAGTATGTTCCACAGGAGCAAAAGTCCTTGCCCCGCTGGAATTACAAACGAGCAGATTGGGACAGATTTGCTACACTAACAGACAAATATTGTGAAAACATAAATACACGATATGACAACATGAAGCAAATGGTGGAAAGTCTAAACAGAGCAATAATACAGGCAGCCACTGAGTCCATTCCAAGAGGAGCGAGGAAAAATTACAAACCATACTGGACTGAAGAACTACAAAGTTTGGAGGACAAAGTTGAAGATGCCAGGAAGACAGCAGAGAGAGAACAAACAATTGAAGCGAACATCTCTCTCAAAGCCATCTCAGCAAAATATAAAAGAACAGTAAATCAAACAACAAGAGATTGTTGGAGGGAAAAAACAGAAAACCTGAATTTTGACAGGGATGGAAACAAACTATGGAAACTAGTGAAAGCCATGAACAATGAAGGACCTAGAAACAAACAAATAACAATTAAACAAGGAAATGCCTTGCTTACAGGAAAAAAGGCTGCAAATGCACTAATGGAACACTATGCCAGTGCAAACCACATTGATATTATAACCGAACAGAAGAAAGCAATCAAAGATAAACAGATACATCATAGTAATACAGAGACAGCAGCAGAATATATGATGGCAAATCTAACAATGGAAGAAATGGAACAGGCAATGAATACCCTAAAAAAGAAGAAATCACCAGGAAAGGATGGAATCACAAATGAAATGCTAATAAGACTAGGGACAAAGGCAAAAAAGAAACTACTAGCAGTCCTAAATAACAGCTGGAAGAGAGGAATAGTCCCACAGGCATGGAAGGAAGCTATACTAATACCAGTCCCAAAGAAAGGAAAAGACCTGGAAGAACCAAATGGCTATCGACCTATCAGTCTACTTAGCTGTGTAGGAAAATTAATGGAACGCATTATCAATGGCAGGCTAACATGGCATCTGGAATAAAACAAACTCTTAACACCACACCAAGCAGGATTCAGAAAGTACAGATCCACTGAAGATCAAATAACCTATATAGCTCAGGAAATAGAGGATGCCTTCCAAGAGAAAACGCACACACTAGCGGTCTGGATAGATTTAGAAAAAGCATTTGATAAAGTATGGAAGGAAGGACTGAAAGTAAAACTGCAAAAAATGCATGTTTGTGGGAAAATGTACAAATGGATCAGCCACTACCTTGAGAACAGAACTGCCAGGACAAAAGTACAAGGACAAACCAGCAACATGATGCTGTTGGAGCAAGGTGTCCCCCAAGGAGGAGTTCTTTCACCAACATTATTCCTAGCATATATAAACGACATCATGGAAAATTTTCCAGCCAGAGTACACACATCATCCTTTGCAGATGACCTAGCCATATGGACATCTGAAGAATATATTAGTACAGCTAACAGCAGAATACAGCAAGCCCTATTAGCACTAGAGGACTGGTCAAAATCATGGCTAGTGAAGATAAGTGAGGAGAAAACAACATGCACAGTGTTCTCCCTCTCAAATAAAACTCAGCAACCTAAGCTGGTATTGAATGGAAAAATATTGCGCCATGAAGAAAATCCAAACTATCTCGGAGTCACCTTTGATCGTCGCCTGACATGGAAAACACAGGTTGAGAAAAATCGAACAAGAGCAAGGCAAAGAATGGCAATCATGAAAAAGCTTGCTGGTACAACGTGGGGAGCAGATGAGAAAGTTCTCAAGAAGCTATATACTGGACGGGTGAGGCCAGCACTGGAATATGGCATTGCAGCTTGGGCAACAGCAGCTAAGTCAAACTTTAACAAAATAAGTAGAGTCCAAAACCAAGGAATGCGAATCATAACTGGAAGCCTGAAGACAACGCCTATTAATGAACTAAAAAAGATCACTTATTTACAACCAATGCAGGACAGAAGAGATAGCAGAGCCCAGCAACAAGCATAAAAATTTAGAAGATTGACAGACCACCCTATGTATAACAGGTTTAATGGTTTTGGAAAAGGAAGACTGAAGCGTAGCAACTTTGTAGAAACTGCAAAACGAAAGATTAGGGCAGATCCCATACTTAACATATCAACAGTCAAGCCCATTTACTATGCACACAACTTCCCAGCTTGGAGACAGCAGCAACTGCCTGAGATGATAGAAAACATTCCTGGTATTGAGAAAAAGAACACTCAGCATGAAACCAAAAAAAGAGAAATAACCCTAAACTACATAAAAGAACATTACCCAAGCAGCAATTGGACCCATGCATATACAGATGGATCAGCCAAAAATTCAATAGAGAATGGAGGAGGAGGAATTCTCCTAAATTTAAAAAATGGAGTGAAAAAAACACATTCAGTGGCAACTGGAAAGTTTTCAAGTAACTTCAAAGCAGAGGTAGAGGCTCTGAAAACTGCAGCAGAAATGCTCTTGATGGGGGAAAATAAAGAGAAGCAAATAGCTATCTTCACAGATGCAAAGTCAGCTGTCTCAATACTGAAGAGCAATAACAGCACAGAAATAGCTGACCTAAGAGCAGCACTCCATGGTCTAAGCCAGAAATCCAAAAATGTTGCAACACAGTGGATCCCATCACATTGCAGTATACCTGGAAATGAAGAGGCTGACAGACTGGCAAAAGAGGGCGGACGACTACCAGAGCCTGACATAGACAACTTACAATGAGGCAAAGAGGTTGATAAAAAGCACCTATAAAACCAAATGGGAATCAGAGCATCCAGGCCACCAGAAGGATGATGCATATTACAAACTCGACTGAAGAGAACAAGTAGCAATCTTTAGACTCCGCACAGGACATAACAGGCTGAAATACCACTTGTTCAATAAACTAAAAATAGGAGATACCGATGAATGTAATTGTCGAACTGGAAAAATGACAGCAAAACATTTGCTGCAGGATTGCCCAATATATGCAGAACAGAGAAAGATATTTTGGCCCACACCTGCTTCATTTGAGGACAAGCTCTATGGAGATATCAACAAGCTCAAGTTGACCGTAGCTTACTTTAACTACATACAGGTTGACATTTAAAGGTGTATGAAGAAGTATTCAGACTGCCACACTTCATACAACAGGTATGTCAGTTACAAAAGCCTCCCAGAGGCATGAAATGGAATATTGCTCGGATAGCAAATCCATTACGTGGAAAGTCCGAATCAAAAGCTCACTGTGTGAGCTTCATAAAAGGTGGAAAAAGTGTCCTAGTGGCACAAAATGGAATATTGCTTGGATAGCAAATCCATTACGTGGAAAGTCCGAATCAAAAGCTCACTGTGTGGGCTTCAAATAAGGTGGAAAAGGTGTCATAGTGGCATGAAATGGAATATTGCTCGGATAGCAAATCCATTGCGCGGAAAGTCCGAGTCGAAAGCTCACTGTGTGGATGTCATCTGCACAATGCATTCTTCTGGTTTCCGGAAGAACAGCCTATGGTGAACGGAAGGCCCAATATACGGAAGTGAGGCTAAGCAGCCATGTGCAGGACGTGACGATTCCTTGGGTGAGCCCAGTACCAGAGCGCTGTGTGTTGGCTCTGCAATTATGGAAGCCTCCTTGGATGGCGGGGAATGCCCATGGTCTGCCCCTGCCTTCCCTTGAGGGCTGACCAGGATGTCTTTGGCTGTTCTATATGGGCCAGCTAGGATGGGAGATAACACCACACCAGTGAGAGTTAAACGTCCTAAGAAACCCCCGGGAAGGTTAACCCGGTCAACAAATGCCCGCAGAAGTCGGATGTGTCTGCCTAACGGCGCAAGAACGCAGCTCTGCTGTAAACAGGCACAACGCAATCACATCAAAAAAAAAAAAAAAAAAAAACTCCGGATGAACGAAGAAGAAGAAGAAGAATTAAATTGTAAAAAGACAGATTATAGTCATCACTAGGAAGAACGAAATACCACAATGTAATATACAAGTAAATGGGAATATCCTTTAACAAGTGAATGGGTACAATTATCACGGAACAGTAATAACATCTGATGGGAGATGCCTTGAAGAGATTAGAACAAGAATCACCATGGCAAAAATAAACTTTAGCAAGATGAAAAACATACTGAACAATAAAAAGATGTCAATTGAAATGAGAAAAAGAGTGTTGAGATGCTACATAGAACGTGTACTTTTATATGGATGTGAATCTTGGACAATGAGCAGTCAGGCTAAAAAACATCTGATGGCTGTAGAAATGTGGTTTCTGAGGAAAATGCAAAGAATACCATGGACAGTCAGAAAGACCAATGAACAAGTTCTTCAAGAAACAAATGAAGATCGTAAACTGATTAGAGACATTAGACGTAGACAGTCACAATTTTTTGGGCATGTTATGAGAAGAAATGATTTGGAGAACTTGGTGACAACTGGTCAGATCGAGGGGAACAGACCAAGGGGAAGACCTAGAAGCAAGTACCTGGATGGCTTGGCCTTGTGGCATGGTCAAGACAGAAACACAGAGCTGATCCACGACTCTGGTGATCGAGTGAGATGGCAAAACATGACCACCCACGCTTACCGGCATGGCACATGATGGATGGAATGCCTGTAGTAGATGCCAATTTTAAACAATTGCAAAATTACCTCTAGCCACTGGTCCATGCACAAGTTGGACAAATTAACATAATTATTGACACATATCTAATATAATTGCTTCCTCCAATATTCCATATACTATACATGAGGTAAAATATGTGCCACAATTCATGGAGGGAAAAAAGTTATTGCATTTTCTAACAATGCAAAGCAGTGTTATTTAGTGAAATTATAGACTGTCAGTTTCGGAAAACTACTTTCGCTGAGATTTGGGTGTTGCATGTATAAAGTCCTCATCTATAAGCTGCAGTTACATAGTGGCTGGCATGCTTGCCTATCAACATGGTGGTTATTTGTTTCAATTCACACTAAAGTGCATTTTTTAAAATTTATCTGGGCTCGCAGGTCCTAAAATTGGTACTATGAAAGATCTTCGGAAGTAAAGGTGACCACTGTGATACTGATCACATCACCCCACAAGTCCCGCTTGGTCTTATAAAAAGGTGAGACTATCACCATTTGCCCAATATGCCTTATGGCTTATGGTGTGCAAAGAAGAGTCAGTTACTTACTTGTACTTATGTGTATAAATAACCCTGTGATAGGGAAACCTAGCTATTATTAAAATAAAACATTTAGATTAACACCAACTGTAAGTGATATCACTTTACTCATGCTGTAAATAATTAAAACACTAACAGCATTATTTTAGTGTATGCTAATAAATGCTGAAAGTATAGAGAGACAATATGATCAATCACATCAAACAATAAGACAAAAGTTAGTTAGTTCGAAAGATCATCAGGAAATAGAGAGTTAGTTCGAAAGATCATCCTCATTGCACATCGAACCATTCAGTCCATAAGTGCTTGGATCCCCTCCTCAGCAAATCCCGCAGCGTGTAGCGGCTAACGACACCAGTTCTGTGTTCTGAAGTCAGACTTAATCTAAAAGGAAAAGGTCTATCGTGGGTTTTTATACCTAGCCTAGCAGTAGACACTTATCTCCCAGGAATTCCATTCCTAAATTCTTCTTATCTCCTCCTGACGTTAATTGCAATTAACTCCAAGTCTGTCCAGTCATAAAATTCTTTCTGCATGCACACTAGCCTTCACACCTGTGGGTCTGACAATTATTAGCCCACTGAGTCTAATCAGTGATTTCACACCTTGCGCCTCTAGTCTCTACCAGATGGGGTCATCCATCGCGGTTGGGCGATTTCCTAGCTATTCTTATCAGGTGTCATGTCAAGGGAACAATTAGGTTCTCATGGTCAACAGCCAGTTTACAACTCTGTTGGTAAACCAGGTTTGCTTGCGTCATACCTGGTTGGTTTTAATGACTATTCAGTCCCCTGAGTCTGCCCTCCCGTCTGGCTGGATTGATAAGACTGTGAAACTGATCTGGGGGTGACTGGTACTGGTGTCAAATTAACTTCCCAAATAGAAAGCCATTCCTGGTGGTTTGTTTACTTGCAGGTTTTGCAAGCTTACGTCAAGACGGTATAGCCTTGAATATAGAGAAAACAGTTTTGTTCGTCTGTTGATTCTCTACATGGCCTATCAAAAGTGGACCGAAAATTGTTCTGGGAAGTAAAGGCTGCCAATTCGTGACAGCCACCCCTCTTTTAATTTGCTGTTCTCACAGTCTGGCCATGGTTGTAGATTCACCGTCATCACTTGGTTCACGCAAAAGTCTTACTTCTCGTAGAGCATTCAGAATGTCAGCCTGGTCCATGGCGCGTCCGCCCTCCACCGTAGCCTCACCTGCGAGCTTGTCAGCCCGCTCATTTCCTTGTACTCACGCATGCCCTGGCACGAAGATGAAACTAATCTTTGCCAGCCGAGACCGCTCCAGAGGCAGCAACCATTCTCTTCGGATCGACCCCTCCTCTATCCTTTTGATCATGTTCATTGAGTCGCTAAGGAAACATGCCGCAGTGAATGTCTGTGTCTCAAGCCATGTTATTGCTTTACTTACTGCCATGACTTCCATAGTCAGGCTACTTGTGGTTTCAGTGAAAGCACCAGAGTCCTCCTTCACAATTCTTCCTCCGGCCCGAGCCGTAAAGGCCCATGAGCTTCTCACATGTCGGACGACCGACCCATCTGTGTAGATGACAGCATCACCGTCTAGCGAATTCTCGAAAATCAGAGCTTGTGCTTTAGCCTCCACAGCAGCCGGATTTTCTTGTCTACATTTTCTATCTAGTTGGATGCAAACTGAAAAGGATGTGCAGAAATCTGTTGGCACTTGTACCCACTCCTCGTCAGGTTCTAAGTCTTCAAGTGAAGAATGTCTTCAGCTTGACCCATCCACGACCGTCCTCTTTTTAACCTGCTGCCCTTCACCTTCATAATTTCACTATGCAGTGGATGTTGTGTTTTTGAGTTACTCTGAGGTAGGTGCGTGCTCTGCAAACTTGTATTCTCTCTTCAATGGTTGGAAAATCAAGAAGGTAGCGCATCGCCCTGCATGCTGTATCTCTTGTACATCCAAGAATAATGCGCATAGCTTCATTCTGTATCCTTTCCATCCTTTCTATCTGCTTACGGCTGAGAGTCAGGATTGGCATTGCATACTCAAAAACAGACATGACCAGCCCCTCGTACAGAAGACATAGATGGCGCTGCTCACAGTTTGCTGCCGCCATCACCCGCATCACAGCCATACCCTGCTTGACCTTTGTTATCAACTGGTCTATGTGCTCATTATAAGCAAGGCTTCGATCAAACCGTATCCCCAGGTAATTCATTGCCTGCGATCTTTCCACCATCTCTGAACACAGCTTTACAGTTGGTGTTGGAGTGTTGACAATATGATTATTCAACGAGATAAGACAAAAGAAAATGAGATAGCTGATATAGCATAAGAATGAATGAAGGAATGTTGAGGGAGCCAAACCTGGATGTTTATCAATATATGACTGAGACACATCAGTGGAATATGTCCATTGGCACCTTGCCGTCTTGACAGACGGTTGTTTGTGCTTCAAAAAGGCATAATAACTTTTACCCATGGCGGTAGCGAATGTGACTGATAAGGCCAATTCGCACTGTAAATGTTCGTTCACAGTGGGTGCATGTGAACACATGGTCATTTCCACCATCATGCACCATCTTATGTCTCACACGCTCGGTGTGTGAAATAATTTTCTTCTTTGTCTTTATTCCATTTCTGATGTTTGCCCTCCATGCAACACGTTCAGCTGCGACTTGCTCCCAATGTTTCATTTTGGCATATGTACATGTGATTTAATCAGCTCTCTGCTATGATAGCAGTTTGGTTTGGTAAATCACACCAGTGAAATCAATGCAATCAGTGCAGTTTTGATAATATATCATAATATATGTATCAGTGTTAGTTAAGTATTATATAGTAGAGATTGTGTACCAGAATCATACATTATTTTTATTATTTTGACATGTAACCAGGGCAGTCTCATATATATATATATATATATATATATATATATATATATATATATATATATATATATATATATATATATATATATATATATATACATATATATATATATATATATACATATATATATATATATATATATATATATATATATATATATATATATATATATATTTTCTTTCCTATTTCTAAATCTTAGAGATTGTTAACTTGTACATCATAAACATAGGTCTTAATACTACAAGTTGCAATTTTTTCACCCTTCGCTTCCGATCCACTACTCAAGGATCACGAGGGAGTATAATATACTCAGGTTCCGTATACTGTAAACATCTATAATATAGATGTAGACTATGTCTTGATTCCAGTCCGGTCTTCTATATTCAGTATACTGCATGTCTAATTAAAGTACCTGAACCAACAAGATTTCACGAATGCCATTGGAACGGCTTCATACATTCATATATAAAATCATTATTCATTATACATATGAATAAGTTTTTGCAAGTATGCAAACGGGTTACATTACATAATCATACTACAGCAAGGGTTAGTTAGTACATAAAAATAAAAGACGCACCAGGCCATAATTTAAAACCCCCAAAAAAGTGTACCGTCTACTATTTTATAAAACTATATCACTTATAACTTATAACGTATGCAGTGTGTCACTGTATCTGTTATGCAAAATAGTTATGCACACAAACAATAGATTGCACGATTTATGCCTGGCATATTTCATATTTCACTGCATCTTGTCATGTATATGCTGCAGAATTCACACAACATAAAATAAAATAACTAGATAAATCCTTCAAGTTGAGCTATTTCAGCTTAGGATTTATCTATAGTCTGTTTACTTTTGTCTGCTTCAATATAAATTCCATATCTCAGTAACCAACTGAGGGAAAATGATGAGATTTAGCATATAACCTTATCATTATGTCCACCCAACAAATAATTTTTTGTTCTGGAGATTGTACAGCAGATTTCAAATTTTGTTTATATGCGGTATATAATTTACGGGCCAGAGATGAAGTGCATATTATTAAATGTATTACATCTTCACATGGAAACATTAGCATTGAATAGTTAATTTTCTCATGGGACACGAGTTTGGCCTTATGACAAGAGCTTCGCTTAGTGGAACGGGGAGTGTTCAGAGGGGTTGTCAATAATGTGGGTGCTTTCATGAAACCTGGTTATTTTTAAAAAAATCTTACCCTTTATCACTAACATCTGAATGTGTGAATATTGTTGAATGTGAAAAGTTGTACACATATTTTTATCAAGAAGCTGATCGCAGGAAACTGTTTCATATACTATTACAAATCCCGAGAAAAGATCAGTGCATGCACTGGGTTTGAGTAAACGATCATTTCGTCGATTGGTGCTGGAATCTGGAATGAAACCACCACGCAATAAGCAAACAGTAGGTAGAAAGGCAATTGTAGATAGCTTTGACAAGAATGTCATAAGGCGAGCTATTAAAATTATTATTACAATGCTGGATACCAAAGAAACAGTGACTGTAAGAAAATGTAGGGTTTGGTTGAGATAGAAAATGACATAGAGCTATCCAAGACAACTTTGTAGAAAATTATAAGGACATTAGGCTTCATGTTTAGAAAGTACAATTTAGGTAGAAATATCATTTGCGAGCAACCACATTTAGGAGCCATGAGAAGCAAATACCTACGAGAAATAAGGGAAATATGCAAAAAATATTA
This sequence comes from Cepaea hortensis, assembly GCA_963921405.1. NCBI lineage: Eukaryota > Metazoa > Mollusca > Gastropoda > Stylommatophora > Helicidae > Cepaea > Cepaea hortensis. The sequence goes on from OY992885.1 coordinate 69,101,760, forward strand.
TAACAGTATTATATATACATATATTGTACATATACATGTATTATACATATATATGTATATATTGTATATATATTATACATATATTATAAGAGTATTTGGATGAAGCCTGGATCAATGCGCACCACACAAGTGAAGAGGAATGGCAATCAGTGGATGGAAAGATAAAGCGATATGTGCCCAGTATTATAGGACAGTATTTAGTCATAACTTATGCTGGTAGTACGCATAATGGCTTACTACAGAATGCTGGACTCGTGTTCGTATCAAAGCATACAGAAAATAGGGATTATCATAATAAGATGAATGGTAATGTATTTAGAGATTGGCTCGAGAATACAGTACTTCCATCCCTAGATAGACCGTCGTGTCTAATTATGGACAATGCATCATATCACAATGTTGTTGCCCAAGAAGACAAAATACCTACAGGATCGAGCACAAAGGCAGCAATAAAGATAAGGCTCCGAATGGAAAACATATCATTTCCTGAAACGTATTTCAAGCTAGAATTGTTGTCCGTCATAAAACAGACGCCAAAAAGCAAGAAATATCAAATTGACAAGTTGATAGAAGAGCATCGTCATGGGTGCTTGAGACTTCCGTGTTCCATTCTCATTTTAACCCTATAGAACTTGTGTGGGCTAAAATTAAAGGACTGGTGGCAGCTGACAATACTATATTCAAATTGTCTGACATCAAGATACTAACCCAGTCCGCGCTATTAAATATTGATAAAAGTTAGTGGAAAAAAATGTGAGGACCACAAGTTGAAAGAGGAAGATGACTATTGGAGAAAGGATGGATTGAATTTTATGCAACCGAGAGCAGTCACCAACCTACTACTACTAGAATCGTGCGACACAGATTAAGGTCTGGGCAGATCGCAGACATTAATCCACATGCACACCTACTGGGATATTTTTGCTCTAACTATTCAGAAGAAGAATTGCAGGCCCTTAACATGACGGCATCGGCACAAACAATACAACTTGTCATTGGCAACAGTTTGTATTCCACAGTGATGAATTTTCAATTCCATAAGCCCTCAATGGTGACAAACAACTGGCATTGAAAAAATAAAGCTCTAGATGCATTGAATACCAACTGAAGAGTAATATTGCGGTGGGAACTGACATATTGTGGCATAACAAGAAACATGAGAAGAAACACGTTGTTAAATGAGGGGATAACACATGAACCATTATGAGGGGACAACACACGAACATACGAATCATTCTATAAACTTCAATGAAAAGAGGACCAACATCTTGACCATTAAGAAGGAAGGCCACTACAGAGACATTCACAGCTATATTCGTCGTGCAAAACAGGTAATCATGTTCCATCTCAGCAGAGTAGACATTGCACTCACTCCCATACGAATCTGGATACGCCTTGTGTCGTCACCCGAACTAGTGGGGCATTACTGTAAAACAAAGTTTGTTAGCGATAAATCACTAGTTTTTCACCAAAACATCAAAGAAATTCGCAGCTTTCCATGATTTAAGTTGCATTTGGACCTATCAAAGACATATTCCTTGTGTGGGGGTAAATATAAGGCAGCAATAAAAATTCCATAATGATACAACAGACAGTTTTCAAAATGGGAGCCCCTATTCACAAAATTGTGTGAATAGTACGAGACACTAATCACAAAAATTTGTGTTTACAACCGCCATAGATTGGCTTCAGAAGACTATTTATTATTCTCTCTTCTTGTCTGTCTTTTGTTTGCAAGTTCTTTTTCTTCAAACCTCACAAAGATGATATTTCTCAGCAAGGACACACTCTACGTATAGAGATATTTTATTTGGCAAATAAAATTCAATTTAAACGAAGACAACTATTGGATCCATCGATTCCGACACTCGATCACTCCGTCGCTGCCTTGGGGATGCCCCCCCCCCCTCGGCAGCTTCCACAGATCCATAGAGCACACTTTAGTAACAAGCATCGAGTTTCTCAGTTCTATATGTTAGTTCATAATGTTTAATATGTTTTATTAAAAATAAATAATAAAACATTGCCGGCGGAGAGTCGAAACCGTGTGACAGGCGGAGATGCTAACCACTACACCACCGAGAACACAATGATATCTCTACAAACATTAACTCTTTCGCCACCAGCGGCCTATACATCACCATAATCGACCGACACTGGTGGCCATTGGGTATTCTATCGCCACAGAATGAACAGTGGTTTATTTGATACATTTCTGCTCCATTCCCAAATTTTAAGTAACAGTAAACTGAAAATTCACACAGCCGGAACATATTTATATCATCATTGTGCGGCCAAACATTTGCCAACATTGATTCTTGTGAATTTTTAAGTTTTAAAGTAGCGTTAATTTGTTTGTTTTGGTTTTTTACAAATGGAAAACGCCCACGAGTATGCAGCCTCGTAGAATGACTTCAGATCAAGCTAGGTTATTGTTCAAAACAGTTTTAAACAATAGTGAGTCCGATTTGAGTGAAGATTCAGAAAGAAGTTTTAGTTGTGAGTCTAAAGTTTTAGCACATGGTGATAAAGAAACCAGTGAAAATTCGTCATCTGCTGAGGTGTCTGACAATGAATGTCCGTCTGACAATGAATGTCAGGATGTCACAATTACTTCTCAGCGCCAAGGAAAGCAAACAGTACAAAATAAGAATAAAACTGGAGGTAAAAACTTGGATTTACAAGCTTCTGTAGAACGTGATGCACCTCTCCCATCATCTTCAACAGCATCAACATGGCAAAATGTGTCAGAAGGGGAAACAAAACCAGAATTTGAGTTTCGTCCTCGAAGGTTTCATGTCAACCCTGTACTTTATCAACTTCAAACACCTATGGATTTTCTGAAAGTGTTTTTTGATGATGACATAGTGGTTTTTTAATTAAAAATGTAAACGAATATGCAGAAAAGATGTTGATGCAGAACACTCCTAAAAGAAAACATTCTAGTCTGTTATCCTGGACCCCACTCACGAAGCACGAATGGCTGAAGTTTACGTCTGTCATTATTGCTATATGACTTGATCCGAGACCATGTATCAAAGACTACTGGAGTACTAGTGCACATTTATATACTCCTTGGTATGCCACTATGTTTCCCAGGAATCGATTTGAATCTATTTATCACACCATGTTTCACGTATGTGAACTAGAGGCAGCAGGTGCAAAAATAATCGGTCCTCTTGTTGACATGGTTCTGAAGAAATTCCAGGAAGCATTTTACCCATTTGAAAATGTGTCCATTGATGAAATGAGTATTGGGTGGAAGGGCAGATTTCAGCACAGACAATACAATGCAACAAAGCCTCACAAGTACCACATCAAAACATTTGGCCTTTGTGATTCTGAGACTGGCTATGTGAAGAATTTAAAAATTTACAATGGAAGAAACACTGAATACAGGCCGGATTTAGATCCCACAACTGCTCATGCAGTGAAAGTGTTTGCCACACTACGGAATGTTCTCTGAGCTGGCCATCACATCTTTGCTGAAAGATTCTACACTTCGAAAGCTCTGATTGATAATCTGCATTCCAACAATTTCAATTATACAGGGACACTGAATGTCAACCGAGTAGGCTTCCCTCCAGAGTTGAAGCATTTATGACTTCAGCATCAAGAGATGAAGTGGTTTCTTAAAGGACATAGAATATTGTGTGTGGCATAGAGAGATAAAAAAGCTAAAAAATCATGCATTGTTGTCTCTACCAAGTCTGTAGTTGGAACTGTTGAGAGCGGAATGAGGAAACCGCTCAGCAAGCCAAAGATGATCCATGAATATAACATGGCGATGAATGGCTGTGACAGAATGGACCAAATGGTTGGATATTACAATATCCATGACGGGAAAACCATTAAGTGGTGGAAGAAGATCTACTACTGGATCTTTGAAAATGCACAGATCAATGCACACATCCTACATTCCATATGCCAAACAGAGAAAGGAGGAAAGAAACTGTCATTGAAGGATTTCAAGCATAGTTTACTTGAAAGTGCACATCGCGAAGCAGCTCAGATTATTCCTGAAAGTTTGACACTCTGCCTGCCAAAGAATTTCAAAAAATCTGTTGCAGAAAATTATGTTGAAAGAGTGACAGGAGCCAAGCATTTAATAGAATTTGTCGGTGTCAATAGAGACTGTGTTTTTTGCAGCACTTGAACTAAACGACACAGATCATCTTTTGTTTGCTCAGGCTGCACTAATAGATCACACTTGTGCCCCAAAGTTGCCTTGCAGCCTATCACAAATAGACTGCCATATATTGTAAATAAAAATAAACAGACATGTGTAAATATTAATTGTAATTAAATGTAAATCTGCCAAGTGAAAAGTGTTTTCCTAATTTTTTTCTGAAAAAGACATGCTTCAGAATCTGCGGCAAAACTTCTTTTTGGATGATTGATTGGGAGCAATTGTGTTTATATTTTAGAAAAGTGATGTTTGTTCAGTAAATTCAACAGGATTAGCAGTGATTTAGCAGTGATCAGGATAACAATGCCCCTAGGTAAGTGCAATGTTTTCATCATTTTTACCTCTTTTTGTCAAATTATATTACAAATTATATTATTATTTTTATTATATTTACAACCTATAGCAATAACTCCAATACCAACATATTCCTTGTGCAATCCCCTTTATATTGATATATAATACAACATTTCTGCTACAATTTTAACCATTTTCATAACATTATTGTGACACATCCCTACTTCCAGTTTTCTGCCATTATTTTTTTCCATTTTGTGTGAAAAAGACATGGTTCAGAATATGCAGCAAAACTTCCTTTTGGGTAATTTTAATGAGCAATTCTGTTTATATTGTTGAAGACAAGTGGTGTTTGTTTCATTATTCAGTAAATTAAACATGATTAGCAGTGGAGCAGTATAGAAAACACCTTATAAGTGCAATGTTTTCATCATTTTTACCTCTTTTTGTCAAATTATTTTACAAATTATATTATTATTTTTATTATATTTACAACCTATAGCAATAATACTAATACCAACATATTCCTTGTGCAATCCCCTTTATTTTGATATATAATACAACATTTCTGCTACAATTTTAACCATTTTCATAACATTATTGTGACACATCCCTAATTCCAGTTTTCTGCCATTATTTTTTTCCATTTTGTGTGAAAAAGACATGGTTCAGAATATGCAGCAAAACTTCCTTTTGGGTAATTTTAATGAGCAATTCTGTTTATATTGTTGAAGACAAGTGGTGTTTGTTTCATTATTCAGTAAATTAAACATGATTAGCAGTGGAGCAGTATAGAAAACACCTTATAAGTGCAATGTTTTCATCATTTTTACCTCTTTTTGTCAAATTATTTTACAAATTATATTATTATTTTTATTATATTTACAACCTATAGCAATAATACTAATACCAACATATTCCTTGTGCAATCCCCTTTATTTTGATATATAATACAACATTTCTGCTACGATTTTAACCATTTTCATAACATTATTGTGACACATCCCTACTTCCAGTTTTCTGCAATTATTTTTTTCCATTTTGTGTGAAAAAGACATGGTTCAGAATATGCAGCAAAACTTCCTTTTGGGTAATTTTAATGAGCAATTCTGTTTATATTGTTGAAGACAATTGGTGTTTGTTTCATTATTCAGTAAATTAAACATGATTAGCAGTAGAGGAGTATAGAAAACACCTTATAAGTGCAATTTTTAAAATAATGTTTACCTCTTTAATTTCAGTTGTTATTATTAAACCTCTCATTATTGTGATAATATTTGTAGTCTATCAATTAATTATTAACAATGTCATGTTCCTTGTGCAATCCTCTTTAATTTGATATGTAATACAATAGATCTGCTACCATTTTAACCATGTTAAAAGCATTATTGTGACACACCCCTACTTCCAATCTTTTGCGATGAATTTCTGTTTGGTCAGGACCCAATTTTTGTTTGGTAGTGAAAGAGTTGCCGGTCTCTCTGGCCGAGGGGTTACAACACTTTCTCCGTAATCCCATTTATCCCGCAGAGTCTCGGAGCAGGGCGATAGTTGGGAGCGGTTCGACCCCCGATTTTTGTTTGGTAGTGAAAGAGTTGCCGGTCTCTCTGGCCGAGGGGTTACAACACTTTCTCCGTAATCCCGTTTATCACGCAGAGTCTCGGAGCAGGGCGAGAGCTGGGAGCGGTTCGACCCCCGCTGGTGACTTGCGGGATAAGTGAGCCGGCCGCTCAGAAAGCAATGGCAAACTACTGAGCGTAATCTTGCCAAGAAATCAACATAGAGCTGAAAGATGCTGATGTTGACAGCGATGTCCTGTAAAGGATATGCAAAAAAATAAAAAAAAGTGAAAGAGCTAATAATGTAGTGAAGCGGTTTATTTTTGTCAATAGGGGCTCGTACTGTTCACAAAATTTTGTGAATAGTCACTCCGTTTCAAAATAATTAATCGTGAATGAAGGCATTCTTCATTTTTGGACACACTATAGTTATTTTACTTTATGTTGTGTGAATTCTGCAGTATCATGAGCATGCACCTGACGAGATGCAGCAAAATATGCCAGGCCTAAATCATGCAATCAATCTATTGAATATTATTGATATTATGATATTGTTTGTCTTCGTTATTCAAATTCACTACGGGGAAACATTGATGATTGTTAAATTAATTGTTTTGTGGTATGCACACGTCACATATTTACTTTCGATTATTAATATTATGCTGTATTATTATACAGCATAATCGAAAGTAAATATGTGACGTGTGCATACAGTGTATACTATGTATAAGTAATATTTCTCCCGGTATGTCTACTGAGGCATGATGATACAACGTGGTGTTATTAATATTATATTTACATGCAGCTGTCAGTTGTTTTGTATTTTATTTAGTTTTTAAGTGTAAAAGTAAGTAAGAAAGTCGCTGCACATAATTATATCGCTATTTTCCACTTCATGTTGACGATAGTAGTGTAGTACTAGTAGCTCACATTTAATATTTAATTATGTATTGTATGCTGAAGAAATGTTCCTCTGCAGAAGATACTGTTAATACAAAGTTCCATTGCAAGCAATAAAACAAACTAGTGCAGATATTCCTAACATAACATAATAATCAACTCGGGCGCCATTCTGGTTTACGACAACGTGACACACAGTCACATATGGTGATAAACTGCACACTTGCGCTTACCTGTCCCCATACCTGTGTACTACACATGACGCGGAGATTATCCATCTTGACTCAATCAGGGTTGCCACTTTTTTTTGGACCAAAAGTATCTAGAAATGGCCCAAACAACATCCATAAATATCTAGATTTCGTTGGAAAGTATCTAGGAAAAATATCCAGATTGAGAAAGTAAGAAATTACATAAGTATTGATGTGACTGCCGGTCTCCCTGGCGAAGGGTTTACGGCTGTCGCCGTAATCCCGTATATTCTCGTGAGTAACGCAGCTGCACCCGAACCGGCAGCAGTTCGAGCCGCGCTGGTAATTTAAGGGGTATGTGAACCGGTCGCTCAGAAAGCAATCGCAAACTACTGAGCATAATCTTGCCTAGTAAATGAAGTCGTCAAGTAATTTAACTTTATCAACATTTTGAGATTCAAATAATTTATTAACTTTTTGCACTTCACTTAAAATGGGTTGTAAAAAGAGAAGGAATGCCAAATTTTTTTCATCACTGTACATTCCATATAGTATACTATTTCAGCTGTGTAGCATTTTTCACTTTGTCTTGTTATTTCGAAGTGCGTCTTCAACTCCAACCATTGGTTCACAGTTACTTCAACAGCTGGTTAAATTGATAACCATCTAGTTTTGCAATATGACAGAATTTTAAGTGGTGAGGAACTTTCATTTAATGCTTTAAATAAATTGTTATTGCTGTTGTCTGACAGATGATTTGGACTTTGGAGAACCAGTTATGTGTTTCAGCAATAAGGAATTGCAAATTCCTTAGTAAACATTCTGATGAGGCATGTGATAATGCTAGCTGCAAGGAATGACACGCACATTTTATGAGGATTAAAGATGGGATATCTTCCTTAAATTGTATATAAACGCTATGGTTGATAGCAACCATTATCGAGGCATTATCTGTACCAGTTGCAGCCAAATTCATGTGAAAAGAATCACAAAGTCGGCATTACAGCAGTAAGTCGCAGCACAGTGTGTTCACAGTTCAAATAATGTTATTATAATTTATGCGCCGTTTTACTCATTAGCAGGGGGTTGCCAGATTGTTGAGCGTTGACCCAAGTCAGTTCAAAGTTTAAATAATGGCAGTTACCATAACTTACGCGCGTCCAGACCAAACATAAAATGGGTAAATGACACCAAAAGAAAAGTAAAATCTAGAAAGTATTCAAAATATCCGACTTCAAATGAAAAGTATCTAGAATTGCATCCAGCATCCAAACGTCAGAAAACGGTATCCAGATGCCGGCAAAAACCTCTAGATCTGGATATAAAATATCTAGAATGGCAACTATGGGCTCAACGTTCCATGACTGGTTTTGTGTGTTTGCAGTGAAAATGTGTAAAGGAGAACGTTCACCGAACTTCTCTTCCCGTGTTCAAACATTAATCATTAACTATCATAGTTAAACAGCAACAGTGTGGAGTGGAAATCAATCATGTGCCATGCCGGAAAGCGTGGGCGGTCATGACTCGGAATTTCACTCGATCACCAGCGTCGTGGATCAGCTCAGTGTTCCTGTCTCGTCCATGCCATGTGGCCAAGCCATCCACGTATTTTCCTCTCGGTCTTTCTCTTGGTCTGTTCCCTTCGATCTTGCCAGTTGTCACTAAGCTCTCCAATCCATTTCTTCCCATAACATTCATTAAAAAAAAAAATTTGTTGCGTATCCCTTACGGGACGTTGCAGTCAACATCAGCATTTTCAGCTGCTGTTGATGTACTAGGCAAGTGTTACGTTCAGTAGTTTGCCATTGCTTTCTGAACGACCGTCCCCTATACCTTTTTCGAAAAAACCAGCACCGCCGTGTTTCGAACCCGGGTATACGGGCTTACAAACCGCGTTCGCAAGCCCTTTAGCCACAGAGACCGGTAACATTCATTAACAGGTCCAAAAAAATGTGACTACGTCTAATTTCTCTAATTAGTTTACGATTTTCATTTGTCTCCTGTAGTACTTGGTCATTGGTTTTTCTGTCTGTCCATGGTATTCTTTGCATTTTCCTCAGAAACCACATTTCTGCAGCCATCAGATGTTTTTCAGCTTGACTGCACATTGTCCAAGTTTCACATCTATACAAAAGAACAGGCTCTATGTATCATCTCAACACTCTTTTTCTTGTTTCAATTGACATCTTTTTATTGGTCAGAATGTTTTTCATCTTGCTAAAGACTAAAGGCTATTTTCGTCATGGCGATTCTTGTTCTAATCTCTTCAAGGCATCTCCCAACAGATGTTATGACTGTTCCGAGATAATTGTATCGATTCACTTGTTGAAGAATATTCCCATTTACTTGTATATTACATTGTGGTACTTCGTTCTTCCTTGTGACGACCATAACCTGTGTCTTTTTACAATTTAATTCCAGCTGCTCACTGTGTACAACAACCGCGTCTACTAATTGTTGCAGATCCGGCGCATTGTCTGCATTCAATAACTGTTACTGTATCATCTGCATATCTAATGTTATTGATGTTTCGTCCTCCAATGTTGATTCCTTTTATATCTTCTACATTTCTGAAAATATTTTCACTGTACACTTTATTAATGGCTGCGAAATGACTCAGATCTGTATGTTGTCACATCAAAGATGGTCTCAATGATTTTACTTGAATGTGTTTGCTGGTCTTGTGCCATACGTTCTGAACTGATTCAGTGTCAAACAATAAGTAGGTTTGGACCAAATATAGTACACAGTCAAATAAACAAGCATTATAATGTACATTTCCATTAACTGAGCATTGCAATTCCTGAAGATACCACGTACAGAGCAAATAACACGTTAATACTAGTATGGCGATATCTCGTCCTTCTGTCCTAATAGAAGGTCACAGTTGGCGATACATTATCCTTTGGCACTGAATCAATTTATAAGACGTAATTAAATAATAATAGATAATATGACCATTGAAAGAACGGAAACATACAAATACCTGGGTACAATCTTCAACTGCTCAAACATCATAAGGGAAAAAAATACAAGCTAGAATCAATTCTGGAAATAAGATATACTATGCAATACAACATCTACTAAAATCAAATGCGCTATCTCGTAACACCAAAATCACAATATACAAAACACTGATCAGACCAATTGTGCTGTATGGCTCTGAAACCTGGAGTTCAACGAAAGGAGACGAAGGCTTGTTAAAACCTTTGAGAACAAAGTTTTAAGACGCATCTTTGGACCCATTAGGGATACACAAAGTGGAGAGTGGAAAAGAAGAAGTAACAGAGATATTTATGATCTGTTCAAGTCCCCGCTAATCATTGGTATCATGAAGGCTAACAGACTACAATGGCTGCGGCATATAGAAAAAATGGAAGACAATAGGGAAACAAAACTCGCTTACACTCAGGAAATAGTTAGTTAGTTAGTTAGTCGCGGTTCCAACCTCACAGCAACGGGTCGTCCCCATTTTGCTCAGGAAATAAATGACCGTAGACCCCAAGGTAGACCAAGAAGACGGTGGAGCGATAATATATATATAGACCTACAAGCACTTGGAATCAACGACTGGCAAGAGAAGGTCAACCAGAGAGACGAATGGAGACGGACTGTATCTGCAGCAAAGAACCTCAATGGCTCGGAACGCTGAAAAAGAAGAAGAAGAATACTGTTTAATCATTGCATTACTATGGCCAGAGTACGCCTGGCATCTTTTGAACGGCACCTACAGTCAGTGATTATGGGGCCCAGCCAGGGCCGGATTTAGACTTAATAAGGTCATAAGCCAGTGTTTCCCAACCTTTTTTGTGCCATGCCCCACTTAAGCCTTTCTAAAATTCATATTGCCCCCTCCCCTGCCCCACGCCCCCCCCCCTCAACATATACATTATTTTTAATATTCAAAAATTGAAATGTTCACTAAAGAAACTTGAATGATAGGTTTTAAGAAGAAATCACTAGGCAATTATTGAGCAAACACAGTAAGTAAATTTTCAAAACATATAATGGAGAACTGAAATTCAAGTACAAAATAATTTTAATGAAAGATTTTTCTATATTATTTTAATTATTAGTAATTATTTATTATTTAAATTTAGTGAGATCCTTGCGCTTGATGCTTGCTGCAAAGAGATCTTATGTCAGGTTCCAGTTTAGTTAACTTCAGTCTCAAGTCTCCCCGTTTTGTTATATTCAGCCGATTTCTTCCATTTTCGAATTGCCCCCCTTAACAGTCAAATTGCCCCCCTGTGGGGCGTGGGCCCCACGTTGGGAAACACTGCCATAAGCTATTTGAAATATGGGGCCCTTTATAAGTCCAGATACTCTATGTCAGTGACAAATATGATTTTCGGATACCTAGAGGGTTAAACTGAAATACAATTAAGAAGTAGGCCTATATTGATAGTGTAATAATAAATCTTTAACTTAAAATCATTTTTATTCATAACAAACTTAAAAATGCAAGCTCTGGTAAAAAGAAACAAAAGTTCTTTTAAAAGGCACAATTTACAAAGGCTTATTATCTAATCTCTTGAAACATGTTTCCCCGGGAAGGTTAACCCGATCAACAAATGCCCGCAGAAGTCGGATGTGTCGGCCTAACGGCGCAAGAACGCAGCTCTGCTGTAAACAGGCACAACGCAATCACATCCGGAAAAAAAAAACTCCGGATGAACGAAGAAGAAGAAGAAACATGTTATAAGAATTAAGGAATTATATTAAATTAAAATATTTTCTTTCTTGCCTTTGCCAGAGCAAAGTCACTGATGACATCATCAAATGATAAACTGCGTAGTTTGTCGCTTTCTATGCACATGAGACTGAGGGAACATAATTTATCTTGAGTCATTGTTGTTCTAAATTCATTTTTTATCCTCTTCAGCTGAGAAAAAGATCTTTCTCCAGAGCAATTGCAACCATCATACTAAGAAACAATCTCAAAATTGCTTCTGCATTAGGGAATGCTGATTGGACACGATCGTTAAATATTACCCTATACAGATCCTGATGTGTCAGACTATCTTGTTCCGCTGAACTATGGGCTTGACTATGTCTAACATATTGATGAAAATGCTTGACTTCTCCTACAAGATTCATGTCCACATCTTCAGGACATGTTTGGCATAAAGCACTAACTCCTTCATGAATATCTTCTTCTGTAGCTTCTAGTTTTGTTAAGAATGAAAACTTTTTTGCAGCATCATTGTATACTGAGGCCCTCTGTGTCAGACTTGACTCTAATGCATCCATCACAAGTATATTAAATGTTTTGATTCTGAACTTGTCTCTTGGCTCAAATGTTCTCTAAAGCATCATCTTCATCATCATTGATATGCCTTCTTCTATATCTTCTTTTCTTGTAATCAACATCAGGCAATTTTTTCTTTGCTTCTTCTTCAAAGTGATCGAAAAGATCCCTGGAACCTTTAACAAAATCCGAAAGTGAAGCATACAATTTCCTACATACATCTAGACTAATTTGGGGGTCTTGCAGTGATTGACTAGTCTTGTGAAATTCATCTAGCAAGTAACTCCACAAACATAACAATACCATAAATTCAAACTCCTCTATTTTATTCAAAATGTTTATGGCTTGATTTCTTGTTTCGCCTTTCTCTGTAGTATCAATATGCAGCTGATGCAATGCAGAAATTATTCCATCATAACTATCAAGTATTGCACTTGTGGCCATTGAATGTGCTTCCCATCTAGTCTTTGACAAAGACTTTGGCACTTTTGAATCATCTTTGAAGAATGACAACAGTACTGCCCATCTATGTGTAGATGATGAAAAGAAATTATATATTTCTTGAACAATTCCAAAAAAGTTTACTGCCTCTAAACAACAGTCTACTGCTGCTCTACCAACAAGATTCAGGGAATGACCAGCACATGGAATATACATAGCATACTTGTTAATCTTCAATATTATTTCCTGCATACCCTTGTATTTGCCAGACATATTGGCAGCATTATCACATGACTGGCCTCGACACTTACTAAAATCTATTTTGCACTCTTTTGTAAGGTAGTTGTGCACCATCTAAGCCATACTTTCCCCTGTGTGGCTACCCATCTCTAGGAAAGTTAGAAAACGTTCAATAGGGAGCCCATCATCTGGTGAAACATATCTCACAATAACAGTGAGCTGATCAATATGGGACCGGTCTGGAGTGGAATCTACAGATAAACTGAAGTACCCTGCAGTTCTTAAATCATCCAAGATTGAGTCTCTTACTTTATGTGCCATAATTTGGATAAATTCATCACATATTGTTTTAGAAAGATAAGATGTGACACCTGATCCTTTATTCCTAAATTTTTGTATATGGCTTGCTAGAAAAGGATCAAATTTTGCTATAAGTTCGAGTAATCCAAGGAAATTGCCATTGTGAGGAGAACCAAATGTTTCCTTATCTCCTCTGAAAGGTAAACCACGCTCTGCCATAGTAATTATGGCTGCCACAATTCGTTCAAGAACATTTTTCCAGTACTGCCGTTTATTATTTATCTGTTCTGCTAGCTGGCAGTCAATTGTTGAGCCACGTTTTCTTGTAAGATATGTTACCGAAGCTGTTCTATGGTCTACAGAGTTTTCATGACTTTGAACTAAATAGGTGTTGCGCCAATCACAAAATCCATCGGATGATAATGGTGTAGAAGAATTTGAAAAGAGTTTACACACGATGTAGTATACACGACCAGTTGCTGGCGAATATACTAACCATTCTCTGTAATATTTTTCACCATTAGCCCGTTTGTGATAGAACAAGCTTTTCGAGCAATATCTGTCTTGGTTTGCAAAAAGCTTCTTAGATTTTTCAAATGAACCATTTGAGTGCTGACATTCTGACGGACCTTTTTCTACCCAGTATAAAATCTCATCTTTACTTAAATCACCCCATACCCCAACATCATTCTGTTTGTTTTTTGATGCTGAATCTTCTGTGCTTGTACTACTCTCTGGTTTATTAACCTTAATATTTGTTGCTTCATTCGTTGAAGTAGATTCTATACAACTAGATGTACCAGGCTCTGTATCAGGAATAGGGTGAATATCCTGTGACTGACTCATTGTGGTAGAGGCTTTTGGTTCATCAGGCCCCTTATCTATCTTTGTTAAGAAACTATCTAATTTTGTTATCTTGCTAAGCTCTTCTTCAGCTCTCTGCTTCTTTTTCCTCTTTTGAGCTCCACTTTTATAACTTCTGGTTGACATCTTGCAAACTGTGGGCAGACAAATCAACAATGGTTCCGCCACGTCACATGAATAAAAATTATTAAATCAACAACACAAATTATCTGTAGAAATTATTTGATATTTTGTATATTATGATTCTACATCTCCGGTGTTTTAATAAAAACAGACACTAGTGTGATATTATATGCTGGAATGCCGCCATTGTGAATTTTCCCGATTGTAAAGATGTAACCAGGTGGTCTCACAAAATATTTTTTTCCACACCTCTGCATAACGAATCTTGCTAGAACCTCTATAGTTGTGTGCAAAAATGGACACAGCATTCATAAATGTACAATAAAGTATAATTCTCGTGACAAGACATTTATCAATACAAATAAAACTGTGAACCAGTCAATTAAATTTCAGCAATGGACGATGGACAAGTTTGAAAACTGACTTGACTTTCATAAATTTTAAGTCATGTAGCAAGATGAACAATAAATACAATAAATATAAAGCAACAAAATAAATATGTAATAGAATTTAAATGTATATTAATATTTTGTTTAACTTGATGCTTGACATTCTTCTTGTTTATTACAAAAAGCAGACACCAATCCAATATGCCGCGATTTCGACATTATGAATTTAATAAGAGTACACACCACGACTGTGCTCACTAATTTTTTTAATTCTATGTCTACTGCATAACGAATATTGTTGAAACTCAACATTTATATGTAAAATTGGATGCGCAGTGCGCAGTTAAAAAATGCAGGTTAAATTAGCTTACCTTTGACAATAAACAAGCCAAACTATAAACTTCCTTACCTTTGTCAAACAGTGGAAAATATTCTTCAAACAATTCACTTGCAATAGCTTTCAAGCATGCAGGACGGAAGAATAACCTTTTGACCCCTCGTTAAAGTTGTCATTCGCGATTTTCATAAAAACAGTTTCGTATTTATCCAATAGGAAACACGACAGGGTTATTTTCGTATACTGCACTCTCACGGGCCACAGGAAACGGTCCGTGGATCCGATGACCTTGAACTTTCCGAAAAAAAGGCGTCCACCGTTAGCAACGAAATCGCTAATAATACTGCAGTATATTTAAGTATACATATATGACAATTGTTCACTCGGACAATATTTTTTGGGGCCCCCCACTTTCTTGGGGGCCCTAAGCTATAGCTTGTTTAACTTATACGTAAATCCTGCACTGGGCCCGCCATTCAAAGTTTGAGAAATCAGATTACAAAGCTGATTGGACGGTAACAATGGCCTAAGCCTGCTTACAACAAAGCATGTGAAGGAGAGAAAAGGATATTAAGACGTAAGCTCTTGTGTATTAATCGGCATTTTGTTGTTGTCAACCTGCCTTCGCCAAGGTAACCGAGACTAAGATAACATCCTAGTTGTATCAAGTTCCAGCTTTTACCCTGCCTTTTTCCTACCTTGGAATGTGATCAACATAGAACAATTAGTATAATGAGTCACATCACAAAGATTTTGCTACGAATTATCATGCAAAGAGTGAGGAAGAAAATACAACCTGAACTAGGGGAAGAACAATGTGGGTTTGTAGAAGGAAAGTGTACAGTAAATACTGTGTATATGCTGCGAAAAGTTATTGAACGTGCTATAGAAGTAAACAAGGATATAGAATAGACATTTGCTTTATTGACTACACAAAGGCTTTTGATAGAGTTAGACATGTCAACATGGTAGATATGCTTGCAGATCTACAAATTGATGGGAACGACATTAGACTGATAAAAACATATATTGGAAACAACAAGCTGCAAAAATCCTGCAAGTAGAACTGCCATCTCGCAAAGCGAATACATTATGGATTCTACAACGATCTCAATTGAACGCCATAAGCTACCACCATTTAGTGATCTGTCCTGTCCAGAATATCCGGCCTCGTAAGATTTCCAACATGCCTCTGTGTTCACCAAGAATGAGGTGCTGGAACCTCTTGCCCCCGGGTAGATTGGGCCCTTTAGCTATTACAGCGGTGCCAACGTCTCAGATCTAGGGGATAGAAGACTCGGGTTCAGACAGACGATCACAGATCGAACATAACTCCAAGTGCAAACATTCTCAATCTACTTTAATACCAGGTAGATTTAATGAACAGTTATCTAGCACTTTCTGTTAGAATATCTTACATACACATCGACAAAGCATCATATAATTCATACATCACAGCATTAGTCTATTAACAACAATCTCTAGATTCTAAACCAATATCTATATGTTTTGTCCCTAGAAGCTAAACCCTCCTTTCAGTCCGCTGTCCAGTAGCCGTCTGCCTACTCGAGTTGTGTGCGGTGGACATGGCGTGTCTCGCACACCTCGTGAGAGTTGCTTTTCACGATTTGGGCGAACTCTGCCTGGGTCTATTGCGTAGTAGGCAATTCGACCCCTATGTCATCGAACGTTCGAGACCTTCGAACGTTCTGGTCTTTCTTATCTCCCTTCTTTGTTCGATGTTCCTTTCCCTGTATTCTTTCCCTTGTACTATGACTATGAGACTATGACAGGGTCTCCCTCCATCTTATGGGTTTCAGTGTTTTAATTAGTCTGAACTAATTCTGTCAGGGATCACAGGAATAACTCTCTTCTTTGAGATAGTAATATAGTGGATGGGAACCAAGTTATCTGTATTATAACACTGGCAACTCATGCATCTTGAGTACTGCACTTTAGGGTGGTTGCTACAGAGACTCACTTCTCTTCCTATTCTTAAATTCCAGCTACCCAGACCGAAGTAACTTGACGATTCATGTGTTTCCACACTACGCCTTCTCAAGTATCCAATATGATACCCGGGCTAATGTACTCTTTTTACAGAGTTACATCAAGGCAAATTGCCTTGGCCTCTTTAAGAATAAATGCAAACCCTTTCCCCTTCATGTGTACTTGTATACACTTTTACTTCCGTATGTTGCATGTAGTGCGTAATATTTGAATACTTTGTTTTCATCGACTAAATGCTAGTGTCCCTGTTGTCCTGTTAGTGTGTACTATTCTCCTTTTTGGTAGTCTATAAATGTGTATGTCAGTTAACTGTTTTTTTAAAGTATTGTGAATGTGTTTCTAAATTGATGTGTTAATGTGTTTGATACGTGTGTGTTTTGTTTGTAGTGTTTAATATTTCTCTCAGCGTCACGAGCTTGAATTTCCGTTGTCTTGAGTTACCCAATATGTGTAATTCATGACTTGGATATCCGAGCAGTGATCCTTAGACTAAGTCTAATATATATATTGTCTTTTACCTAAACATGTATAAAATTCTTTAGACAAGTGTTACATTTTACATCAGACGCAAACAAATGATAATTAACTAGTTGTGCGTACAATTTGTACGCTATGTACATCATTCCTTCATTTATTTCATCCACGCTCTGTTTCATTCGTCTTTCATACAAGCATCTTATTCGTTAAAATTGACAAGTTAAGTTAAGGTAAAGGTTGTCGCCCTTCGAAAAATTTGGCGATGTTTGAAAAATATAGTGTGAGAAATGGGTACTGATTGTACCGAGGATAATGCAATGGTTTACAACATGGTTCAATGTGATTTAGAAAAAGTTAATGCTTTAAACGAAAATAATTATATAGAAAGTACATTCCGTTGACGTCTTGCTCAACGTATTTTCTGCGAAATATATATAATTGAAAAAAAAAACCAATGATCGAACAAATTGACATGTTAATAAATTTGAAATAGGTAATAATACATACATTAATTTAACATTTAACTAATTAAACTAATTAATTCCATCGATGATCCTCGTGTTGTCGTTCCTTACCGACGTGTGTAGATGGTCCTGTCTCAGATGATAAATAGAAGTAAATCTGTCATAGTTAGTGTGGTATTTCACTATGTCGCCTTAATAGTGATGTGTAGATCGAATCATGTCAATGTCCTGTTTCCTTCCATAGTTGGTAATGAGTTCATGTTGAGTAATAGCAATGTTCTATATGTCTGTTGGATGTAACTGATTGGTGGTTCCTTCAGTAGTGAATAAACTTGGCTTCGAAGTTCTTGAATTTGACACAGTATAATAATGTCGGATTTGTTGTAGGTACTTAGGCTGCAGTATTCTGGTGAGTGTACAGATACAGTGACTGTTATGCGTCCTACTAAAATTAATATCACAGTTTATAATATGGCATACTGGTTGACTAGTTGGTGTTACTCAGCTGGTGTATTCGGTAGTCTTGATAGAATAGCAGGTATAACATTATTCAAGCCCTGAATATGGTGGATCTCAAAACTGAAATCTTGCAAAATAAGAGAGCAGCGGGCGATTCTGTTCTTTGGTCTACCATCTTTGATGACCAGCAATGGCGAATTATCTGTCTGGACTAGGAAGTGGCCGCCTCGTAGGAATTTCTGTAGTTTTAGAACACAATAAACAAGACTTAATGCCTCAAGTTCAGCTGTCGAGTATTTTGTCTCAGCTGGTTTCAACTTCCGACTTACATACAAGATCGGATGATCTACTCCCTCATACCTCTGCATTAGGCAGCCTCCAATGGCGATAGTACTGGCATCTGTTTTTAATATAAATTGAGATTTTAAATTTGGTAACCGCAGGATGGGTGGATTAGAAAAAATGGATTTCAATTTACAAATTGCATCTTCTAAACTGATACTCTTACAGATCTTGTTTGGTTGACCCTTTGTCAACAAATGTGAAAAAATTGAAGTAAATTCTGCCAGGTTAGGAATAAATTTGGCATAATAATTTACCAGGCCTAATAAACTCCTGACCTGTTTTTTTTTGTTGGTACACTGAGGTTCAGGATCTTTGACACAATTTTGTCATCAGTTAGTAACTTTCCTTGTGAAGTCTTGTGACCCAAAAATTCTATTTCTCTGTAAGCTATTTCAACCTTTGAAGGTTTGAAAGTTAATCCAAAAAGTTTAATTCTGCCGAGGACTTGTCTAAGAATTTGTAAGTATGTTGTCGTGTCTTTGGTATGGATGCAAATGTCATCTATATAGGATTGGACATTAGTAATCCCATGTAATAGAAGTCTGGTCAGTCTAACAAAGGTGGCCGGTGCATTCTTAAGACCAAACGGTAAATATTTCCACTCGTATAGTCCGAGTGGCGTGGAAAAGGCAGTAATATGCATGGACTGAGAATTCATCGGGATCTGCCAATAGCCTTTTGTTAAATCTAATTTAGAAAATATAGCTGATTCTGACATGTTTAAGATTAAGTCTTCACAGCTGGGTATTGGTTCAGCATCCGCTTTTGTGATCGTATTGATCTTGCGGTAATCGATTCATAACCGTATAGTCAGGTCCTTTTTCTTGACCAATACAATCGGTGATGAGTATTCTGAAATTGATTTTTGAATTATGCCATTTTGTTCTAAGTCCAGTATCTCTTTGTCGAGGTTATCCCTATAATGCAGCGGGATAGAATAAGGTCTGCACTTAATAGATGTCAGGTCTGTCAAGATAATAGAGTGGTCTATTCTGTCAGTTCTACCAGGTTTGTTAGAGAAGGATGTCCTGTATTCATTGAGAAGAGGCATAATGTCATGTCCTTGTGGTTCCGTCACCAAGTCACAGATCTTTATGTCTTGTAACGTATTGTTACTGTCTGTTGTCGGGACTGGTATTTCTATGTCGTCTGTGTCTGTCTGGTTGATGACTACTGTCGCTGCTGTCTCCTCAGTTTCGTCGTCTTGTGTTCTGGTATAATAAGGCTTTAACATATTTACATGAAAAATTTCTAACTTTCCGTTCACACTTATTTCATAGTCAACTTCAACTGAAATTTTTCTAATGATTTTATATGGCCCTTGCCAAGATGTGGAGAGTAAATCTCTCTTATCTGGTAATAACAGTAAAACATCTTGGTTGGGCTGCAAGGTAATAGTTTTAGCACCTTTATTGGCATATTGCCTGTATTTAAAACCCTTCTCCTGTAAAGATGTTCTGGCCGTGTTAACATGCGGTCATTCTATACCTGTTACCAGTGAGGAGGCCAATTCTGTAGTAAACTCCAAAGGTAAACTAAACATCCACCAGGGGTATGTTAATGGTAGAGCTGCCACAGTTTTACGTGATGGCGGGAGTACTCTCATTGGTGTAAAGAGAGATTATATTTTACCATCACAATATAGTGGTAAATATGTCACATGCAGGACATTCTCAGGGAACATAGAGAAATATCCAATTGCATGGGCATATATAACTACACCATTCCTTACAGGAAAGGTTAAATTCGCAGCATTAACCAATCCTTGCTGCGATGTCATCATTGGAAACCTTCCTGAAGTGAATGACATGCCACATGACAGTATTACATCAACTGTCATTTGTAATATTGATACTACCATTTCACCTTCATCACCAATCACCATTCATGATGTATTACCACCCGTAAATGAATGTACAAATACCAACCTAGCTACGCCAGAACATACATGTAATTGTGTGAATGTAACAGCAATGTGTGATGAGAATGATCGTTGTAATGTAGTAAATGCAGTAACTAGATCTACTGCACAGATGCAAGATCGAATCGATCTGACAGAGGCTTTACAAAGAGTAAGTCCAGTTGTAACATCTCCTGAGACAACTAGGGAGACGTTTATAACATCTCAGAAAGCCGATCGATCTCTGCAAAAGTATTTTAAACTTGTAGGCCAAAAGCCAAGAGTAGCAAAGAATGCTCAATGGTACTTTGCTCTGAAGAACGGAATTCTAACACGGTACTACACCAAAGGTTCCAGCACTATAGAACAAACAGTGCTACCGTTAGAAAACCGCAAGCAAGCATTGAATCTAGCTCATGACATACCCTTTGCAGGACACATGGCGTATGCTAAAACTAGAGCAAGGTTACTTACTCAATTTTATTGGCCAAAGTTTTGCAGCGATACCAAACAGTATTGCAGATCGTGTGACATCTGTCAAAAGCTTGTCAAAAAGGGTAAACACCCACAAGCTGAATTGCAAGTTACTGATTTGGCTAGTAGACCGTTTGAAAAGATCTCGGTCGATATAGTTGGTCCTCTGAACCATGTAACATAATAAATATAATAGGTACATTGTAACACACATTGATCTATGTACTCGTTGGCCGGAAGCGATTCCACTGAAGAACATAACTTCCAAAGACATCATGGAAGTGTTCTTTCATATTTTTACGAGGGTAGGATTCCCTGATACCATCCTTTCAGATCGGGGTAGCCAGTTTATTTCCTCAGCTACACAAGCCGTTACCAAAATGTTGGGTGTTAAACAATGCTTCAACAGCCCATACCACCCACATTCAACCGGTATCGTAGAAAAAATTAAAGGCGATATGAAACATATGCTCTCTAAGGTAACCCAAGAACACCCTGAAGATTGGGATACTTATCTGCCTGCAATTTTGTTTGCGTATAGGGAAGTGCCCCATTCCAGCACTGGGTTCTCACCATTCGAAATGTTATATGGTGCACAACCACGGGGCCCATTATCTCTGTATGAATCTATGTTGACTGAAAGTACAACTTTGCCTATCCCCATTTCACCATATGAACATGTAACATCATTGCGTGATAGAATTATGAAATCATGTGTGTTAGCTAAAGAAGCTCTCCAAAAATCAGGAGCTATCTACCGACAATATGCTAACAGAGGAAATAGAACCATTACACTGACGCCAGGACAGGACGTTCTTCTTCGTTTGCCAAGTGATAGACATCTCCTAACTGACTCATGGCAAGGACCGTTCAAAGTACTACGACAAATTTCGACGGTAGATTACGAGATTACAGTTAGGGACAAACATAACATTTTCCATATTAACATGCTCAAACCATATCACCACAGGCAAAACGAACAAGTAGAGACTGCAGCAAGCACCACCATAGTGGACCAGACGGACGACAACGACACTGACGAGATACCGACACCAGTTCTTGACACGACGACCAACTTACAGAACATTAAGGTAAATCCTAAACTGACGCAGACACAAACCGACAGTTGCAGACAACTGATACAAGAGTACAGGACGATCTTTTCTGACAAAGGACATGACAGAACACATAACAACACTACAGCAGACAGTTGACAGGATTAGACATCATGGACTGACTGTAAAACCTTCCAAAGTTGATATAGCCTTTCAGGAAATTTCATTTTTGGGTTATAAGATCTCAAAGGGCTTTATATCAACTGACGATAACATCATGTCCAGAATTTTGAAATTGTCGCTTCCGACAACTAAGAAACAGTTGCGAAGTGTGTTAGGTCTTTTAAACTATTATAGACAGTTTATTCCTCATTTTGCAGAATTGACCAAATGTTTCACTGATCTACTAACAAATGAACACCCCAATGTGATTGTAAACAGTGAATGTTTAAGGCCAGCATTTACGAAGATTCTTTCATATTTTTCTAAATCACCTATTCTGAAATTGCCAAATTTGAATATTACTTTTAGATTAAGATGTGATGCGAGCTCCATAGCCATTGGAGGTGTGCTTCTCCAAGAACACGACCAAATCTTGTACCCAGTATACTACGTCTCTCGAAAACTGAACACCAGCGAACGAAATTATAGTACACCGGAACTCGAGGCTCTTGCCATGGTATTTTCGGTACGTAAACTTTTTAGATTTTTGTTAGGCAAACATTTCATTATTGAAACAGATAATAGTCCGCTGACAATTGTTGCCAGAGGAACGCCAAGTAACAGCAAGGTGGCAAGATGGTCCCCTCTTCTGCAGGACTATAGCTATGAAATTAACCATATAAAGGGTTCACAAAACTGTCTTGCAGATCTTTTTCGAGATGTCCATACGACGAACCTAATACCCAGTCAACACCAGAGCACAGTGCAGAGGGTGTATAAAACTGCAACGTAGATAGTGCTCAGTACCACAGCCAATTGTGACAATGTGTCAGTAACGCTGTGTACACCAATGTGATGGGGTAGATTATATCTCCCAATGTATATAACTTATGTACATATTTGGATTCTTATTATTATCATGTGAAAGAATGGAATCAGTATTATGTAAATTAATGTGTTGTATAACTGTGAGAGATGAGAAAGAATGTAATTATAATTGTAAATACATAAATATTGTAACAACCAGACACTACAGAGAAGTGTCACTGGACAACACTACAGGAACTTACCAAGCCACTACAACGTGATGTAATCCTGAAGGTATCCAGACCGATGTGTCCAAGACGTTTTAACAAGGTACGAAAGATGACTGCGACAGTGCAATCCGAGCAGAAGGCGGAAGAAATGATTCAACAGCTGATAGTAACAACTACTACTCCGTTTAAATAATATCCATCCAGAACGGACTAATGTCGTGTGAATGACACCACAACACATGTGTAAAATAGTACAGCTGTATACTTCCGAGTATTTTTTTGCATATTAATTTAAAAGTTAGCAGACTCCGCTAAAAAGTCTATAAATGTATGACGATTGTATTAAAATGTGATTTAAAATATGTCCATATACGGAATTGTATATGTCGATTTTTATAATATGTAATCTCAGCATCGTAACTTGATTGCTTCTTTACAAACGTGACTTTTTGTGCACATTTGTCAATAAGTATCAAATTATGACACTAAGAAATAAATTTGCAGTGGTAATTTATGTCTTGTAAACGACGATAAATTATTGTTCCTAAATTTTTTGTATAACAACCAGGGGACATTACTCTAAACTCTTGGTGATATGTAAATATGTATTGTAAGCATTAACATGTGTGCTTGATAGATAACATGTCAATGTGACGTCGTTTAGATATGGACAGTATATTGCCAAAACTGTTGACCTTCATTAGAAACTCTAAACAGAGGTCTGATGATGGAGCTATCTCAGAGGGAGATGCTCACGGCTTGACCTGATGATTTTAGTATTTTTGTTCTTGGTTGTGAGGTAGGGGCCAGTTTAGCCGATACCTACCGGACTAGCTGTGTCACAGCGAGGTAATGCCCATTAAATAGATTGTACTTGACTGTTGTACTTCATAGTGCAACACAATTGTTGTATACATATTGTTTACTAGTCACCTGTATATAATTATAATAACTATTAAGGTATAATGTTCGACTTTGACAGGTTTAATAACACCTATATATATTGTACATGAAAGGAAATCCTTTCATGAAAAAGGGGTGTGGAGAGTGTCAAGGTCTCACATCCGAGGTTGCGACGCGTTGTCTGTACCAACGCCAGACAACATAACAACACGCAACCCTGAGTGATGTTAAACACTGCAGAGGGAATGCGGCGTCTTCGACGACGCCCGTATAAGCAACCAAGCACAGCAATTGAGCGACGCTTAAACGACCGCTGATCAGCAGTACACCCCGTGAACCTGGCAGGGGTCACACCAGCTGACGTGAGCGCCGTGTAGCGTGTAGAACGCCAAGGCTGGCAGACGGGCTTAGGTGTTTGAATGGACAGGACGCATGGGTCTGCGAGTGGTGTTTGAATCTGCATTGAGAGCTAGCCTGTACGACAGTGGGAGACTGGTTCGAACGCTTGAATAGTTTGACTTGTAAGTGAGAGGTTTATTAATTGCATGTATCTTTATGTATTGTATTGATATTGTTCATGCCGTAATGATTGCTATGGATTGTCATTGCGCAATGTTTGTGCGATAATAAATGCAGCGCGTAAATAAAGCTTGTGAATAATAGTTTCGGATATTCACTTCGTGTGATTTGATAGTTTGATATTGCTTCACACTTGCCAGAAAACGAGCTACTTATCTTGCTCTACGCAAGACTGACAGTTATACAGGATTCCATGATAGTATCCCTTGTGTTGGTTACTATATCGTAGGTGGAGACCGGTACTTGGGTATCTACAAGTTTTGATAACATTTCTCTATATAGACAGAGAGTGGTCCTCTGGGGTTCGCCCCATATACCAGTTCAAAGGGGGAGAACCCAGTGCTCGCTTGCGGCACTTCTCTGTAAGCGAACAGCACTGTTGGGAGTAGGGTATCCCAATCAGCTGGATTTTCAGCTGTCACTTTCGCAAGCATGTGTTTAAGATCCCCATTTAGCTCTTCGCAAATTCCATTCGCAGATGGTCTGTAGGGGCTTGTGAAACACTGCTTGATGCCGAGTAACTTGGTTACTGCTTGTGTGGCATTAGAAATAAATTGTGTCCCTCTATCTGATATAATTATTTCGGGAAAGCCAAAACGCGAAAACAGTTGTAAAAGTACACCCGTCACATCTTTAGAGAAGATTGATTTTAGCGCCACCGCTTCAGGCCAACGTGAGCAGACATCAACGAGGGTAAGAATGTAACGATTCCCTCTATTTGACATGTGATTTAGAGGTCCTACTAGGTCAACTGCAACTATTTGAAATGGTCTTGTGGCAGTCGTAGTTGGCTGCACCTCTGCTATTGTGTGCTTCCTCTTTTTGACTAATTTTTGGCAGATCTCGCAGGATCGGCAATAATTCTTAATATCCTGGCAAAACTTCGGCCAGTAAAACTGGCTTAGGACTCTGGCCCTTGTATTCTCGTAGCCCATGTGTCCGCCAAATGGAGAATCGTGGGCTATATGTAGCACTTTTTCACGATGTTGTTTTGGTAACACCACCTGTTGTAATGTGACATAATTTCCAGAGTACAATCTCGTTAAAATATTGTTTTTTTAATTTGAAACACCTTGATGCATTTTTAGTTATCTTTGGCTTGAGCCCTATCAATCGAAAGTAATTAGTCAATGATGGATCTGATTTTTGCTCCCGACTGAATTCACTAGTGGTAGATTCAGGGGAAATAATTTGTATAGATTCGTTCAGTTGGTCGTTATGGGTTTTCTTAGTTGCTAATCTGGTAACTGCGTCAACGTCTTCTGTTATATGTTGTACAGTTGCAGGTGCAGAATTTTGAGGGTTGGAAGTAAGCTCAGTTCGAGGTTTTGTTACTGTGGCTTCATTTATAGATTGGACCGCCCCTGTGTCGTACACCTCAATGAATTCATTTTGAATCTTGTCATTGGTGGTCTCCCTTATGCTTTTGGCAGTTGGAGAATCGACACTCTGTTCAGGTGTTATGTGGTTATTGCTTGTTTCATTTTTGCAATTTTCTTGTTCCCATTTTTGGATTTATTTTTCTGAACATGCTTTTACGTTGGGGAGATTCCCAACAATCACATCAGCACATAGATTGTGCAACACGGCACATAGCACGTGTCCTGACACGAATGGTGTTCGAATTTCGGCCATTGCTAAGGGGTACCTCTCAATAGTGCCTGCAAATGTGCGACATGTTACATAGTCATTTGTATAGTCACTGTCTTTCACTAGTGCCTTCCTTACCCCAACCAGGGTCGAGCCGCTGTCCCGCATTATTTTACATGGTTGGTTATTTACAAACCTGTAACAGTACAGGCACAGGGACGATTATAAAACAAGTCCCGATGTTGTTCTCTAAAAGGTTTTATTCATCATAATAAACTGAAGAATATTACACAAGTTACTTGGTATGATGTTTACCTCTCCGGACCTTAGCTGTAACTAACCTACACAAAAATCCTACGTCACGACTTGAGCATCCTTAGTGACATTCTTCTAAATTTCTTCTATATACTCAATATTTATACTGCCATCTACCCGCACGACCATATTTCAGCTATTTCACGTCCAATCATGAAACCAATAACAATGTTCATATTCCATGAACATTTTTAAATTAATTAACGCTGTTTATCACAGCTCCTATATTTTACCCCCGTCTAATAAGTATCCCCGTCTATTCAACCACATGTTCTGTTATTCACAGCCCCCTTAATAATACCTACTCTCCATCAACCAACCTTTTATATTTATTTAACTATCACAGCCTCTATTGACGTTAATCACGTGTATAATATGGCATCCAATCCATATACCTTTAATCCACGCTGACTTAATGCAGCTCCTATTTTAACTTCCCAGAACCCTCTTATTTGAGTAGGAACCCCGTCACTTAAGTATGGCATATGTTTCCAACACTTTATAGCCACTATATTATTAACCTCTCTATCCTAAAATATTAACGCTGATTAACACAGCGGCCTTCTTACTCATGAACTTATTATTCATAAAGAGAATGTGTCTCTCTTCTAGTCCTCAGTAGTGTATTAACTCTTTTCTGAACGAAGGGTTTTAATTAAAGCCCTATGTATTGTTTTTATTCTAGACAGAACCATAAGTGTTTGTGAAATAAACTTAAACTTAAACAATTTTCAACATATTTGTAAACAAGGTAATTACTATTCAACAGACAAGACAATTCAACTTAAATCATGAGTTAAGCGAAATAAAATCACAACAGGATATCATACCCCCCCCCCCCCCCAAGTTTTTAAATATCATTTTTCTTTCCCCTCATATCAAATAAAGGCAATCAACTCATTCAAAGAAAAACATATTTCAAAATAATATAACATACATCCTATCCATTGTTAGTCACTTTTACGGACTAACAATAATTTATTTATCTATTAAAAAAAACTCAACAAGTCTAATCTCAAAATCAAATGTCAATAAAAAATACATCTTCAAGACCAGACGAAAATTTACATCCATAATACGCAACATATCGTATATATAAAATACACCACAACATCTCCTCAAGACCACTCACCACAACTATTAATTAAACTATTTACCAATAGTAATACACTGCTACTATATTTCGTCAACTATCAATTTCCTCTTTAAATCACAAAATTTTCATCTTGCCATCTGCAGCTTTTTCTATCTATTTATTTCCTATACCTCCATTTCCTTATTAACTCTAAATTTTTCTGTATAAGCGCTATTTCCACATCAATATCTTCCTCCTCTCGTAAAGAAATATTTTCCTCCATACTACTATCTCTATTAGATTCTGAATTTTCATCCATTCCTTCTTCTTCATCTGTATATCTATCTCTAGCAGCCGCTAATTTTTTCTATACCTCCATTTCCTCATATCCAATCTAATCTGTCTATATATTACAGACAGCATACAAATCAAAAGGTCCATTATGGGCCCTATCACTCAAGACCTCCTCATCACCTAACATAACCAAATTTCTCCCATACCTCACTCAAAAGACTCCTTAGTAATCTCGCCGAAAAACTTCAGCAACCCAGTAATGTCCATTTATTATGGGCATTTCACCAAAAACCTTCACTTCCAATTTATGCCGTTATCAACAGCTATCCTGTTCACGGCACCAAATCTGTACTGTAACAGTACAGGCACAGGGACGATTATAAAACAAGTCCCGATGTTGTTCTCTAAAAGGTTTTATTGATCATAATAAACTGAAGAATATTACACAAGTTACTTGGTATGATGTTTACCTCTCCGGACCTTAGCTGTAACTAACCTACACAAAAACCCTACGTCACGACTTGAGCATCCTTAGTAACATTCTTCTTGGATGCTCAACCGTGCCTAAACTTTGTACATCAAACCTATTAACAGAGATGTTACTCACTCTGTTATAAACCCTTTTACAAACTGAAGTTTGCCTTTTGATGACAATGTGGAATTGGCAATTTCATTTGCTATGGGTACTGTATGGCCGCACTCAAGGGTTGTGTCTAGTTGGAACTTTTTACTTGTGTTACAACCATCATAGTCAAAGATGTCAATGACTTCTAGGGCATTCACTATTTCACTTTCATTCTCATTTTCACTTGCATTCTGATTTGTATTTTCCTGTTCATCCCCACTGGAGGTGTCAACTAGCAATGCATTCGCTTCTTTCATCATCTTACGACCTTCGCAAAGACCTGAATAGTGGCCATAACTTTTACAGAAGTAACATTTAACAGCTCTTCTAAAGTTATTTCTTTTGTTTATCTGCTTCTCCACCATCATTTTTAGGTGGTGTTTGTAATTCGGCGATTTATCACAAATAGCATACTGTTCGTGTGTTAATTTGCAGTACTGGCAAGGTGTCATCTTTGGTTTTGATCTATATTTATTTTCAGGTGGTTTAAACCTGTTTGTGTTCGTGACCGCTGCTACTTCGTTTTGACTACTATTTAGAAGAAAGATGTCACGGTTTGCTGTATAGAATGCAGCCCCTTTGTTTTTGATTTCTTCTATCGTTTGGCAGTCATTCTGCTGTAAGAATTTAGAGAATGCTGTTGCTACTGATGTTATTATTTTATTTATTATCATGAGATCTCTCAATTTTTCGAAGCTATTGTTGACTTTAGCTGATGAGATCCATTTATTGAATACATCCTGAACTGTCGAAACGTAATCTATGAATGTTTGGTTAGGTTTTGGACATAGTTTTGAAAATTGTAGTTGGTATCCTGCTGTGTCTAAAGAAAAATGCTGCATGATTCTACGTTTGATATAATCGTAGTCATTTCTCATGTCTTGTGGGATAGTTTCAATAACTTTTAATGGCTCCAATGCCAAATTTCTCATGTATATCATCGGAATTTTATGGTAGGCCATTAAATACTCAAAGTTCTGAGACCATGCACTGACCGAATCGCCAGAACAGAAGGGTTTGATCAGCCCTTTATATTTGTTATACTTCTGTTCTTCTTGTTTGCTTTTTAATTTGTTAGCTGAAATTTCTATGTTTGAGTCAATTTCTAGCTGTTTAACTTTTAATTGTGTCTGTGACTCAATTTCTCTTTGTTTCGTGGCTGCTTCAATTTCTAATTTTTTGGTTTCAATTTCTAATTTTTTGGTTTCTGCGTCTAACTCTGCTTTTTTGTTAGCCGCTTCGATTTCTGCTTTTTTGTTAGCCGCTTCAATTTCTGCGTTTTTGCTAGCCGCTTCGATTTCTGCCGCCCGTTCCTCCCTCGCTACATTTTTTGCGTGTGTTTTCTGACTCCATTCTGCCAGTTTCTCTGCCGTATAGCCTAATTTTTGCCCTAGCTCAATGCACTGTTCTAATGTTGACATTTTGTAAGTTTAGGTATTACTAGCTTTTTAGGAATTAATTCCCTTAGAAAAATGTTGATGTATAACTTTTGGTTATGTCCCTTATTTATTTACTTCTAGCATTCACACACGTATGTTTTACTCAGACAAAAAATTTGCATATAAATACAATATCACAATACATACGACAATTTACATGTGACAAAAAATTAGTATCGTTTAGAGATACAATATGTAAGAAATATATGGGACTTATCTGATTTACTGAAGTCTTTGCTGTACTATCGCTGTTTGGTTCTCCGCCTCTTTCACTTCTGCAGGAGACAATTTTACATCAAAAAACTTCTCATGGCACAATCTGTTGTTGGAGAGGAAAACATTAGTAATTTGTCACAATTATTTGTCGTCAAGTCAATGTCATGTTACTGGAGAGTAAGAATTGTTATGTTATACTTTCAAAGAGGGACAGATGGAACAGATTTTCAGAAGAATAATAGCTGTAATATGACTAAACTTTGTCGTGTATCACTGTTATTTTACTTGGCACAGCCAAGAGCCGTCAATCTATTAACTTAAATTGTCTTGGGCTTGCCAAAACGGCACGGGCCCCCAAGTAATCCTGTCAACGTCTCAGATCTAGGGGATAGAAGACTCGGGTTCAGACAGGCGATCACAGATCGAACTTAACTCCAAGTGCAAACATTCTCAATCTACTTTAATATCAGGTAGATTTAATGAACAGTTATCTAGCACTTTCTGTTAGAATATCTTACATACACATCGACAAAGCATCATATAATTCATACATCACAGCATTAGTCTATTAACAACAATCTCTAGATTCTAAACTAATATCTATATGTTCTGTCCCTAGAAGCTAAACCCTCCTTTCAGTCCGCTGTCCAGTAGCCGTCTGCCTACTCGAGTTGTGTGCGGTGGACATGGCGTGTCTCGCACACCTCGTGAGAGTTGCTTTTCACGATTTGGGCGAACTCTGCCTGGGTCTATTGCGTAGTAGGCAATTCGACCCCTATGTCATCGAACGTTCGAGACTTTCGAACGTTCGGGTCTTTCTTATCTCCCTTCTTTGTTCGATGTTCCTTTCCCTGTATTCTTTCCCTTGTACTATGACTGTACTGCCATCTCGCAAAGCGAATACATTCTGGATTCTACAACGATCTCAATTGGACGCCATAAGCTACCACCATTTAGTGATCTGTCCTGTCCAGAATATCCGGCCTCGTAAGATTTCCAACATGCCTCTGTGTTCGCCAAGAATGAGGCGCTGGAACCTCTTGCCCCCGGGTAGATTGGGCCCTTTAGCTATTACAGCGGCCAGTCTAGGAGATGGAAAACTCCGATTATAAACCCCCAAGTTTAAGGTGGACCGACGTGCCGAGGACTGAATGGCCACGGGTGAGCTGGTCGTGAACGTGGAACGTCTGATATGCGGGCGGGGCGGGGCATGGCGTATGGACTCCTGAGGGGCATTCCCTGCCCCGTCTCTAGGAGGCAAGCTCGGGTGACCGAGCCATCATATCTAACCAACTATGAATAAGACAAAGAATTATCGCCGAAGCAACGGAGTACGTGCTTTGTGCTCGATACCTTTGACAACAGCCAGCGGGGAGAGAATGAAGCGGAGAAGAAGAGGTAAGGGAGAGGGGGAGGGAAAAGGAAGAAGAGGGCTGGAATCAGAAGTGGTAGAAGGAAAACGGATCGTTTGGAACTCAAAAATTTACGGGGTTTGGTATTGGAATTGCCGTAGTGAAAAGCAACAAGGACCACTACTGGAGAAATTGGTCTACGATTTTGATGTCCTGATGCATGGATGTGAAACTTGGACAATGTGCAGTCATGCTGAAAAACATCTGATGGCTGCAGAAATGTGGTTTCTGAGGAAAATGCGAAGAATACCATGGAAAGATAAAAAAAAACCAATGACCAAGTACTACAGGAAACAGATGAAACTCGTAAATTGATTAGAGAAATTAGACGCAGACAGTCAAAAATTTTTGGATATGTAATGAGAAGAAATGGATTGGAGAACTTAGTGACAACTGGCAAGATCGAAGGGAACAGACCAAGAGGAAGACCGAGAGGAAAATACCTGGATGGCTTGGCCACATGGCATGGACGAGACAGGAACACTGAGCTGATCCACGACTCTGGTGATCGAGTGAAATGGCGAGTCATGACCGCCCACACTTTCCGGCATGGCACATGATTGATTTATGTTACAAGAACTGAATACGAACTCTTTTAAGTGCCCTGGCTATACATGTTACATCAACACAACTGGACAGGGAAGACATGGGCAGGCTCTGGTGGTCAAGGAAGGTTTACAGCTTTAAATACTGATATCAGTGGGTGGGGTCAGGAGAGTAAAGAGGTGCAGGGAATGCGGATACACATCGGCTGATACAGCTGGAACTTGATAAATATATATGTAAGTGAGGAATCTTGCACAAGCAGAGAGAGTTGGGGCTGGTTGAAAGGTTCAGTGGACACCCCAGGTACCAGGTATCTGATATGTGGTGATTTCAACGCCCGCGCCAAGGAATAGGACAGGTCGGGAGAGAACAGACAGGGTACTGCTCTTGCTGGGGCCTTGCTTGAGACGGATGTTGTCTGTCTAAATGATGTAACACCCACTAGGTTAGCAATGAGACCCGGGGACCCTGACACGGTCATCGATCTGGCGCTTGTATCCCAAGAGGCGGCATCAATTATAAAATGGAGCGTCTTTGGAGACCACGGAAGTGACCACCTCCCCTGTTCTGTGCTGATACCTAAGTCCAGCACAGTTAGGGCTATAAGAGCTCGCAGGGCATTTAGTTAAGATCGCGATCACTCTTCGCTCCTGGGGCGCCTTAAATCACAGGGGAGATCTCAACCAACAAGAAGAATCTTTACCCAACCAGACACCAGAGGTCGAGAATTCATAGAGGGAAAAGAGGGCGGCCATAAGTAATTGGCAGAGGGTGAGGAGAGCAACCAATTCAGTTGACACAGAATTGGAAGAAGCTGAAAGGTATTTTAAAAAAAAGGTAAAGGTGCAGGATTTTAAACTCCAGGCAGCTGAGGCAAAGAGGATTAAGTGGGAACAGTTTATCAATGAAGTCGGTGGGGATGTGACATTGGGAAAATTCTGGAGGCTGCACCGGCAGATGGAGAGACAGGTGATGCCTGGTACACATGGCACCGTTTATGATGATAACAACCGACTTATGACAACTGACAAGGACAAAGGGAAGATTTTTCTTGCGCGATTTTTAAAACAGGCGGATCAGCAACATATGGCTATTAGAGATAACGTCATAGAAGCCTTGTCGCGGGTCACTAGGAAGGACTGTGAGATTAAAGTGGAGGACATTAGACGGGTACTGAAGCGGGCTAAAGACACAGCGCCAGGTCCGGATGGGGTGAGGTACTCCCATATGAGGAACATAAATGATGGGGACTTGGAGGAGATGACTCTTTGTTTCAACCTAAGCATCAATACGGCGGAAATACCCCACGATTGGCTGCATAGCTACCTGGTCCCACTCCCAAAGCCAGGTAAGGATCACTCCAGACTTAATGGATACCGAATCATAACCCTGCAAAACACGTATGGCAAAGTCCTCGAAAAGGTAGTAGCACGCAGGCTCTAGCGACATTTAGAAAGTCGTAATACGCTTCCCCAGGGACTCGGGAGTTACCGGCCTGGGAAGGACACCTGGGCCAATGCTGCAACTTTTGCATTTGATGTCTACGAGGGCTTCCAGGATAAATAGGAGACAGTGGCGGTAGCTCTTGGCCTGGAGGATGCGTATAACAGGGTCAGGTATGATCGGTTGATACACACACTGTTGGACATGGGTTCCTGGACTTCTGACCCATGTACTATTACACCTGGGTTTCCGCAGGGATCTGCCTTGTCCCCAGTGCTCTTTAATGTCTACACCAGCAAAATCGCAGCTATTGAGGCACCAGGTGTGGGTAGAATCTTGACATTTGCAGACGATGTGCTGGTGTACAGACAGGGCCAGTTTGGCGAAAGACTTACAGGTGGGGGTAAACAGGGTGGCGGAGTGGTGCAGGGACGCAGGGGCCATTATAAACCCATACAAGGCATCGGTTGTGTGGTACTCCCTGGATAACCGGATCGTCAAGGCAGATGTCCAAGGTATCATGTTGAATGGGTGTCCTCTTAGTCGAGGGAGTAAATTGAAGTACTTGGGAATCATCGTTGACAGGTGTTTGTCTTTTAAGGACCATGTGGAGGCTTTGATGGTGAAGGCTGGTAGAGGACAATGCATTGAGGGCTATGGCAGCAACCGGGATAGATCAGAGGATGCTGTACAGGCTCTTTCAGCAGTTAATAATTTCTGTCATTGAGTATGGTTTGGGGCTGCTGACAGTATCAAAAAGCCAGCTTGGAAGGTTGGAGCACATACAGAATGCTGCCATGCGGTTAATACGGGGTGCACAAAGGACACACCAATTATATGCGTGAGGCATATCCTGACGCTACGAACAATGACGGATAGGCATATGGTCCTTCAGGCCAAATGGTACCTGAGAGTGTCCGCAGACAGGGATCACTCGCTGCATGCAGCAATGAATATGGTTAAGGGTCATAGACTAAGACAAGGCAAGTCCTGGATGTCACAGGCAGAACTTTCTATAAGTCAGGTATGTGATCTAGAGACCATCAATCGTGAAAGAGAGTGGGTTGAAGTTCCGGATGACATGACGGACTGGTACAATGTAAAAATAACACTGGGTCGTGAGAGCAGAGAGTGGGCAGCGGGCCGCACTGAGTTTGAAGTGCAACAGCTGATCCAGAACAACATACATCAAGGTGACATAGTCATCTACACCGATGGTTTAGTGGTTAGAAATAGACGTAGTAGCTTGGGCTTTATTGCAAAGGCTAATGGGCGAGTCTTGAAACAGGAGAGTCTGGCATATTAGACTACGACCTCCAGCATGAGAATGGCGGTGGAGGCAGTAACAGCGGCATCCGGTGGCCAGAGGAGACTACTGCAACACACGTTGTATTCATTAAGGATTCAAAGAGTATGCTTAGCACGGTGGAGAAAGGAATGTTTCGTGTGGAATGGCTCTCGTCGCTTCAGATGTCACATATTGTGAGAATTGTATGGATATTTTGCCCTGGCCAATGCGCGGGTACGGGGGAATGAACAGGCCGATAGGCTAGCAGGGAATGCACCTCTTGGTGGTAGTTTGCCAATTGACAAGGGGGAGGTGGTCGTGCGCTTGTGGGACCAGGTGGAGAAGGCAGAGGAACAAATTGAGAACACAAAAGTGGAATGAATTAGATTGCGGGGGATCGGCAGGGGTTCTAGAAGAATCTCAAAACTGAGAGGGAAGACCAGGACATTAAATCAGATAGCGATGGGAACGATTTGTAGTATGACTCTTCGCTGGCCGTTGAACGAGGGGACGGAGCACGTCTGGGAATGTCCTGTGTGCAGTGATTTCGGTTTTTAACTCAACTCAACTCAGCTCAACTCAACTCAATTCAAGCTACCACCAATTCAGCAGCGAAGGGGTCATAAAAGTGTAGATAACCTTGAGACATCCTGGCTCATAAACGTAAACATGTAGCCACAAGAACTTTCAGACTGAGTTGAGACTTGTAGCATGACACACGTGTGAATTCACCAATGGCTGGCTGACAACATTGCAGATGAGAAGTTCAGTTGTCAAAGACAGAAATCTAGCGTGACTACCGAGATTATGTAACGGGAAAAGAACGTTTTTAATGCATGCAGACCAGTCACGGAATTATCCACAGGTGAAACAGATAGTCTAGGGCATAACTAAGGCATACTATAGATTTAGTGCGGAATTAAGGAATACTAGACAGGGAAGGAGAGAAGGCGAAAATAACAGAAAGGCAAAAAAAAAAAAATAAAAAAGCAGTATCTAAAAATACGGGGCTTGCAAACAACATTCGGACGCAAAAACAGTTAGCCTACTAAGGAAGCCTTCCGGCGGGATTCTACAATTTCATTTTGTCCGATTTCAGTAAGAAGTCAACAGGCAGAATTATCGGCTCAATTCGGGTAAGAATATAAATAATTTTTGCCATTAGTGTCTTCTGCTCTGAAGACCTGCTTTCGTTTTCTGTTAGTGTTTATTATTCAAAACCTCATGCCCGTGTATTTTCTTTATTACTTATTATTCAAGCTTTTACCTTTGCAGTGTGACTATGAAAACTGTTTTCTCGTTGTTTCATGTGATAATTTGAAGAAATCCAACATTATCTAGTAACGTAAGTTCTAGGTCAGCTCACGTACAGGATAGACATCGAGTACTGTAGTATATTAAAACGTCCTTTGTCAGGGACCCAATACCCTGTATGACAGGTACAAAGAGGAGACAGGAGAACAGGGCAGATAGCCTGGCGTCCTGCAGCAGGGACGCCGAGTGCGAGTCAACGCACATGAGGCTGAGGCCTGTGATCACCACACCACACCGCACGGGTCTCACGAACTGTGAGCAGTCATGAACTGGCCAAACGTACCTGTGTTGGTCAGATGGGTTCAAGACAGCGAGACGGACAGACATAGGGCAGTGATAGTGTTTCGTGAGTGTTGAGATATGATTGGAATATTGATGGTGTGGTTGAGTTGTGAAGCGAGTTGTGTTTGAGCTGAGACAGTGTGGGAGCTATGTTATGCTACTATATTACATTTTTTCTCATGAATGATTATTACCCTGTGATACTGATGATGTACTAGTTGCTAGTTGCCAAGAGCGCAACTTCTGTGAGTTTGCTCATGCGTATTGTGTTGTAAATAAAACGTTTAAAACTGTTGGTGCCGTGCGTGAAAGTGTCATTCTTGAACACGTGTATTTGTCTCACCTCTGTCTTGAAATGCGAGCCAGAAGTATGTCCAAGTATGAATCTGACAGGGAGTGAACGTGGGATGCTCGTTACGGTGATTTGAACCATATATATGATAGAGAATGAACGTAACATGCTCGTCACTGTAATTTGAACTTATGTAGAGTAGAGAATGAACACGTGTCGCTCATGTGATTTTGAGTTGTACGCAGAAAGAGAGTGAACGAAAGCAGATATATGTAAGAAGATTATCTCTGACGTTATTATTAATAGAGATAGAAAAGAAAGTGGTTGAGAGCCAGAACATGAAGAATACCTATATAATTCGACGGATCTACGACCACTGACAGTAGCAATTATACACCCACACACGACCGACTACATACAAACCTATACACAACAATCTGACCGCACACACACGACAAAGTTGCATCGAACACCTACTAACATTTTTCTCTCCTCAGCAACCAGATTGTTATCCGTATGTAAATGGCGAAGTGATTCTGAAGAAGCCGTGCAAAACCGACCCCCTGCTCTGGTGAAAAAACTAAAGTACAGAGCACATCATCGGCAGCTAAGTAATTTTTCCAGTATTTTTGTAAGAGTTCAGGTCTCAGCTGGTTTTTCCCCCATTGTCATCATTATATATCAACTATATATTATTGTGTATTACATTGATTGAAATTCATTTGTACACTATAATTTTGTGTGTGATATATTGCAATTATAAACATAATTTTCAACAATCATGGCTACTCTAAACAATTACATAGAATCAGGCCAGAAATTAGGATTAACAGGGGTGGAACTAACAAATTGGAGCCACTAAATTTGAAAAACAGGTTCAATTAGAAGAGAAAGCAAGAGAAATAAAGGAAAGAGCAGCTGAAAGAGAATTAAAGAAAGCTGAGCTTGATGCCAAAATTAAACAAGCTGAATTAGAGAACCAAGCTAAAATTAAAGAGGCATAATTACAGGCGCAAACTAAGCGACAAGAAATGGAGACACAACTAAAGTTAAAACATTTAGAAATCGAAGCTGAAACCAGTAAAGATACTAGAAAATTAGAAATCAAAGACAATGAAAATCAATACAAGAAATACCAAGGTATTGTTAAAAACTTCACCAATGGTGACTGCATCGCAGCTTGGACACAGAATTTCGAGACAATCATGGAGCATTATAAGATACCAGTTTCAGAATGGAATATAGTCTACATGAAAGGTTTCTCTGGTGAACCTTTGAAAGTGATAGAAACTATTCCCAGTGAGCAAAGGAAAGACTATCAATACATTAAGACCAAAATTATGGCACATTTTTTGTTAGATGAAGCAGGCTATAGAGAACAATTTTCAAAACTGTCTCCAAAACCATCACAAACAATCTCAGATGATGCTTCTCATGTTCAAAATGTTTTCAGTAAATGGTTGTCAACAGCTAAGATTAATAATGATTTTGAACGTCTGAAAGATCTTATTCTTAGAGATAAGATTATCTCATCGTTACCATTAACTTTTTCACGTTTTTTGCAAGAAAGTGAGCGTGAATCGGTAAAACAGGTAGAAAAACGAGGGGCGGCTTACTACACAGTCGATAAAGATTGCTTTGCTAATGTACTTAAAGATACAGAGTTTGAGCAGCCACTACATTTAACAGATCCAAATCCACCTCTTACAGAAAAATCAGACCTTATGGGAAATTCACAAATTACCAATGTAATGGTAACACAATGAACAATGAAATGGTAACAATGAAATGGAGACACAACTAAAGTTAAAACAGTTAGAAATCGAAGCTGAAACCATTACATATACTAGAAAATTACTTTTGCACATTACATTGCTGATTACCATTGTAATTACAATCATAATGAAAATGATATGTGTGACAAGAACCCAGCATATCATACTTATCTACAAAATTTTATAGACAGACCAAAAAAAAAAAGGAACGCAAAAATTGTAAGAGATTGACCAAATGTTTTTTTCTGTAAGGCCTATGGACATTGGCGCTATTCTTGAAAAGGCAGACAAATTGCAAAAGAGGCAAACGCAGCAGTGTTTGACAGTTCATATTCTGAAGAAGAATAAGAAGAAAAACAACAAGACACAAACGCAATTGAAAATATTTATGTTTTTCATTTAGATAAGTGCACTACATGCAATCGCTTTCATAATGATGGAGTGTTATCATGTGGTCATCACATACAAATAACAAACGACCAGGCAAACGCAGTTTGCGATTCAGAAGGGAAACTT
Source organism: Cepaea hortensis (assembly GCA_963921405.1). Taxonomy (NCBI): domain Eukaryota; kingdom Metazoa; phylum Mollusca; class Gastropoda; order Stylommatophora; family Helicidae; genus Cepaea; species Cepaea hortensis. Next base: position 69,141,125 of record OY992885.1, read on the forward strand.
GACATCCATCATGGTTATGTAAATGGTAAACTAGCTAGTGTCTTGAGGGATAGTGGATGTACCCTCATTGGTTTAAGAAAAGAGTTTCTACAGCCCTCAGACTATACAGGGGAATTTGTTACCTGTAGAACATTTTCAGGAAACATCGAAAAGTATCCGCTTGCATGGGCACATATACAAACGCCTTTTCTAACAGGCAAAATAAAATGTGCCACGTTACAAATCCATTTTGCGATGTGATCATTGGGAATCTTCCTCAAGTTACAGACATTACACAAGAGAAGATTACCACCTGGTATAAACAATTCTTACCAGCAAGTGCAGTTACCAGATCTAAGAACAAAAAGACTCTGAAACTAACACTCAACATCAACAAATCACTATTACAGATGCTCCTAACACAAGGGAAAAGAGTGTCACTGAAACAGAAAAAGCTAACATAGCTGTTCATCAATTTCTCAAACCCAATGAAAAGAAACTAAAACACAAAACCAATGAAATAAATTCAACATCACAAACGAAACAGTAACCAAAGCCATGTAATGCAAATCAATGCACTGTAATATGTTTAACAGCATTCCTTTGTTGCTTAACGATACTATCAGTATCCTGTCTCATTGTCTGTACACCATGTTATTGCAAATGTATGCCTAACAAGAATCTATATTCAGATTCATATTTACAACGAGGTAACAAACATAGATCAGCTTCCGGTACAATGTCGACGACGTGATCATCTATTCTTCGGGATGACGCTGTTTTAGTGTGTGTTTTTTTCTGTTTCAGTGTTTTTACTGTGGATTATGTGGTGTTATTTCGTTTTCGTTTATTGGAAGTGTTCAAAAGAAGCCACGGAAGGCAGGTGGTGGATGAAATTTTGAGGGCAGCCGACAGATATTGGTTGGTTATGGTCTCAAGTTTCACGACGGCAGGCAGAGGAGCTCTCTCGAGTCAATGGCTGCTGTCAAATGACCAGTGCGGTTACTGCCATAGAGGCAAACTACCTCTTTAAAAGTGCCTAGTACATTATGATTCGCCTACAGACTGATCATCACAATACAAGGACAGAGACGTTTAAATTAGCAACATGGAACGTTAGGACGTTAAACGACGACGAAAAATTAGAGAACATAAAACAAGAAATTGAAAGAGAAAAAATTAATATTCTAGGGATGTGCGAAACGAGATGGACAGGAGCAGGCATCAAGATAGATGAAGATTTTAAGATTATTTGTTCTGGAGGTGAAGACCGACAAAGGGGAGTGGCTATTATTTTGGACCGGAAAACATCAAAATCTGGTCAAGGATATTGGGCCTTGTTGGACAGAGTTCTACTAGTTAAATTAAGTGGCAGACCTTTTAACATAAATATTATTCAAGCATATGCCCCAACAAAAGAATCCAGTGAAGATAGTATAGAGGAATTTTATAATGACATATAGACTGCCTTAAAGAGATGTAAAAATTCAGAAATAAACATCATAATAGGAGACTTGAATGCAAAAATAGGAAATCAAGGCGATAGATACACAGTAGGAAACTATGGTTTAGGTGAGAGAAATGAAAGAGGATACAGCTTGTAGAGTAGGCAAAAAACAGGAAATGATTGTAGGAAACACCTGGATTAAGCAGCACCCTAGAAAATTATGGACATGGAAGAGTCCTGATAGCAGGATCAGAAACCAGATTGACTACATTCTGATTAGCAGAAGATTTAGAAACGCACTAACAATAGCAAAAACAATTACCAGTGCTGATTGTTATAGTGACCACAGACTACTTACAGGAACACTGAAGATAAAGTTGAAGAAAGTCAAGTATATAACAGGAAACACTAAATATGAGTTGTGTACATTGAGTAATGACAAGGAAATTCAAAACAAATTCAACATAGAAGTACAGTACAGATTTGATATATTATCTGATCTAGAGATATTATTCCAGGATGTGGATGATCAATGGGAAGTGGTGAAGAATTCAATCAGTTTGGCTGCAGAAACAACTATTAAAGAAGGTGGGTGGTAAGAAATGGATGACAGAAGAAATTTTACACCTAATGGAAACAAGAAGACTCAACAAAAATAATCCTGCCAAATATGAAGAAATTCACAAACAAGTCAGAATATTATGTAAGGAGGCAAAAGAAGCATGGTTTGAGGAAAAGTGCTTAGACATTGAAAAACAACACAACAGTCAAAATACCAAATTAGTGCACAAAAGAATTCAGGAACATTCTAATAAAAGAACAAGTACATCAACAGGCTGTCTAAAAACTAAAGATGGCAAAATCATAATAGAAAAAGATCAGATTCTACATGTATGGACAGATTATGTGAAAAACCTTTATAATGATAACAGAGAGGAACAGTATGATATTATTAGATTTAATAATGAAGGGCCGCCAATTTTGAAGATGGAGGTTCGAAATGTTCTACCCTTTTAGGACGGAACAACATTGGGCCAAATTTAGGTTTCCCTCTGAAGAAGACGGAGCCATTTTTTTGGAGTACAGGATTGACTGAAGTGACAATTTTATAAATTCAAAAAATAAATTATTAGAACCCTATATAGATATATACAAGTATATATATTCTTAAAGAGGATATAGTAAAGTTTATTTCTGTGTATGATTGAAGTTGTTTTGTTCATGTTTATGCAAATTTGATGACCTCATTTGTATTTTGTGAAATATAAAATATTTCATACCACTAATTGCCACTATGTATGAATTGGTACTAAATATTTTTTAAAAAATGGTACTCACCTATAATTTCCTCATTGAATACCTACACCACTTTAGAATAATTTTAAACACTTATGGTTAAATAAACAACAACTATGAAGTCCCTATTGACATGTATAATAGGTGGGCTATCAACTGGTGACATGTTTTTTGGTCCGGACATCACCATGAATGGATATAGATAACACGATCCTCTTTATTCTCAATACACAAAACTACGGGGACACGAGGTTGAAATCCACATGGGCACTTTCTGTATCACTAAAGTCATTATCTTACAGTCCTGAACTAAGAAAATCGCTACTATCAGAGCTAGTCAATGCTAGAACGTCTTCAGGTTCAAAGCTGGCCATTTTAGAACTCAAAAATCCACGAAAAACCGGGTATCTGCGTTAAAACTCACAAATTTAAATCCCTCTGTTAAAAACGCGTGCTGTAAGCTGACATTTTCAAAAGCAAAATGGCTGGCGGTTACAGGGCAGCATTTGATTGGCCTGTACTATTAAAAGCTAACCAATCAAAGCAGTTCTTACAAACAGGGCCGATAATCGGCTCGGCCGTCTTTCTGAAAAGTGTCTGGCCCGATCGTCCTAAAAGGGAAGCATATGAAAGCTGTCAAGGCCCCCGGAGCGGATAACATCACAACAGAAATGATTAAAGCTTTAGAAGAATTTGGACTAGATCAAGTCACCAGACTGCTGAACACATTATATGATATTGGTGATATACCTTCTGAATTATGTAACTCTGTATTTATTGCAATACCAAAGAAATCGAGAATCTTGGAATGTAATCAACATAGAACAATTAGTATAATGAGCCAGATCACAAAGATTTTGCTAAAAATTATCATGCAAAGAGTGAGGAAGAAAATAAAACCTGAAATAGGGGAAGAACAATGTGGGTTTATAGAAGGAAAGGGTACAGTAAATGCTGTGTATATGCTGCGAACAGTTATTGAACGTGCCATAGAAATAAACAATGATATACATCTTTGCTTTATTGACTACACAAAGGCTTTTGATAGAGTTAGACATGTCAACATGGTAGATATGCTTGCAGATCTACAAATTGATGGGAAAGACATTAGACTTATAAAAAACATATATTGGAAACAACAAGCTGCTATCAGGATTGATAATGAAGTGGGACAATATCAACCTATTAAGAGAAGTGTTAGGCAGGTATGTGTAATGTCTCCAGATCTTTTTTCCCTATACAGTGAAAATATTTTCAGGAATGTAGAAGATATAAATGGAATCAGCATTGGAGGACGAAACATCAATAACATTAGATATGCAGATGATACAGTATTGATTGCAGACAATGCGCCGGATCTGCAACAATTAGTAGGCGCGGTTGTTGTACACAGTGAGCAGCTGAGGTTGGAATTAAATTGTAAGAAGACACAGGTTATGGTCGTCACTAGGAAGAACGAAGTACCACAATGTAATATACAAGTAAATGGGAATATTCTTCAACAAGTGAATCGATACAATTATCTCGGAACAGTCATAACACCTGTTGGGAGATGCCTTGAAGAGATTAGAACAAGAATCGCCATGGCGAACGTAGCCTTTAGCAAGATGAAAAACATTCTGACCAATAAAAAGATGTCAATTGAAACGAGAAAAAAATTGTTGAGGGGTTCAATAGACCTGTTCTTTTCTATGGATGTGAAACTTGGACAATGTGCAGTCAAGCTGAAAAACATCTGATGGCTGCAGAAATGTGGTTTCTGAGGAAAATGCAAAGAATACGATGGACAGACAGAAAAACCATTGACCAAGTACTCCATCCATCCATCATGTGCCATGCCGGTAAGCGTGGGCGGTCATGTTCTGCCATCTCACTCGATCAACAGAGTCGTGGATCAGTTCCGTGTTTCTGTCTCGACCATGCCACAAGGCCAAGCCATCCAGATACTTGTTTCTAGGTCTTCCCCTTGGTCTGTTCCCCTCGATCTTACCAGTTGTCACCAAGTTCTCCAAATCATTTCTTCTCATAACATGCCCAAAAAATTGTGACTGTCTACGTCTATTGTCTCTGATCAGTTTACGATCTTCATTTGTTTCTTGAAGGACTTGTTCATTGGTCTTTCTGGCTGTCCATGGTATTCTTTGCATTTTCCTCAGAAACCACATTTCTACAGCCATCAGATGTTTTTCAGCCTGGCTGCTCATTGTCCAAGCTTCACATCCATATAAAAGTACAGGTTCTATGTAGCATCTCAACACTCTTTTTCTCGTTTCAATTGACATCTTTTTATTTGTCAGTATGTTTTTCATCTTGCTAAAGGCTACTTTTGCCATGGCGATTCTTGTTCTAATCTCTTCAAGGCATCTCCCATCAGATGTTATTACTGTTCCGAGATAATTGTACCTATTCACTTGTTGAAGAATATTTCCATTTACTTGTATATTACACTGTGGTATTTCGTTCTTCCTAGTGACGACCATAATCTGTGTCTTTTTACAATTTAATTCTAACCCTTGTTGTTCACTGTGTGTAACAACCGCATCTACTAAATTTTGCAGGTCCTGTTCATTGTCTGCAATCAAGACTGTATCATCTGCATATCTAATGTTATTGATGCATCGTCCCCCAATGTTGATTCCTTCCATATTTTCAATATTTCTGAAAATATTTTCACTGTACAGGGAAAACAGATCTGGAGACATTACACATCCCTGTCTCACACCTCTCTTAATAGGCTGATATTGGCTTACTTCATTATCAACTCTTATGGCAGCTTGTTGTTTCCAATATATGTTTTTTTTACAAGTCTAAGGTCTTTCCCATCAATTTGTAGATCTTCAAGCATCCTTATCATGTTGACATGTCTCACTTTATCAAAAAGCCTTTGTGTAGTCAATAGAGCAAAGGTGTAGATCTTTGTTTACTTCTATAGAACGTTCGATTACGGTTCTCAGTATATACACAGCATTTACTGTACCCTTGCCTACTACAAACCCACATTGGTCTTCTCCTATTTCAGGTTGTATTTTCCTCCTAACTCTTTGCATGAGTTCACAAGTACTACAGGAGACAAATGAAAATCGTAAATTGTTTAGAGAAATTAGACGTAGACAGTCAAATTTTTGGGACATTTTATGAGAAGAAATGAATTGGAGAACTTAGTGACAACTGGCAAGATCGAAGAGAACAGACCAAGAGGAAGACCGAGAGAAAAATACCTGGATGGCTTGGCTACATGGCAAGGACGAGACAGGAACACTGAGCTGAACTACGACGCTGGTGATCGAGTGAAATGGCGAGTCATGTCCACCCACGCTTTCCGGCATGGCACATGATTGATTGATTGAACAAAAATAAAGCCCCCAATCGCCACGACAAAACGATGAATTCATGCTCCATTACTGAACGAACCTAACGACAGACAGACTTAATGCATAGAGACTACACCAACGTAAACACCAAACCACTCACATTGACCCCAGAACAAAACAAAACAACATCAGGAAATACAACAATCCACCAGACAGAGACTGACGCAACTTTGAGTATAACAAACATCAAACACCACAGCACACTGACCCAAAAGGGAGATAACCATTCTACACGACAATGCATTATCATACTACACACACAAGCAACCCCAGACTGTAACGACGGCAACAGACACAGGACAGAACACATAACAACATTACGACAAACATTTGATCGTATCAGGCAACACAGCCTCACTGTGAAACCCGCAAAAATTGAAATTGCTTTTCAAGAAATATATTTTTTGGTGTATAAAATTTGTGATGGTAATATTACAAGTGATGATAAAATTGTATCTAGAATTTTGATTTATCTGTTCCAACAACGAAAAAAAAGACATTAGAAATATTGACTAACTTAAAGGAAAAAGCCCAACAAATGGGGCTGGTTATCAACCAAGGTAAGACATAATATATGGTAATTTCAAGAGAAGGAATGGCTAAAAACTCTGGCCACATACAAATAGATAATATGACCATTAAAAGAACGAAAACATACAAATACCTGGGTACAATCTTCAACTGCTCCAAACATTATAAGGGAAGAAATACAAACTAGAATCAATTCTGGAAATAAGATATACTATGCACTACAACATCTACTAAAATCAAATGCGCTATCTCGTAACACCAAAGTCACAATATACAAACACTGATCAGACCAGTTGTGCTGTATGGCCCTGAAACCTGGAGTACAACGAAAGGAGACGAAGCATTGTTACAAACCTTTGAAAACAAAGTTTTAAGGCGCATCTTTGGACCCATAAGGGATACACCAAGTGGAAAGTGGAAAAGAAGAAGTAACAAAGACATTTATGATCTGTTTAACTCCCCGCTAATCACTGGTATCATGCAGGCTAATAGACTACAGTGGCAGGGGCATATAGAAAGAATGGAAGATAATAGGCAAACAGAACACGCTCACACTCAGGAGATAAATGACCGTAGACCCCGAGGTTTTCAAAGAAGACTGTGGAGAGATAATATATATACAGACCTACAAGCACTTGGAATCAACAACTGGCAAGAGAAGGTCAACCAGAGAGAAAATGGAGATGGATTGTATCTGCAGCAAAGAACCTAAATGGCTCAGAACGCTGAAGAAGAAGAAGAAGAAGAAGAAGAAGAAGAACAACAACAACGAAGAAAGAAGTAAGAAGCATGTTAGGTTTGGTGAACTATGACAGGAAGTTCATACCAAAGTTTGCAGACCTAACAGAGATTTTTTTAAACCAACCTATTGACGAAACGTCAACCTACAAAAATTTTAAACAGTTTAGACCTGAAAAATGCTCTTATAAGAATACAGCAATATATGTCATCTGCACCAATCCTTAAATTACCAAACGTGAACCTTCCTTTCTCAGTTAGGACTGATTCGAGCGGCGTGGGCCTTGCTGGTGTCCTCCTACAGTCTTACGACAACATTCTTCATCCAGTGGCATATGTCAGCCGTAAGTTATCACAATTTGAACGGAAATACAGTTCGCCGGAACTTGAATGTTTAGCTCTGGTGTATTCATTGTCGAGATTATCCAGATATTTATTGTGTAAACACTTCACAGTGGAATCTGATAACAGCCCACTAAAGGTTATCACACAAGGGACACCATCAAATCATCGCATCGCTAGATGGGCACTGCTACTACAGAACTACATTTTCGACATACGTCACATCAGCGGAACAGAAAACACGATCGCTGACCTCCTGTCTAGAATTCCTCTCGACGATTCCACCAACGGTCCACTATGCCTGAGCTCAAAGCTTAATGACAGGTATTGTTAACGCTGTGTTTCGCTCAGAAGGCAAAATCACACACTAGCGCACTACATCACCCCGTCAAATGATAGCGCTTATATTACTGTTAATGTGATATGGACTGTTCTTTCTTTTATTTGCAAAATACATTTTTAAATAGTTATCAGTTATCAGTTATCAGTTGGGGTATCTTCATTGCACTATTTTTAAATAGTGAATGTGATGAATAAATGAAAGTAGTGTACAGAGACAATGACAGTTGCAATATTTCTCAAGTGCATTTCAGTGTAATATAGAAATACCGAAAGTTAACAACTTGTCGCATTTGTGAATCATGTGTACATTTTTTTTTTTTTTTTAAGCATATCCTTTTTACAGGACTTAGCTGTCAACACCAGCATCTTTCAGCTGTATGTTGATCTCTTGGCAAGATTACGCTCAGTAGTTTGCCATTGCTTTCTGAGCGGCCGGCTCAGTATCCCGCAAGTCACGAGCGGGGGTCGAACCGCCTCAGCTCTCGCTCCGCTACGAGACTCTGCGTGATAAACGGGATTACAGAGAGAAAGTGTTCTAACTCCACAGCCAGAGAGACCGGCCATGTGTACATACTGCACTAAAATGTGCCAACGATTTCAATATCAAATATGAACTGTCTTAGTTGAACGACACCGTTTCCCGAAGCAGCTTACTTTAACATTGTGCGTAACCTAGAGACATTGGGGGGGGGGGGGTAGGCGGTTACCCCAGACCAGCTGGTTCCCCCGCCTCCCCCTTTGTTTTTGGCGTGGACCCTTAGTCTCACTGCGAGCTATTGCTCACAGTGGGCCACCGGGCCCACATTTAATGTGATGCTATGTGAGGTGGTGTGATCACCCTGGTCCCCGACCAGAATAGGCGCACTACTGGTGATGGACAGCAAATGCGTCTGATCCTAGCCAAGGAACCGAGAAGGATCATCCCGGCCTCCAACCAGACCAAGCGCACTACTGGAGTAACTAGAGACATTTCTTATTTGTTCAGACTTCCTGCGATAGCAGACGCATTCATTAATTAATTTAAGTAATTAAGTATGACTGAGCGAGTGAATGAAATATGTGACACTTAAATATGCATACTAGAATTGGAGAGAAATGATTTAAATATTTGTTATATAAGAATCATCTATTGACCCCAACATTCAAAAATAAGTGTCACAATTTTGAATAACTTGAGGCCAAACGTTTGACGCTAGACCGAACTACAAATGTAAAACGTTATTTATTGTGAAATTTTCTAAAGATTACTGTACATAACTATTTATGATTGCATCCAAGGGAAGCAATCTAATAGGGGTGAAATTGGTACTTTTTTTTTAAAAAGTAGTCAAATGACTGCCGAGTACCAAGTTTCATCAGCTAGAGATGGGCGATGGGTACTGAAGTTTGACAGGACCAAAAGTAGAATATCTGGCCATAGAGCTAGTATAATGTTCCTGAAGTTATCACATATAGTGATGACTTGACGCCTAACATGATATTTGTTGAGAGGGAGGACGTAGCTTGAAAGATAGCGTCCATCGTTGTTAACTTCCAGTCTGTGCTGAGTCCATTATCCAACTAAGTACCAGCCCAACCAGGGGACAATACTTGATACGAGTAAGCCAAATGAAGACAATGAATTAATTATAGATCATGCATCATGTCCCGACAGAAAGCACCTTGCAATTATATAATAATATGATCTAGCAGTCTGGAAAAACAGCGACATTCGGTCCTGACAGTAAATGACATCTTAAACACGTACAGTGTATAACTATCCACAAATAATGAAAGGGTGTCCCTTTCATAGGAGACAGGGAGAGAGTGTCGGGTACCCAATACCCTGTATGACAGGTACACAGAGGAGACAGGAGAACAGGGCAGATAGCCTGGCGTCCTGCAGCAGGGTCGCTGAGTGTGAGTCAACGCACACCGAGGCTGAGGCCCGTGGTCACCGCACCACACCACACCGCACGGGTCTCACGAACTGTGAGCAGCCGTGAACTGGCCAAACGTACCTGTGTTGATCAGATGGGTTCAGGACAGCGAGACGGACAGACATAGGGCAGTGATAGTGTTTCGTGAGCGTTGAGATATGATTGCAATATTGATGGCGTGGTTGAGTTGTGAAGCGAGTTGTGTTTGAACTGAGACAGTGTGAGAGCTATGTTATGCTATTATATTATATTATTTCTCATGAATGATTACTACCCTGTTAGTTAGTTAGTTAGTCGCAGTTCCAACTTCACAGCAACGGGTCGCACCCATTATGCTCCGTTCCTGTGCCAGTGAATATCACACAAAACGCCCCCCACTGCCCAGTGTGAAAAGTGGAAAAGACAGGAGTCTCACAAACAACAGCCCGCACAAATACACTGTGCATAATGCAGCCACCAGAATGTCAACACACTAGTCCCCCACAAAACACCCAGTTCATCTATGATGGAATCGGCTGTCATTTTCCTATCTGGATGTTTCCTAGATGTTCTCCCACACAGTCCACAAAAATACAGTTCATCGCTGATGGCAGTGGCAGTCAACCAGAAGCCCAGCAGCCACGCATTTCTGCATAAGGCAAAAACCGGTCAACTCTGGGACATAGCCACCTGCCATCACTCCGAACATGCAGCCACGTTCCAAAAAACCTCAGGCAGATTCAAAAGCATTTCACACGAAACTCACAGCTCACAGTGTCGCGCCACGCACGCACTCGGAACCATCAAGCCTCCTTAGTCGCCTCTTACGACATGCGTGGTAGGCTACAGTGTTGCTATTCTTTGCTTCCCTTATGGGCCCCGGCAACACACACATACTACCCTGTGATACTGATGATGTACAAGTTGCGAGTTACTAAGAGCGCAACTTCTGTGAGTTTGCTCATGCGTATTGTGTAATAAAACGTTTGAAACTGTTGGTGCTGTGCGTGAAAGTGTCATTCTTGAACACGTGTATTTGTTTCACCTCTGTCTTGAAATGCGAGCCAGAAGTATGTCCAAGTAGGACTCTTGACACCTTACAATTACCTAGTATTGACTCCTTAGGTATTATACTTAGGGGGGAGAGAAGCGTCGCTAGATTTGACCTCTGTGACGTCATCTACGTTCAAATAGAAAGCCAATGATTGGTCGATTACCCGGAAAGGCCATGGTGCTAGATTTAACAAAGTAAAAATATTAATAAAATTCGGTGGAACTGCGGCAAAGCTGTGAAAATGTAAACAATATAAAATGACACAAAGTAGTGCATATAACAGATTTACAACACATAAATGACGTTGCGGCGATTAGCCTTCATCAGCAATCAAACACATTCACAAACACAACATATAGTCAAGGAGATCTCCTGTGACTACATCAAAAGGTGATGACAGGACGAGAAGAACAACAGGATGTAAAAATGAAAGCAATGTAGAGAAAATCAGAAATGAAAAAAATGTTCATACTTGCTATAATGCTTGAGTCTTTAATTACTGATGTATTTACGCTCGCTGTCCTTACACAAACACTGTAGCAGATTAACGGGAACCAAAATTCCAACTAAACTGAATAATCGTAGGAACGATGATGTTCCACGTCAATAATGAACTTTATTAATGTTGATCTGCCACACCGACTGATATATGACAGTTCCCATGTTAATGGGAGGGACAGTCAAAATATAATAATAAATAATAATTTATACATACTCTACTTCAAATGCCGAGCTAGATCCCTCTTAAATTAATATGTAAATCAATGGCGAATAATTCTTATCCTATGCATCGTTCTGTGCTTATCTGTCGTTCCGAATCGCTAAACAATGTGACTTACGGACTTCTGTATACAGCTGATTTCATGACTTCGAGCTGACATTGAACCGGCAAATTATGACGCCATAAACTCTATCATGTTATCGGTCTTCAATGTCCTTGTGCTAAACACCCTCCTTCCTGCAGATTGTGCCGTTATTTCCTTCTCTTACTGTAATCTCATATGTCATATTCATCAGTTCTTTCAGTTGGCTAATAATGTTGTTCTTTCCCTGTTGTCACTTTGTGCGTCCTTCTGCCTGATGTTTTCAAATCTTCACTGCCTATGGTAACCGTAGTACGTGTGACGTCATGTAGTAACTTATGTATTTATGTGCCCCTAGGTTACCTCTCCCTATTCGTCTGCTACAATTTTCTACAATTGACTATTGCCCCCGACGCTACATGGCAGTACGCCCCCTTTTGAAAATGGTGCAACAATTTTAGTAGTCTGAACGGTTTCAAACTATGACATGTAGCGCGTGAGACATACTGAGTCATATATATATATATATATATATATATATATATATATATATATATATATATATATATATATATATATATATATTATTTATATATAGACGTGTTCCACCATACCTAGAATTGTGCTAATATGATGGTATGGTCTCCTAATAATCACACACAAAATCTCATTAAAAAAGTATTATTATATTACGGGCAAGCACTTCTATCTACACCCCCGGTAAACGTCGTGTAGCAATAGCCTATGGGTGGGCTGTGCTAACTAAACTATGAGCTTCTTAAGGTCCCGCGGCCTCCCCATAGTAGTCCCTCATTTGAAAATAGAGACAAGCATCCCCAACCAAAGCTATAAAACCCGATCGAGGGGACGTGTGTGATTAAATGGTACCATTCCCTCTGTATTAGTATTGGAGATATGGGATGTACATATACATCAATGACTTTTCTTTCAACTTGCTATCTTGTCATTCGTGGTTACAATTTGACGTTTACTTGTTTAAAATAAAATTCAATAGGTGAGATTTGCTGCCTTCATAGCTGTCGTCCCAGTGGCAGTGTCTTGTTCCCATGGCCTTTTTGTTTATATATGTGAGATCCGAGGTCATATGCGTCTTCGCTTCTTTTCTTTCTTTTGACGACTTGGTCGTATAGTTCGCTAACCCCTATGCCTATTAACGTGGATGGGTGTCAACAACAAATTTCTATAACCGTACTTTTTGCATTAAAATATAATTAAATTTGAAATTAATAACATTGTAATATCCTATTGACAATCCGAAATGTAACATGCAATATTATACAACGTAAAAACCACAACTGTAGCCTAATCTTCTTCTTCTATGATTGTGGGTGGTTTTGACTTGTGTCAACTTTAGCTCTGCTATTGGGTATGTACACTTAGTTTGCCTCCTCAATAATATGTATGAGGTTAAATATTCACAGTGTTAACCACCATCAGATTACCAGGAACACTTATGTGAATAAATCATTAATGCCACAACCTGAAAATTTAGAAATTCAAGCTTAATACATAATAACAATATAATAGTTATCGTAATATTATCTTAATCTGAAATAAACTGGAAAATCATAATATATGCAATTTTAGAATACTCTCACTCAGTCATGCTATTCAATCCTTTGTATGTATGAATTTATATTTAGTCAGTATTGTTTTGTGTATTTGTTGTTTTGAAATGAAATCGTGTATGTATCATTTGACTGTGTTTTGCAATTAAAATTATCTCTACCACACCAAACAACAATCTCATGTACTGATATTGTAAAAGCTTATATCTGTCACCGACCGTTAGGCTATTTCTATTGAAATAGACAGAAATCCCTATCCAAGAGTTTGCCGACAGTCTCTAGAAAGTATGGCTCGTTATCAGAATGTCTAAAGGGATGGTCCCGATAGGAGAGACTGGGATTCACTTGGTAGATAAAGGCAGAAGGTGAAGAACACTCGTGTATGTAGGAAGACCTAACACGAATGTCTAGTTTATCTGTCGGTGATCCTTCGTCATTTGATGAAGCCCCCTGTTTTAAATACTTTCACGCACTCACGCGCACGCCTTGCATTCAAATGATCACGAAGGGAGTACGTGGGTACAAGTATAAAACAATAATACTCTTTAATAGTAGTGGTGAACTATGACAGTTACAATTATGTTACAGGTACAAACATAAAATAGTTTTCTGATGCTTAGACAGATAGCATATCATCCTTCACACCATCCAGACAGTGACACACTCAGAACACATGTAGACACAGAGTCACCTGAGACAATCTGATCTCTGTTAGGAATAGTGCTGGCTTTCGGTTGTATTATGTCTTGGAGTCGACCCTGGCATTCGACAGGTGTACGATGCTCCTCCGGATTCCAGGTTCCGTCTCCACTAGTTGGTGGCTCAAAGTTTCGGTAACCGGACCAGTTAGGTGTCAGCAGTATCAGCAGCGAGGCTCCTTAAATCAAACAAACAGTTGCAGACTTCTTAGTGTCTTGACAATATCAATGTGTCTGAGTGCTGGTGTTGTGTGTCTGTTGTGTATGTGTCAGATGCAGAACAGGAACAAAACATAATTCCTCTCTGCTATTCTGTATCAAAAGCAAAGGGCCAATAGCTCCTATTAGCTTGGCTATACATTGTATGACATGGTGATACAAGGTGAAAAAGGGTCCAGAAGTGGACACCTAAGACCACATGGTCCAATGGAGTAGAACATGTAGACAAATCTTTGTTTGAAAAAGGCATTACAAAATGTACATGGTTGTAAAACCTGAAGTGACTCAGTTGCAATAATTACTGGTGCATTCCTTAACACCATGGTGAGGAAGTCCTGGGCAGCCAGGATGGTTCCCTAGATAGCTAAGGAAAGGCAAACAATAATTCAACCTAATCCCACATCAATCATTAGGCATAAAGCAATCAAGTGTCGCCACGAAGTCGTGAGGTATACCCCACAGAATATACGAGCTAAAAGATAAGAAGAAGGCCAGCAGGCAAGCAAGGGGGCTGAGATATTCCAGGCATTGGGCTTTAGGATGTCTCAGTTATCCCTATATTTCCGGTGCCGCAGTACTAATAGCATATCGCCGTATTCCCGTTGCTAGGGAGTGACGGACCTATATCCCCAGTCATTAGACTTGATATCAATAAGGGTTGAAGACAGGGGATTTCCCTTGTGACATCATTTGATGATGACGTGGAAATGTGCTGTCCCCAATAGTACAGTGTGTAGTTTTAGTGCAGCAAATGTCTGCGTCGCCAATATGACGTCATTATTAGTAATTTAGCTGCCTACTGAATCCAGAATGTAAATAGTAATTCCACTAACGCAGTAGTGGTGGGGTTTGCATAGTGATCTAGACTCATCCCGTCACATATGCCGTCCCTAGAGAAAAGTACGGCTCAGCTAACTTTTAGGGTGGATGAGCCTAGATCGACTATGCATTCTCACCAGATTATATCTGAACCAATTGTTCCCCTCTAGAGAAGGATCTATTAGACTTCTTTCGACTCCGGGGCTGGCTTGGTACTTTGGTATGACCTGGCGTTTCTCCAGATAAGTTTAGTGAGGATCCAGTCAGAGGTGGGTATGGAAAGCTAAGAGGTTCTTCCCTCCTCCCTACTTTCTGAACAACATTTAGCGCTACCAGATGTACTGGTCGTTCTTTTGCTCTGTCATAATATTTGCGGAGCAATTTAATGTGGTAGATTTTCATCTTACCTTTCATGAAGATTTTATATTTGGTGTTGGACACTTTCTCCATTATGGGGAATGGTCCTTGCCACTCAGTCTCCTTATTAGTCCCACTAGATCTTAAGAGTAACACTTTGTCCCCTACCGCTAGCGAACGTTTTGAGGAAAAAAATTTCCCTCTCTGGAGAGTCTTCCTAGCACTAGGAAGTTGGTTACAGCCAGGTGTTAGAGTTGGGACTTGGGTCAGTGCACTCCCTACTATCATGGGAGTGGATGGTTCCCCTAAATAAACATATTTACTTCCCAGTATCATGTCATAGATAGGATCAGTCATCACTGCTGCCGATATAGTTCCCTTTACAAATCTAGAGTTAACTAACACTTGGGCTATTGGTAAAGTTAGGGTAGGCGAACTTCTTGTCGCACCCATAACTTCAACCATGTTTTGCGTCAACTGACCAGGTTTTACTAAGTGTGATGCTATTATGGCATCATACGTTAAACCCGTATCATGCAGACACTCGACCAACTGTCCATTGACATTGATCTTCTCTACCACTCGATGTCCTCTCATTTCGGGAGGCGGTGGTAGTGTAGTGGTTTTCTTCCCTATCGAGAAGCAAGCCGCAATCTGGGGTTTTGCTCTGCGCTTGCAGTCTGCCGTACTGTGGGAATTATTATGACAATTCGTGCAGTATGGTTTTCTAGCCCCAGATGTGGTTTGTTTTTTGTTATGCTGCTGAGGTTGCCTCTGGTCTGCTGGTATATTGCTAAGGGTTTGTTCCTGATTGGTTGGAGGTGAGTTCTGTTGAGGTTGGGGAGTTTGCGTTGGGACTGAGTCCCCATGGGCAGTCAGATATCTTTCAGCCAAGACTATCATTTCCTCCAGTGTTTGTGCCCCTTGTTCAACGATGAAAGTTTCCATCGGCTTCGACATACAGTTCCTCAGCTGCTCACACAAAACCATCTCCCGCAAGCCCGCATAGGAGTGTTCATACTCTCCCAATGTCTCCCATTTACAGAGATAACTCTGCAGACGAGCGGACAATTGTGAGAGTGACTCACCCTTCAGACGTCTCGCGGCTCGGAATTTCCGCTGATAAGCAGCTGAGGTTAACTCATATCTCTTCAATAATGCCGATTTGAAACTTTCATAAGAATGTTCATGGCCTGGAATGTTCAAGTTCCAGTGTTCCCTAGCCAACCCAAATGACTCAGCTAATTTCTCGAATTTCTGAAGGTAACTATCCAATTGTTCCTGATTTTCCTCGAACGGCATCAAAGGAAAACTCATAGGACCCACATGAGAGGTCGAATGTAGCTGGGTTTCAATGCTGGGTGCAGGAGAGCTGGCGTTAGAACAGGTTGCTGATAGAGCTTGGTTTTCTAGCTCTTTCATCCTCAACTCGTGCTGTCGGATTTTATCGTTTTGCTGTAACTGCCTAAGTTCTTTCTCAGCCTCGATTTTCTTAAGTTCTGTTGCTGCTTCCAGTTTCTTAAGCTCGAGTTCATGCCTACGTATTTTATCTTCCCTGTCTTCTTTCCTTAACTCCCTCTCCATATCATGGACATATTTGGCTGCTTCGGACTCCGATAACCCCATAGCTACCGCTGCTGCGTGCAAATCTGCTGATGAACTCATGACTGAGTTTTGACTGAGAGGGTGAGTGATCAGTGGACTACAATTTCTATATCAATATTATACTACTTCCAATTCAAGTTATACTAATACAATTGCAATAATTTACAAATCTTATTAGTACATACTGAATTCAGAATGTAAATAGTAATTCCACTAACGCAGTAGTGGTGGGGTTTGCATAGTGATCTAGACTCATCCCGTCACAATATCCTTATGTACTATTATCACTCGTCCCATGATGCATGAATGGTAAGTGAATGATATGTTAAAAGTATGACTGACATGACCCTCTAATCGACGGTGTGATGAGTGAACCATGACGTACAACTGCCAAGTGAATGATATTTTTAATCTTTCATTGACATGGCCCTCTCATCAACGGTGTGATGAGTGAACCATGACGTACAAATGCATATATGTGTTCGTGAAGTGGGAGTATGATAACGATTGTTGATGCTAAGTAAGTATGGTTCATGACATGAAGTTATCATGGAAGTAACTAATATGTACATGCAATATATTAGAGTCCGATATCTCGTAGTGAAGATGCACGTTGGTGTTGCCCAAACTGTCACATCGACTTAGATCACGATCGACACGAACTCGAACACAAGTCTGACATCACCATAACACAATACTCGGAGTAGTGTCGAGTCGAAAGGTTTGAATTGCTTCACAATTGTCCTCTACGCAATGTCACTATATCAGATCACTCGGAGTAGTGTCGATCTGACAAGGTTCGAATGTCTTCACAATCGTCCTCAAAACAATCTAGCAATTAATCAAATTTGAAAAAAATCTGTAGGGGAGACTGGGGAGAAATGGACATAGGGGAGAAATGGACCACCCCCTCTCTGGCCCCTGGCTGTGATGCAATGAAAGTGAAACCATAATAAGTTTGTTTTACACATCAAACATAGTCCGAATTTTTCATTTGCCATCGACTTCCCGCACAGGTCGTTCCCACGCAAAGTTTGAAAAATTTTCTGCACTAAAGTTTCTTTTTCCAGTTCCAGACACCATCGTAAAGCAGACGCATAGTCAGGAATCAGGACAAGGTAATTACGTTAATATCTTTATTTACTTGTTATTTAAGAGTTCATATAAAAAATATAGCATATAATATTAGATTTAAGAGACTTTATGGCTGAATAGTTTAATACATTGATGGGGGAGAAATGGACCGGTTCATTTCTCCCCATGGTTCATTTCTCCCCATAGAAGAAATTGACAAGACAGTCTGTTGTTATTAAAAGTGTTGAAGATTGCATTCGAATATCAGCATTATTGATTCTTTTTAATACTGGGGTCTAAATCTAGACCAATAAAACTGTTAACAAATTTGATTTCAGTGATTTATTAAAGATGCACGCCATTCGTGCTATGATCAGTATTTCTTTGCAAATGATAGGCCTACCATTCTAAATGTTATATAATTCTGTCACTCTTTTGTTTCAGATGCCAAGATTGTACATCAGAAACACCAACAAGGGTCTCGTTACGGAGGAACGTATGAGAGAAGCTGTTAATGCTGTGAAAAATGGAATGAAAGTGAGTTAAGCTGCAAGGGAGTACGGCATTGCTCGCTCTACCCTCAATAACAATCTTACAAAAGACAAAGAAGGAAATGGTCTGCCTACTAGACTCGTACCAAATTATAGGCATAGCCTTGTTTTCACAGCTAAGCAAGAAGCTGATTTTGCTAGTTACTTGAAAGATTGTGCAAGAATGTTCCATGGACTCACAACTAAAAACTTCGTATTTTGGCGTACGAGATGGCGAAAGTCAATAACATTGCACATCCTTTAACCTGGGATGAGCAAATGATGGCAGGGAATGACTGGCTTTGTGGATTTTTGCGACGGAATCCCGAGCTGACCATAAGGCAACCTGAGGCAACATCTCTGGCTAGAGCTACAGCTTTCAACAAACATAATATTTGCACCTTCTTCAACATTGTGAAGGAAACCATTACAAAACTAAATGTGAGTGGAGCTCAAATCTACAATTTGGATGAGTCAGGTCTGACCACTGTACAGAAAGTGCCAAAAGTAATTGCCCCACGAGGAGTGAAGCAAATAGGCCAGGTGACATCCAGAGAAAGAGGAGAACTGGTCACAATCTGTTGCATTGTGTCAGCTGCGGGTCACATTATCCCTCCAGTTTTTGTGTTTCCCAGAAAAAATTTTAAGAATTTTATGCTTGCTGGAGCACCTGAAGGTTCCCTTGGCCTTGTGAATGAATCAGGTTGGATGACCCGTGATAATTTCGTCAAAGTTATAAATCACTTCATTAAGCATTCAAGACCTTCCAAAGACTTCCCTTTGATTTTGATCTTGGACAATCACGATTCCCACATTTCATTTGAATCACTTGAACTGTGCAAGAAAAACAACATTCATGTGATCACGTTGCCACCACACACCTCATCTAAAACTCAGCCCTTGGACCGTTCAGTTTTTGGACCCATGAACTCGGTCTACAACAATGCGTGTGATTCATGGATGATGAAAAATGTTGGGACACCACTGACAATCTATCAAGTTGCAAATCTAGGAGGCCACGCTTTTCTTAAAGCGGCAACTCCCATTAACATTCAATCAGGCTTTGCAGTGTCAGGTATTTGGCCCTTTAACGAAGATGTTTTTAAAGAAGATGATTTTATGCCTTCAGAAATCACGAACAGGCCCATCAACAAGGACAGTGAAAATGCCACTTTAGAAAGCAATGAACAGACAGGATCAGCATCTCCACATTGTGGTACCAGCACAGATCAAACTGCACAAGAATTTCATGAAAATCAGAAAGAGTGTAATGTTGAGAACCTTGTAGATGACTTGCAGGAAATATCAGGGAGTCTTCAACATAAAGCTACTTCTTCCTTTACTTCGCCTCATGTTTTCAGAGGACTACCAAAAGCTGGTCCGCGAAAAGATTCAAATAATATGAGGAAAAGAGGAAAAACTATGCTGGCTACTTCTACGCCAGAAATGGATCGAATTAGGGAAAGAGCGGTGATGAAAGAAAAGGCAGCAAAAGTTCCACCCAAAAAGGCAAAGAGACAGTTGCTGAAAGAACTTGATGTTGATTCAGATCCAGAAACTGACATTTCGTTTTGTGATGACACAGATTCTGATGTTTCATTTGGTGAAAATGAGGAGTGTACGGTTAGCTTGACTGGTGTGCGTGAGGTTTTTGAAGGCCAGTGTGTGCTATGTGAATATGGAACAAAGAAGACTTGTGTTTACTATGTAGGAATTGTAAGGGGAGACATTGATGATGATGGTGATGTTGAGGTAGAGTTCTTGCGCAAGAGTGAGAAGGTTGCTGGTAAATTTGTTAAGCCTAAGGTAGAAGATGTCGCCAGTGTCTCAATTACATGTATTAAAGCACAGCTTACTAGATCTACAATCACTGGAACCACTTCTAGGACCAAAGATGGCTATGTCTTCAAAGAAAGTCTTGCAGGCATAAATGTTCGATAAAACTTTATATTAGATTAATATATCATATTAAACATTTTTACTGTCGCTTAAAATAATTAAAAAAAACTGCAAATATCCTTTTAATGATTATTTATTTCTTATAGCAATATGGATGAGTTGTTGCTGCTTCTTTTTAAAAAAGGTCCATTTCTCCCCACTATGGTCCATTGCTCCCCACGTGCTGGTCCATTTCACCCCAATGGTGGTCAATTTCTCCCCATGTTCATATACATTTTTGAAATGCATTTTGTAAAGAAACATATAGAAATAGATTGCTAAATGTTTTCCCCTTTTAAAATAAATGAATGTACAACATTTTAGTCATGGTTTTGTTATGTTTCGATAAAATCTGTTCCGGTGATGAGCAAAAATTGAAAACTACAAAATTGCTGGTCCATTTCTCCCCAGTCTCCCGGGAGACTGGGGAGAAATGGACATAGGGAAGAAATGGACCACCCCCTCTCTGGCCCCTGGCTGTGATGCAATGAAAGTGAAACCATAATAAGTTTGTTTTCCACATCAAACATAGTCCGAATTTTTCATTTGCCATCGACTTCCCGCACAGGTCGTTCCCACGCAAAGTTTGAAAAAGTTTCTGCACTAAAGTTTCTTTTTCCAGTTCCAGACACCATCGTAAAGCAGACGCATAGTCAGGAATTAGGACAAGGTAATTACGTTAATATCTTTATTTACTTGTTATTTAAGAGTTCATATAAAAAATATAGCATATAATATTAGATTTAAGAGACTTTATGGCTGAATAGTTTAATACATTGATGGGGGAGAAATGGACCGGTTCATTTCTCCCCATGGTTCATTTCTCCCCATAGAAGAAATTGACAAGACAGTCTGTTGTTATTAAAAGTGTTGAAGATTGCATTCGAATATCAGCATTATTGATTCTTTTTAATACTGGGGTCTAAATCTAGACCAATAAAACTGTTAACAAATTTGATTTCAGTGATTTATTAAAGATGCACGCCATTCGTGCTATGATCAGTATTTCTTTGCAAATGATAGGCCTACCATTCTAAATGTTATATAATTCTGTCACTCTTTTGTTTCAGATGCCAAGATTGTACATCAGAAACACCAACAAGGGTCTCGTTACGGAGGAACGTATGAGAGAAGCTGTTAATGCTGTGAAAAATGGAATGAAAGTGAGGAAAGCTGCAAGGGAGTACGGCATTGCTCGCTCTACCCTCAATAACAATCTTACAAAAGACAGAGAAGGAAATGGTCTGCCTACTAGACTCGTACCAAATTATAGGCATAGCCTTGTTTTCACAGCTAAGCAAGAAGCTGATTTTGCTAGTTACTTGAAAGATTGTGCAAGAATGTTCCATGGACTCACAACTAAAAACGTTCGTATTTTGGCGTACGAGATGGCGAAAGTCAATAACATTGCACATCCTTTAACCTGGGATGAGCAAATGATGGCAGGGAATGACTGGCTTTGTGGATTTTTGCGACGGAATCCCGAGCTGACCATAAGGCAACCTGAGGCACCATCTCTGGCTAGAGCTACAGCTTTCAACAAACATAATATTTGCACCTTCTTCAACATTGTGAAGGAAACCATTACAAAACTAAATGTGAGTGGAGCTCAAATCTACAATTTGGATGAGTCAGATCTGACCACTGTACAGAAAGTGCCAAAAGTAATTGCCCCACGAGGAGTGAAGCAAATAGGCCAGGTGACATCCAGAGAAAGAGGAGAACTGGTCACAATCTGTTGCATTGTGTCAACTGCGGGTCACATTATCCCTCCAGTTTTTGTGTTTCCCAGAAAAATTTTTAAGAATTTTATGCTTGCTGGAGCACCTGAAGGTTCCCTTGGCCTTGTGAATGAATCAGGTTGGATGACCTGTGATAATTTCGTCAAAGTTATAAATCACTTCATTAAGCATTCAAGACCTTCCAAAGACTTCCCTTTGATTTTGATCTTGGACAATCACGATTCCCACATTTCATTTGAATCACTTGAACTGTGCAAGAAAAACAACATTCATGTGATCACGTTGCCACCACACACCTCATCTAAAACTCAGCCCTTGGACCGTTCAGTTTTTGGACCCATGAAGTCGGTCTACAACAATGCGTGTGATTCATGGATGATGAAAAATGTTGGGACACCACTGACAATCTATCAAGTTGCAAATCTAGGAGGCCACGCTTTTCTTAAAGCGGCAACTCCCATTAACATTCAATCAGGCTTTGCAGTGTCAGGTATTTGGCCCTTTAACGAAGATGTTTTTACAGAAGATGATTTTATGCCTTCAGAAATCACGAACAGGCCCATCAGCAAGGACAGTGAAAATGCCACTTTAGAAAGCAATGAACAGACAGGATCAGCATCTCCACATTGTGGTACCAACACAGATCAAACTGCACAAGAATTTCATGAAAATCAGAAAGAGTGTAATGTTGAGAACCTTGTAGATTGACTTGCAGAAAATATCAGGGAGTCTTCAACATAAAGCTACTTCTTCCTTTACTTCGCCTCATGTTTTCAGAGGACTACCAAAAGCTGGTCCGCGAAAAGATTCAAATAATATGAGGAAAAGAGGAAAAACTATGCTGGCTACTTCTACGCCAGAAATGGATCGAATTAGGGAAAGAGCGGTGATGAAAAAAAAGGCAGCAAAAGTTCCACCCAAAAAGGCAAAGAGACAGCTGCTGAAAGAACTTGATGTTGATTCAGATCCAGAAACTGACATTTCGTTTTGTGATGACACAGATTCTGATGTTTCATTTGGTGAAAATGAGGAGTGTACGGTTAGCTTGACTGGTGTGCGTGAGGTGTTTGAAGGCCAGTGTGTGCTATGTGAATATGGAACAAAGAAGACTTGTGTTTACTATGTAGGAATTGTAAGGGGAGACATTGATGATGATGGTGATGTTGAGGTAGAGTTCTTGCGCAAGAGTGAGAAGGTTGCTGGTAAATTTGTTAAGCCTAAGGTAGAAAATGTCGCCAGTGTCTCAATTACATGTATTAAAGCACAGCTTACTAGATCTACAATCACTGGAACCACTTCTAGGACCAAAGATAGCTATGTCTTCAAAGAAAGTCTTGCAGGCATAAATGTTCGATAAAACTTTATATTAGATTAATATATCATATTAAACTTTTTTACTCTCGCTTAAAATAATTTAAAAAAAAACTGCAAATATCCTTTTAATGATTGTTTATTTCTTATAGCAATATGGATGAGTTGTTGCTACTTCTTTTTAAAAAAGGTCCATTTCTCCCCACTATGGTCCATTGCTCCCCACGTGCTGGTCCATTTCACCCCAATGGTGGTCAATTTCTCCCCATGTTCATATACATTTTTGAAATGCATTTTGTAAAGAAACATATAGAAATAGATTGCTAAATGTTTTCCCCTTTTAAAATAAATGAATGTACAACATTTTAGTCATGGTTTTGTTATGTTTCGATAAAATCTGTTCCGGTGATGAGCAAAAATTGAAAACTACAAAATTGCTGGTCCATTTCTCCCCAGTCTCCCCTACCTGTCTGACAGCAACTACCCTAATTAACATATATCAAATTGTTTGTTGTATATTTGAATACGTTCTATACCGGAGTTCAGAAGTGAAAATATTATTCGGAATGCTGTATTACATGTATGCTCACAGAAAGTAACATGAAATGTATATCAGTATAGATTTCTATAGTCTACTGAGAAGATCAGCCAGGTTATTATCTTTACCAGGTGTGACAGGTTGGCCCAACTCTCAGATCGTTTTTATTAGATGGAGATAGCCCTCAGTAAACCTCTCTATGTATTCTATATTATTTTTCATTGTTGTCTATATTTTCATATATTAGCTCAGATCATCTGTGTTTAGTGTATTTATATACATACCACTATAGAGAGAGCTAAAATACGATTTCTTCTAATATTTAGAAGTAGAGGTAGTGTACAGTTTGTTTACACGCCAAGAAATCACGTCACACTGAATTTAATATTCAGTTTGGCCGTGAATTTAATTTGGCCACAGGAAGTGGAGAACTCTTCTATTAGGGAAGATAACTCACCTGTAAAAACCCTACAAACTGCCATTTTGCTCTGAGTACTGGACGGTGAAGGATTGGCAAAGTCCCCTGGCTAAATAGAGAACACATATCTGTGTCTTAGACCTTTTTCTGGCTCTTGTTAAGCCGTACAATTTCTAATCACCACAGAAATGCCAGTGCCACTTCTCACCCGATAAGTCCAGTCAAAATCAATCAAGTTGCAGGGTGAATTAATAATAATTTTGTTAACAATTTGTCTGTGTATACATATGCCGGCTAAATCTAAAGGCCATGCCGATCGATAATAGATACTAGTAATTAAAACTAGTGCTAGTTAACAAATACTAGAAGTAGTACCATGTTTGTGCCATGTGGCTTGCCGACAAGGTTAAAACGCAAAGCTCGTCACATGTGGCATTAAAGACAGGGCTAAATTACATTACTTAAGTAGCAAACATTAAGTATTCACATGTGGAACGAAACTTGAGTTAGTCAGTAGACGATTAGAGTAAGATATATTAATTATGTGCTTAACTTCAGAACTAGCGTATTTCTCTAGTTAATATACTTATTAGTTGAAGGAATTAGTTCAGAGAGTGAAAAAGTTACAATTAATTATTCTTTATTAATCTCTATCTTGCCCATAGTCAGATTACTACCATGTGGTCCAATATGGCCCACTTAACAAAGTTCAAACCTTGGGGGAATTCTCCAACCCTAATATTGTTCTTGTGTATAGTGAAAGTAATCTCAAACCTAGCTAAGAAATCTTCTAGATAATTAATTATTTTTTAATTAATATAAGGAAGACTTGCTAGTAGTACAACTCATAACTCTTTAAGTGAACTTGTGGTGTTTCATGGATTTTAATGGTTCACTCGTGTACATCGTGACGTTATAGTTGTTGTGTGTGATTTCATTTCATTCTATGGAATTCATCAATATGTGATGTTAATTCATCGTGTGGAGTGTAGTTTGTGTGTTTCCACACTTGGAAAACGACGTGTGTTGTTTCATCGATTTAATGGTTTGTTAATGTATATGGTGACGTCAGAGTTGTGGCGTCTGTTTCATTCCATTGAAGTCATCCAATAATATGTACTGTTAATTCGTTACGTGAATTGTGGTTCATGTTTCCATGATTAATCATGACTTAGAATATATATATATATATATATATATATATATATATATATATATATATATATATATATATATATATATATATATATTGGAATGTGGTCTTTGATGTAGAGCATTGTGGTTGTACATGTTTGATCTAAATATCAGCAGAGAGAATAGAATATCATTTGTGTGCTGCTTCCATTAGATCAGTGTGCTGTTGTAGATTTCAGTTAAGGAATCAAAATATGTAAATTTAGATAGTACATGCTATTAAAAATTATATGAGACAAGTATGCCATGCAGGACTATGACATGACCAAACGAATTTACAACTCTAGAAGGATTATTCACCCCTTCTCACTGTCATTCACAGAACCTACACCCTGATCAACAGTAGCCGTAATCACGACCGGTGATTGAGCTACGAACCACTCACTTGATGCAGCAGAGAGTGGAGTCCATACCACGATCCAATCAGCACTTTCAGCTTACCATCCAGGAGGCCAAGACTTATCAGATGAGTGGCTAACCACCCGTTTGCCACTGCACAGCAATCACAAATATATGTCCGCTATTCGCTAGGATACTGTCGATGATTACATCCTCTAGCTGAATACTTTGTAGAAATTTAGCCTAACCAGGGATCTGCGTATCTCTTATGTGTCAGTGAGTTCCCAGTGGGGCTCACGTAGTGTTCTTTAGAATTAAACAAGCTATGTTATATTTGTAATTTTAACAAACTGCGCCTGTCATTATAGAATTAGATTATAGCATCATCAGATTGTGTGACGAGTGAAAGGACTATATCTATACTTATAAATCTGTCTTATCTCCTGTTGTGTGAGAATACATTAGGCAGTGGGGGTTAATTATTCATCCAGGCACGTTAGCAGGAATCATTTGACATACTGTCTTCGTTTGTTAGTACAGTTAGTCGTCATAACTTTCCGCCTGGCACTGTTTAGAAGTAGTGATCCATTCTGGGACTTTGATAATCATTCTTCTAGAATTGCGAGCCATGTGATCGCTTCTTCAGCAGTGGTTAGATTCTCTATTAGTAGAAGTCTATTTAGTATCTACTTTGATCCATTTCCATCCTAGTAGTATACGCTACGCTACACCAGGTATGTGGCAGATATCGAAATCATAATCTTGCAAGAGAAGAGACCATCTGTGTATTCTGGCGTTTTTTGGATGCCCATCTTTAAAGACTTGAATTGGCTTATTGTCACAAAGAACAAGGAATTTCTTCCCCAGCAAATATTTAGAAAACTTGTTGACGCTTTCTATCAGAGCTAAAGCTTCAAGTTCAGTGACGGCATATTTCTTTTGATTGTCTGATAGTTTCCTGCTAAAGTATAGAAAAGGGTGTAATTTACCATCATGAATTTGCAACAGAATCGCAGAAATTGCATAGAAGCTCGCATCAGTCTGTATAATGAAATCTTTTGAGATGTCAGTTAGTTTCAGAATTGGACAACTACTGAAAAGTTTCTTAATTTGTTGTAACAGTTCATCATGTTTTTCAGCCTACCTAATGTTAGCTAAATTAGGAATAAACTTTAGGTAGTTACACACTTCTAACTTTCTTCTTGGTGTTGGTAGTTTTAAAATTTTTGAATTTTTAAAACCAAAGTGAGGTTTGTCTTGAAACTCATTTCTTATTAACGGAATAGGATAACGGAGGCTGGAATAAAATTTTAATTTTCTTAACCAATACTCTTTCTTGAATTTGCGGTGTGTCTTTTCTGAATGTATGATTTCATATTCATTTTTTTTAATTTTATTGACTTGAACAATGTTATAACCTTCAGTGGTGTATTTACTGTATACCATACATGTTGTGGTGAGGTTAGTCTGGTATATCTGAAGTAGATACAAGTTAGGTAAGCAAGGTAAGGAGAGACAAGTGTAGATTGTTTTCTGTAATGTTCTTTCCATTTACTTAACCAGTCTGTAACATATTTCTTGATTTGTGCGCAGTTGTTTGTAACAGCCCAATCATCATGGGTGAGAATTGGTTTAATGAGTATCATCACATGAAAAATAAATATGTTTACGATGTTCCACTGCCATTGTTATGTGAACTTTATATGTTGTTTGTTAAAATTAAGTGTACTTTTGGCTGGTGTTATAACTTCTATTCTTTCCCTATGTGGTCCCACGATGTCGACGGCTATTTTCTGGAACGGTCAAGATGCCCGATCAGTTTGTTGAACTGGTGCCTTATGATGTTTACCTTTCGGTGTAGTTCTTTGGCATAGCTCGCATGATCGGACATGTCCACCAATGTCCTTCGAATAGCAAGGCCAGTAGAATTGTGCCAAAATTCTTTGTGTCGTTCTGGCTATCCCCATATGACCTGCAAATGGGGAGAAATGTGCAAGTTTCAGTGCCTCGCTGCGATATTTACTAGGCAGTACTGTTTGGAAAAGTAGTGTTGCTCCCTTCCTATATTGCCTGGTGAGTATGTTGTTATCTAAAATAAATTCCCATTGACCATGTTTCGCTTGTTTAGCTGGTTTGTGTATGTTCTTGAAACGTTTGTAATGTGGGGTCTTGTTTTTGTTCTGTGGCTAAGTCTTTCGTCAGTAACAACGGGTTTTATGTACTGTCTTGGAGAGAGGGAGAGAGAGAGAGAGAGAGAGAGAGAGAGAGAGAGAGAGAGAGAGAGAGAGAGAGAGAGAGAGAGAGAGGGAAAAGTGCCTGAGACATACCACATGAGGTATGTGGAGTCGGTCGGTCTACAAATACGAAGCTTCACTCATACTGTTCCCAATGAAATACAGTAAGTAAAGTTGATTGTTATACAACGCATTTTAGGATCAAATCACCCAGTGCTTGTGTTATTGGAGCTCTATAAGATCCGACCACCAGCAATACACATGGCATAGGTAGGCACAGGGAAGCAAGATTGGAGAGAGAGAGAGAGAGAGAGAGAGAGAGAGAGAGAGAGAGAGAGAGAGAGAGAGAGAGAGAGAGAGGAATAGTGCCTGCTACATTCTGTTTGTCCAAATGTTTATGTTTGTTCAGCAGTGGTTGTTCTATATGCTGTAATCAATCATTGTCCTCTAGCACTATAATATATTCAAAAGGTGATCTAGTGGGAATGGAGAAGTACGCATAGACACAGTTATAAAAAGAAGTAAAGTATTTTCCTTCTTGTGTTTGTGGTAGAATTCCATGATCACCTCAACTGGTGAAACGAGTGAGAATCTAGAATAATCCCATTAGGGATCCCCCTAGACTAGTGTTTCTCAACCTTTTTTGTGCCATGCCCCACCTAAGCCTTTCTAAAATTCTTATGCCCCCTTAACATATACATAAGTTTTAATATTCAAAAGGGGGAGGATCTGAGCACCTATGCACATGTCCGGAGTGCAACGAAGATACCCCAACTGATAACTGATAACTGATAACTGATTCAAAAACTGAAATCTCCACTAAAGAAACTTGAATGATAGGTTTTAGAAACAAACAAACTTTATTTTCAAAGGGTTAAGAATTGGGCACGCAGACCCGTCTAACATTCTGTCCTTCTATCACTCTCTTTCATACATTATATCATTCACACATCATTCAAGGCTATCTGAAAACAACAATATAAAAGATATGCATTATAAAGGCATGTGAAAAATGAAAAATCAATACTACACGACTCAGTAATAGTAGTGACTTGTATGGAACTTGTTACTAGCTATGTGGAATATACTGGCCTACCAAAAGGGGACTGGCTGTTATACTAGGGTTTTATTATTATTATTATTTCTATTATTAATGGGGAATGTAATCCGTACTGAGATAGTGTTCAAATAATTTGCGATTATAAGTATAGGGATTGGTGATGTCTTTTATTTCTTGTGGAAGATTGTTCCACGGCTGAGCTGCAGAGTACGTTAAGCTTGTTTTGTATAAGTCTATCCTAGGCTTCGGAATGTGTAATATGTTTAATCGTTTACTGTGTCTAGCATTATATTTAAACAATGGAAAAAGGTAATTTGGGGCATTCCGATGTAGGATTTTGTGAATTAGCTTGGCCTTATTGAAAAGCAGGCGTTTGCGGAGTGGTAGTAACTGAAGGCGAGTATGCAGGCTAGGATTGTCAATTAAATGTTTGCTATTAATTAAACTCATGGCCCGTTTCTGGAGTGAGTAAAGTCGCTTGGTGCTTGAATTGAAACAACCGTCCCAGATTGTAGAGCAGTAGTAAAAATGTGTCTTTATGTGAGAAGTATAGAATATTTTCCTTGTGTCCTCATCAAGGAAATTTTTTATTTTGGCGAGTTGGTAGACTTTCTTAGCTGTTTGTTTAGTAAGCGCTTCTTCTTCTTCTTTCGTTCGCTTGAAATATGTCTATAACTGCAATGCTGTCTCTTGTATGAATTGAACTGTCTTTTTCAGTTCACACAGCGGTCCATAGAGTTTATCTTCCACTGTCGTCTCTCTAGGCCAGAAGGTTTGCCTAGATATGTTATATTTTGGGCAGTCTTGGAGTATGTGCTCTGCTGTCTGCGACGCCAATCCATATGTACACATGGCTGTTTCACCATCTAGGGCTCTCCGGAGAGTTAAGATGTGTTTTTGTATCTCTTACTTCTCGGATTATTATTACTGCAAGCTGAATCACCTATCATGGATCTTTATATCAATGTGCTCGTTGTGATTCTGAGGATGTGGTGAAATAGTTTTTAGATTAATACAAGTGTTTATTATCGCAAAAATGTGGGTTATATCTAATATTCATTTCGAGTGATAGTTGAACACTTAAATTTCAACCAATCAAGTGCACGAGGCGTGTCAGATACAACCACGGGACCTCAAATTGCCCGCGGCGTGGCTAGATAACAATGCGATTGCTGCGTTCTTCAAGTTTAGTTAGTCGTAATATTATGCAATAATGTCAGGGGAAGGAGAGTGCTCCGTATTGGAAGTGAATGGTGAAAGGACTCGCTCAGGTTTACGATCGGCTGTCAATAAAACTTACACACTAAACAAAGAGAGGGCCGTGAAGAATAAGCTATCCTTGGGAAATCTTGGGGAAGCTCAATCCCACCCAGAACAGATAATCACTATGAAAACAACTCAACGCGCAGAGGAAGATAAAAAACAACAAACACCTCAATGTGCAGACGAAGACAAACAACAACAAGCAGTCTACCCCATTGACGTCAAAATAAGCAATAGGTTTTAAGTACTTCAAGAAAAGTCACCAGAAAAATTACAGTGCTTTAACATGCTGCAAACGGGCAAGACAAGCCAACAAGATACATCGGGAGAACCACATGGAGACATAAAGACTGCTGATAATCGGAAATGGATGAAACAACGGTCGAGACGTGCTGACAACCAACATGTACAGACAGCACAACCTGACTGTACACATATTATACTAGGCGATTCCTTAATGAAAGGTTTATACAGCGACAGGATGGCCACATCAGACAAAGACATTGTTTCAATAATCCCACTGCCTGGGGCTGGTGTAGACCGGCTAACAGACAAGATTAGCAGGTTGGCTGTAAATCATAGCGTCAGAAGGGCAAGCGTACATATTGGCATCACCGACACCATGAACAACCAACAAACCACAGGGTCTCAACTGCTGGCACTCTTGAACGGATTACGTCACACTTTTCCTAACTCATCCATTTTCTTCTCCTCCATCATATCACCGAGTTATGGACACCAGCGCCGTCTAGCTGACATAAATAACAACATGTTGCAGAAGTTCTGTTCTCAAAACAAGATACAATTCATCAACAATACAGCATCATTCACTTCACAGGCTGGTGCACCAAAAAAGAGTCTTTACAAGGATCAAATACATTTATCTACATTGGGCACCAGTTTTCTCGCTAAGAATTTAAAATATCCAGAACGGACATACCATACATCCAATACGGGATCGCGCCGGACACTTTTAGCTACTCCTGAAACTCAAGCCAGACGACATACTCCCGTCACATCAAGTACAAATAGGACAGAAGTGTGCAGACCACTCATAACCACTGTACCTGAAATCCAAGCCAGACGGGACACTACCACAACACCAAGTCCGTTAAATACGTCGTCTTTCACACAGGAGGGTAATAATTACGAAGATATGATCAGGACCTGCAAAATTTAGTAGATGCGGTTGTTACACACAGTGAACAACTAGGGTTAGAATTAAATTGTAAAAAGACACAGATTATGGTCGTCACTAGGAAGAACGAAATACCACAGTGTAATATACAAGTAAATGGGAATATTCTTCAACAAGTGAATAGGTACAATTACCTCGGAACAGTAATAACATCTGATGGGAGATGCCTTGAAGAGATTAGAACAAGAATCGCCATGGCAAAAGTAGCCTTTAGCAAGATGAAAAACATACTGACCAATAAAAAGATGTCAATTGAAACGAGAAAAAGAGTGTTGAGATGCTACATAGAACCTGTACTTTTATATGGATGTGAAGCTTGGACAATGAGCAGCCAGGCTGAGAAACATCTGATGGCTGTAGAAATGTGGTTTCTGAGGAAAATGCAAAGAATACCATGGACAGCCAGAAAGACCAATGAACAAGTCCTTCAAGAAACAAATGAAGATCGTAAACTGATCAGAGACATTAGACGTAGACAGTCACAATTTTTTGGGCATGTTATGAGAAGAAATGATTTGGAGAACTTGGTGACAACTGGTAAGATCGAGGGGAACAGACCAAGGGGAAGACCTAGAAACAAGTATCTGGATGGCTTGGCCTTGTGGCATGGTCGAGACAAAAACACGGAACTGATCCACGACTCTGTTGATCGAGTGAGATGGCAGAACATGACCGCCCACGCTTACCGGCATGGCACATGATGGATGGATGGATGATTCCTATTCTCCCCAGAAAGGATCCGACTCTCAGCAACAACGACGTGCCAGCACAACCTCCTGTTAGCCACCAACCAGAGGCTCTAGTTGGTAGTCATTACATACCCATGAGACATCATCAGTACCCATTTAATTGTAATCCAGAATGGTTGCACCTCACACGGTATAGCCCAGCTACACTTCGTCAAGCACTTATAATGTCGCTATACCAACAACCAACACAACCTGGTATTTACTAGCAACTTAGGACAAAGCTACACCGGATCTCGGTACAAGAAAGAGCCTCTCCCTAAACGTTTATCTGCATATTTGGTTATAACTTGATCTAGTAACGTATTAGGTTATAAGTTATTACAAACATTGACTGGTTTTGACTTTATATTAATTGATAGTACTTAGCTGTATAGCTTTTATAATAATTCTAATTGTGTTTTCACGGTGAGTGAGGGGGTCTTCACTGCTCTTCCTTACGGATCCGTGTACGTATTTTTATATATTTACAGAGATATTACTGTTTCTCTGTACTTTAGAGTGTGTTTTTGTAATAAGGGACGTAAGTTGTATTCACTTTGTGTGTGTGTGTTTTGCTTTTAAACTTGTGATTACGCATTGTTGAAATGTCTAATAAGTACGAACACTGGCTCAGGAATAATGGGCTCAGAATCGGGCATGTAAACATATGCCATCTATTAGGGAAGCTGCCCGAACTATCACTTATACTTAATCAAAATGTTCACATGTTTGGAGTTAGCGAAAGTCGATTAAATGGCAACATCTCAGATGATGACATCGCTATCAAAGGTTTTAAAACCATTAGAAGAGATCCCTATCAGAAACAAGAGACGGGTATTGCAGTTTATATTTCCAACTCGCTTAACGCCCACCGCAGGCTAGACTTTGAAACCTGTGAGATTGAGTGTGTATGGATAGAGGTTAAACTTCAAAATTGCATACCGCTAGTAGTTGGCTATCTTTATCGAAACCCCAGTGCAGGAAATATCTGGTATGAAAAATTCACCACTATGATGGATGTAGTCTTTAGTAATGCTAAGGAAATAATATTGCTAGGTGACTTCAACATAGACGCTAACAAATCAAACAAAACATGGGAAAACATAATAGAGTCATATAATTTCCAACAGTTAGTCAAACAAGCCACTAGAATCACTAAATCATCTGCAACTCTTATAGATCATATTTATACTACGTGTGCTGATAACATCACAGAATGTAGTGTACCTATCAATGCAATGAGCGATCACTATCCAGTATGTTGCACGTGGTCGAAAAGGGGCACCAAAACTCCCAAACACAAACATATAAGCATAAAATATAGAAATTACAAAAATTTCAATCGAGACGTCTTCTTACAAGATTTGGTCAACTCATCTCTAGATTATGTTTACCAGCTTCCTGACCCAGACGATGCTCTGGACCACTGGCTAAAGACCTTTCTAAGTATATTTGATAAACATGTTCCATTTAAGGAAGTTCGTGTTAAACATCACACAAAGCCCCCGTGGATCACACAGGAGGTAGATGAACTTATGAGAGATCGCGACAGGGCTCACAAAAATAGAGATCTAACTATGTACCGTAGTCTGAGAAACAAAGTTCAATATGTTATTCGGAAGGAAAAGAGAAACTATTTTAAGAACATAGTAATAGATAAAACCAACACTAAAGATATATGGAAAGCAATTAATACCTTGACAAACAAACACAAATCATCACAATCATTACCATCAAATCAGGTTACATGTGATCAATTCAGTAGATACTTTCAGTCCGACATAAACCAACTGAAGGCTGCAATACCAGATGCGCCTCATGACATATCTTTATTATCATCATTCTGTGAGAACAAATGCTATGGACACATTTCCTCCAACATACTGCTAATGACGACAACTGAAGTATTTACTCATCTCCGTAATCTACAAAACAATAACTCATCAGGACTAGATGGAATTAGTAGTCGGATCCTTCGCCATGCTGCACCGGCGATCTGCGAGTCACTAACTTTTATATATAATCAATGTCTAACCAGAGGTCACTTCCCATCAGCCTTTAAAATCGCTAAAGTGTATCCTCATTTAAAAGCTGGTCCTCTAGACGATCGTCTCATGAGTAATTATAGACCAATTTCCATATTATCCTCATTATCCAAACCGCTAGAAAAGCACATCCACAAAACAACACTAGATCACTTAGTTCGCCATAAACTGATACTTGACAGTCAGTCAGGATTTCGGCCAAAATATTCTTGCCATACGGCACTAACAAACATGATAGAAAACTGGCATCAAAATATTAACAACAATACTCTATGTGGAGCGGTGTTTATAGACTTTAGGAAAGCATTCGATATGATAGATCATACTATTCTAATTAAAAAACTAGAAACAATGAAAGTAAGTTTTAATATAGTGACATTAATAAAATCATTCTTATTAGACAGAAAGCAAGTAGTATCACACAATAAAGTTTTATCTCAAGCCATTATCATTAATATTGGAGTACCTCAGGGGTCTATTCTTGGCCCTCTATTATTTGCCATTTATATAAATGATCTTCCATTAAATCTGTCGTCGTCCTGCGATCTATTTGCTGATGACTGCACAGTATATACAAACGCTGTTGATCGTAATGTGCTAGAATTATCCTTGCAACAGGAAATAAATAGTGTAGTTAACTGGAGTCATGCAAACCGCATGCAAATTAACATTACTAAAACAAAGTCTATGTTAATAGGAACCAGGCAAAGACTTCACACTCTAAACTCGCAGAGAACTCTTCAGCTGCACATTGGCAGCACGCCTGTAGAAAGTGTCACCGAGCACAAGACACTGGGTGTTATCATAGATCAAAATCTAACTTTTAACTCACATGTTCATGCTCTAGTTAAACAAATAGCCAAAAAAGTATACCAACTTGTCAAAATTGAAAATTTCCTTGACGAAAACACAAGAAAGATATTCTATACTTCTCATATACAAACACATATTGATTACTGCTCCACAGTCTGGGATGGATGCTCCAAATCAATAACAAAACGCCTATATTCACTCCAGAAAAGGGCAGTGCGTTTAATTAATGGTGAAAAGCTTACCGACAATTCTAACCTATATAAACGTCTCCGGTTACTGCCACTCCACAAGCGCCTGCTTTTTAATAAAACCAAACTAATTCACAAAATCCTATTTCAAAATGCTCCAAGCTACCTTTGGCCATTGTTTAAATATAACGCTAGACATAGCGAACGACTAAATATACTTCATGTCCCTAAACCTAGGATAGACTTATATAAAACAAGCTTAGCATACTCTGCCGCTCAGTTGTGGAACAATCTTCCACAAGAAATCAAAGACACCACCAATCATGATACATACATTCGCAACCTGTTTGAACACTACCTTAGTACAGACTACATGCCCCCATAACAAACAACACAAAAAAGACAATAATGGTAACTTATCTCAAACGACAACTAGCCAAAAAACATTCCCTTATGTATGGCACGTTACACCCTCCTTAGGTATTTATAATGCCCATGTTAAACACTGCTTCATTGAGTCATTTGTTATTGATTATTTTTCATGCGTTTTAATGTTCTTTTGTTGTCAAAAGTTGCTTCATAAGTGATGTTGAATGAAAGAATGTATGAGAGGAAATAGAGAAGAAGGGCAGAATGTCAGACGGGCCTGCGTGCCCAATTCTTAACCCTTTGAAAATAAAGACTTATTATTATTATTATTATTATTATCTTGAATTTTGTATACATGTAGTTGCGTAATCTATTGTGCCCTGTTCTGAGGCGCAGAATAATGACTTGTTCTGGTCTATTCATAACGTGGTAGTCATCTTGAGCAGGTTTTGGTGGCTTTCTGACTGATTTGATCATTCTTTTCTTTTGGTGGTATGTTACAGGCACATCAGGCTGTTCTTCTTTGGCTCCTTCCTTAGCCAATTGATCAGCTCTGTCGTTCCCGGGTACTCCACAGTGGGATGGTATCCACTGTATGGTGACCTTATGCTGACTGCTAAGTTCAGAAAGTAGTGTCCTTAATACTGGCAATTTCCCAGACAGGAGAGCCTCGAGTACTGATTTTGCATCTGTCAATAGCACCACAGGTTGTGTACCATTGCTGGTATTTAGTAATTTCTCTGTTGCTATCTTGATTGCCTCAATTTCAGCATCGTAGTTATGGCAGTACTTTCCTGTCGGTACTCTAGCTGTGTCCCTGGTATTATTTGGGTATTCTATGTACACTCCCGCTCCTCCATTTCGAACAGCATTTTGTGCTGACCCATCTGTGTAGACTCGGATCCAGAGGTCCTGTGGGTATTCTTCATCAAGGAAGCTGAGAGTGGCTGTTCTGCGCTGCACACTGTTTTGATCTTCCTTGTCAAATATTCCTCTCACTTTTGTCTGGATTTGTAATGATAGTCTATGCTCATCTTTCCATGGAGTTCGCTCTGGAATAGTTGTTAGGGGGATACCAACTGTGGGCAGATCGGTGGTTTCTCTGCAGAGTCGCTTGGCCTGGTGGATAAAACTACTTCTTTTCAACCGCCCCATAGCTAGGTTTTCAAATCTGTTCTTCATAGGGTGGCCTGGTAAGCTGAGGAACTTTTCTGCTTGTATTAGCGTTTTCGTATCTCTGCGCTCACTCAGTGCTTGTGTCCTCCCCATCTTCTCCATTTCCACTATAGGGGTTGATCTCATCCCTCCTGTGGTGACTCTAAGTGCTTGATTTTGCACTTTGTCCAGCTCTTGTAGTGTGGTTTTTGCTGCCGAACACCATGCAGTTGACCCGTATTCCAGGTGAGGTCGTATGCTCTGTTGATAAACTTTGCTAAGTATTTTTCCACTGGCTCCCCATGTGGTTCCACTTAGCTTTCTCAGGATGGCTATTTTCCTTCTGGCTTTTGCTACTGCTTTGTTGATGTGCTTTCTCCATGTCAGCCTGCCATCAAATGTTACTCCAAGGTACGTTG
The DNA here is from genome assembly GCA_963921405.1 of Cepaea hortensis. Classification (NCBI taxonomy): domain Eukaryota; kingdom Metazoa; phylum Mollusca; class Gastropoda; order Stylommatophora; family Helicidae; genus Cepaea; species Cepaea hortensis. The sequence goes on from OY992885.1 coordinate 69,178,769, forward strand.
GTTCTTTATCTTCTCGTAGGGGTGTTCCATTTATCTGGATGGTCCCTGCCTTTTGTTTTGGAGAGAGGGTAAATAGGGTGGTGCTGCACTTGTCAGTGTTTATGCTGACACACCATCTATTTGCCCATGCAACAAATGTATCTACAGCTCTTTGTAGTAATCTGGTGGCCACTGATGCATGTTCATTTGTGCTCCATAGAACCAGGTCATCGGCATACATTGCGGCTTTAATTCCATGCGGTAGATTAGCAACGAGATCATTGATGAAGATTAGAAAGAGTGTGGGGGACAATACTCCGCCCTGGGGAACTCCGTGACGCAGTAGTACTTTCTTGCTCTTTAGTCCGTCTATCTGTACTCGGGCTCTTCTGTTGTGCAAGTATGCTTTCACCCATTTGTACATTCTTCCATTGACTTTGCAGTTTCTCAGTTTATTCATCAGACCTTCCTTCCAGACTTTGTCAAAGGCTTTCTTCAAATCTATCCATGCCGCAAGCACCAGCTTCTTCTCTTGGAATGCATCCTCAATTTCTTGAGAAAGGTAGGTTGTCTGATCTTCCGTAGAGTAGCACTGCCTAAAGCCAGCCTGCTGTGGCACAAGGATGTTTTTACTTTCAATGTACCACTGCAGTCTGTGATTGATGATGCGCTCCAGTGTTTTGCAGAGACAGCTGGTGAGGCTAATTGGTCTGTAGCTAGAGGCAATGGAACTATCTTTCCCTGCTTTTAGGAGGGGTATCATGATTGCTTCTCTCCAGGCTTGTGGAACACTGCCTAAGGTCCAACTGTTATTGAAGATCTGCAACAGCTTTGCTTTGGCCTCTGTTTCTAGGTTCCTGATCATTTCATTGGAGATACCATCAGCTCCTGGTGACTTTCTCATTTTCAGTTTTGATATGGCTAGCTCCAGTTCGCTGATTGTGATGGGTGCCTCCAGAACCTCATGTACTATTTCCTTCTGTCCTGTATGTTGCCGTTTCTCTTGAATCTCTTGTTGTTTCTCTGGACTGATTTTGATATTGTTATCTTGTGCGAATGAGTCCGCAAAATGGTCAGCTGCTTGCTTTCTTGTTAAGATGTTTCCATCTTTATGTAGTGCAATTTTTGAGTTTCTCCCTGTGCCCTCATCGTTAAGTTGTTTTATTAGCTTCCACAATTTCCTTGTGTCTCTTTCAAAGTTCAGAGACTCTGTTTTCTCCTGCCAGCTTTTCCGTCTAGCCTGCAGCTTGGCCCTTTGAAATTTGGCTTTTGCATGCTGGAATTTATTGTGGTGCTCTTGACTGGGTGTGGCCTCTGCTTGCTTTCTACATACTTCCACATCATTATGCAACTGTTCCAGTTCACTACTCCAGTAGGGTTTATATTGTTTACGGGCTCCTTTTGGTACTGTTTCTCGCGCTGCCTGTAGTATGCATTTCCCAAACTCTTCAACTACTTTATTTATGTCTTTCTCAGTGTTCAGGTTTCTAACCAGGATGCTGGTGCGGTGCTTGTACACTGCCCAGTCTGCTTTCTTGTAGTTCCACCTCGAGAGGGTGCTGCTTTCACTTACAAGCTCATTTTCTACAGTTAGAAAGACTGGTCGATGGTCACTGTCACCTAGTTGTTTCCCAACAATTCGTGTAATGTTCCACTCCAGGTCTGGTGAATGAAAAGCCAGGTCAGGTGTAGTTGTAGAGTGCCATGATCTCGAGTAGAAAGTATGTGGGTCGGACGGCTTGTTAACCAAGATGAATCTATTCTCATCCTGCCAGTCTTCCAGTCTCTCTCCTCTCTGGTCCATGTGATCATAGCCCCAACTCTGCGAGTGGCTGTTGAAATCGCCGCACACAATCATTTTTTCTGTTAATGGTAGTGTGTCCAGTGCCTGTGGACGGTCACTTGGACAGTAGTAATTGATCAGATGTTGATCTGTATAGCCTGTTTTAAGTTTAAGTGTCTGATACTCAGCCCCTTCCATATAGACTTCGATTTGGGAAGCAGTGATGTTATTTTTTTACAAGGGTAAGTATCCCACCTTTTCGCCTGTCCTTTCGGTCAGATCGGCAACACTGGTAGCCTCTGATTTTGAAGGCTATATTTTCGTTGAGGTGAGTTTCTTGCAAGCAACATATGCTTGCTTTTTCTTTGTCCAGGATGTTTTCTAATTCTACTTTTTTGTTGCTGATTCCCTCCGCATTCCACTGCATTATTTTAAGTCTTAGTTTAGTATGGCCAGCTGTTCTATTCTCCCCTGGCTCCACAGGACATCTGAGAAGGACCTCCAGTAGTTGGGGTTGGACCCTTTCGAGACATAGGGCCCGGCACTGCACCTGCCTGGGGGTCCAAAGCAGGGCGAGCACCATAACGTTTAGCAGCAGTCGACATATTCTATTTTGCGTAATTGCGTGGCATCCTGATTTCTGTGGTGCGCCTCCTGGCTGGTTGCCACCGTCTTCAGCACCTTTCCTTTGCTAGAGCAGACTGTGGTCTCACTCGAGTTTAGATGTGTACACACGCACACACGTGTCTGCACATGCATGTATGTGTATACACATCTAGAGCACACTGGTTATTTTCCGGCGCCAGATACTCGCCGTCGCCCCTTCTCCTGTTAGTTAAAACAGTTCCGCCACGTGAAGGCCAGGAGTTGGACTTTTGCTGCAGAGGTTATGTATTCACGAGCCACTTGGGTATTTAAGCAATGTTGGGCGCTCACCCCAACACTGCGCCCAGGCTACATACAGCAATTTGGAACCAGTAAGCGCTTGAACGTGGGGATTAAAGGTTAGGTTTCTATCAATGATGAGGCCTAATGTTTTGTGCTCAATTACACTTTCTACTGGCATGTTGTCGATGTGAAGTTGAAGTGATATGTGTGAATTTAGAGTTTGAAGCCTTTGTATGGTTGTTAATAACACAGATTTTGTTTTAGTGATATTAATTTGCATACGGTTTGCATAGCTCCACCTAACTACATTATTTAATTCTTGTTGCAAATACTCCTCCAGCAAATTACTGCTTTCAACGTTTGAATACACTGTACAGTCGTCTGAAAATAGATTGCAAGACGACGAAATATGCAAAGGTAGATCATTGATATATGAGGCAAATAATAGAGGGCCAAGAATAGAGCCTTGCGGTACTCCAGTATTGAAGGTAGTGGTTTGGGACAGAGATTTATTGTATGATACTACTTGCTTTCTGTTTGACAGAAAATATGTTATTAGCATCACAACATTAGGGCCAATTTTCATTGTCTCTAGTGTTTTAATTAAAATGACATGGTCTATCATATCAAATACTTTCCTGAAATCGATAAATACATCTCCACTTAGATTATTGTTATTTATATTCTGGTGTCATTTTTCTATCATGTTTGTTAGGGCCGTATGGCAAGAATATTTTGGTCGAAATCCTGATTGACTGTCAACTATAAGCTGGTTGCGATCTAAATACTGTAATGTTACCTTATGGATGTGTTTTTCTAGTGGTTTAGATAGTGATGATAGTAAAGAAATGGGTCTATAATTGTTCGGGAGACCATTGTATATTGAACCAGATTTAAGAATAGGATACACTTTAGCGGTTTTGAGAGCTGATGGAAAGTGACCTTTGGTGAGACACTGATTATATACATAGGTTAGTGATACACAGATCACTGGCGCAGCACATCGGAGAATCCGATTGCTGATTCCATCTAACCCAGATGAGTTTGTGTTGTTTTTAGGTTACTGGGGTAAATGAATACTTCAGTGACTGTCAGCGGTATGTCAGAAAGGATATTCCAGGAGCATCTATTCTCACAAAACACTGACAGTAAAGATAAGTTGCAAGGAGAATTTGTTATTGAAGCCTTCAGCTGATCTATGTCAGTTTGAAAAAAGTAACTGAATTGGTCGCATGGAATAGGATTTGATGGTAATGAATTTGAGAAGTTATACTTGTTTGTCAATGTGTTAATTGCCTTCCATATATCCTTACTATTTGTTTTATCCATTACTAAGTTCTTAAAGTAATTTTTCTTTTCTCTTCGTATGGTATATTGAACTTTGTTTCTAAGAGTACGGTATGTGCTGAGATCCCGTTTTTTATGTGCCTTATCTCTGTCTCTCATAATTTCATGTATTTTACGGGTGATCAAAGGTGGTTTGATGTGATGTTTTTCTCGAACTTCCTAGATTGGCACATGTCTATCAAACAAATCAATAAAGATCTTCATCCAGGATTCCAGAGACATCATCCGGGTCTGGATGTTGATAAACATTGTTTTAGAGGTGAACTGAGCAAGTCCTGTAAAAATGCGTTTTGGTTGAAATTTTTGTAGCTTCTATATTGTACAGTTATGTGTTTATGTTTAGGTGTTTTAATTCCTTTTTTAGACCATGTGCAACATATTGGGTAGTGATCGCTCATTTCACAATTGGGTGCGGTGCATTCTATGATGTTGTCTGAGCAAGTTACATAAATGTGATTGATAAGTGTTGAAGATGAGTTTGTTACTCTAGTATCTTGTTTTACTACTTGTTGGAAGTTGTATGATGCAATTATATTTTCCGAAATTATGTGGGATTTGTTGGTGTCAATGTTAAAGTCTCCGAGTAGTATGATTTCCTTCCCTGAAGCGAACACCACATCCATAATGGTAGTGAAGTTTTCGTACCAGACGTGTCCAGCCCTGTGATTTCGATAGACGTAGCCAATTATTAGTGGTGTGCGGTTTCGAAGTTTTAACTCCAACCAAATACATTCTATTTCGCAAGTTTCAAAGTTAAGCCTACGGTGAACATTTAGTAGATTAGAAACATAGGCTACTATGCCTGACTCTTGTTTCCTACAGTGATCTCTTCTAAAAACTTTGTACCTTTCAATAGAGATGTCCTCATCTGAAATGTTTTCATTTAGTCTACTTTCACTAAGGCCGAATAAATAAACATTTTGATTAAGAATAGAAGATAACTCTGACAGCTTGTTAAATAAGTTGCAAATGTTTAAGTGTCCAAGACGGATTCCTGACTTATTGAGCCAATGTTGCCACTTCTCAGACATTTCACCCACGAAGTAACTAGGAAATTATTGAGCAAACACAGTAAGTAAATTTTCAAAACATATAATGGAGAACTGAAATTCAAGTACAAAATAATTTTAATGAAAGATTGTTCTATATTATTTTAATTATTAGTAATTATTTATTATTTAAATTTAGCGAGATCCTTGCGCTTGGTGCTTGCTGCAGAGAGATTTTATGTCAGGTTCCAATTTAGTTAACTTCAGTCTCAAGTCTCCTCGTTTTGTTATATCCAGCCGATTTCTTTCTTCTTTTTTTTTTAACATCAGATTATTTATGGAACTAAATCCCCATTCAGCTAAATATGGGGTTGGAACTCTTCCCTGGCTTCTGAGGATGGGGACGGAGCGCTTATGGGAATGCCCCGTACGCTGTGATGTCGGTTCCTACATCAATCAATCAATCAATCAATCAGCTAAATATGAAGATGGAAACGGTAACAATATTTCTGTTGCACATTTGGTTGCATTTTGGATATTTGATTTTGGTTTCCTCTCAAAGCCATGCAATCGCTCCTTTTATATTAAATAAAGTTTTAATTGACTCATCATTTCGCATTTCTGCGAGTTCTTATTGATACTGCATATTTGAAATATCAGACAAATCCACTAACATTGGCTGCATCATCCAAGTTGGGAAATCAATTTGTTTCAAATCAGAATATCTTTCTTTTAAATCAACCGATACAATTTTCAGATGATCGACAATAACATATATATCGGTATCAGTCACTTTACATTTTTGGAGCCAATGAAACTTCAAAATGTTTGTTGTAAATATATGCCTGACATAACTCAATATAGGTAATGAAACCAAATAGCTTCGCTTGTGCATCGACAAGAGTTTTATTTGTTCCTTGAAGCTGTTTATTTAATATACGATGGTAAGTTAATAAGAAAGCCACAAATGGCTGCAGAAAAATAACTAAATATGATAACAACTTGAAACCTGTTTATTTTTATACATACATTGTCCCTTTATTTCTCAACATAATTTCCGCCAACATTGATGCACTTATCCCATCGTTTTATCAGTCCTTTCAAACTGGCTGCATAGAACTGCGTTTTTCCCCCTATTTACCTGCCATCCCACAAAACTGTGTGACTTACTTATTGACTCGCCCTCGTAACTTTTTTCTACCCAGCTGTGCACCGCTTTACGGGACAAACATTTGTCAGCATAAACACTGAAAAGCCACCTTGGCGGGAGATATTTCGCAAATGACGCCGAAGTTGAATGTGAAGTGACTGCTCATTGTCCAATCTTCACATCCATATAAAAGCACATGCTCTACGTAGCACCTCGACACTCTTTTTCTCGTTTTAATTGACATCTTTTTATTGGTCAGTATGTTTTTCATCTTGCTAAAGGCTACTTTTGCTATGGCGATTCTTGTTCTAATCTCGTCAAGGCATCTCCCATCAGATGTTATTACTGTTCTGAGATAATTGTACCTATTCACTTGTTGAAGAATATTCTCATTTACTTGTATATTACATTGTGGTATTTCGCTATTCCTTGTGACGACCATAATCTGTGTCTTTTTGCAATTTAATTCTAACCCTAGTTGTTCACTGTGTGTAACAGCCGCATCTGTTGGCGAAAGTTGGCGACTGGTCTAGGATCGAAGCTCCGACAGGCGGACAGTTAGAGCATTGCTTTGCTGATCCGGCAGCTTCTGCAGCTTGTCTTGTTCCAGATGTAGGGGTGTTACCTTTCCTCTGGAGTGAACTAGGCAGGCCGAGAGAGGGATCATGCTGCATGGGCAACACATGATCTCTTTATTTTAGCCCAGGCTTTGTGCTATGGAGAGGCAATAACTCCATCCCTGGTCTTAACTGGTCTCGGAATCAAAGCGAGAGGCAACTGTTACGGGTTATAAGTCCTTGTCAGTTGGCGTAGACATGGGGCGCCACGCGTTGCCTCTAACGGTGGGAGACACCTATAGGTGTCACTGATCAGCTACCGCCCGCCTCAAGCTGGGCAACCCCCAGCCAATTGGGTGCTGATCCGCCACAGCCTGCCTGCTTCAATGGGTGCTTGGGGCTAGGACAAAATCTGAATCGCAGGCTGTAAAACCAATGCACCAGGTACAAACAAAAATAAAAATAGAAACCTCAAGCTACGGCTTACAACCTGGAACGTGAGAACCATGTGTCCAGGATTTTCCACTGACTTGACCAATATTGACGATGTGAGAAAAACGGCTGTGATTGATGCCGAACTCAATCGTCTTAACATTGATATTGCTGGCCTGCAGGAGACTCGCCTCGCTGAGGAAGGGTCACTCAGGGAAAACAACTACACCTTTTTCTGGAAGGGTAGAGGGCAGGCAGAAAAAAGGCAACACGGTGTGGGCTTTGCAGTGAAGAATTCGCTACTGGGAATGATTGAAATTCCAGCAGGAGGAAATGAAAGACTATTGTCCCTCCGCTTGGCAACCTCTTGTGGGTTTGCCACCATTATTACTGCATATGCACCGACACTCGATTCCTCTGAAGATGTGAAGGATTTGTTCTATGAGGAGTTAGACTCCGTGATCAAGGCAGTTCCAAAATCTGACTACATTTATATGCTCGGTGATTTCAATGCTCGTGTGGGCAAGGACTCGAGTTCATGGCCAGTGTGCCTTGGAAAATACAACATCGGTCGCATGAATGAAAATGGGCAAAGGCTGCTGGAGCATTGCACCAGTAATGACCTATGTATTACAAACTCTTTTTTTAAAACAAAAGAGATGCATAAGGTCACATGGAAACATCCAAGATCCGGCCATTGGCACCAGCTGGACTTCATCATCACACGGAGACAACATCTGAACCATATATCATTGACTCGTAGTTACCACAGTGCTGACTGTGATACGGATCATTCTTTGGTTGTTGCAAGGGTTAGACTGAGACCAAAGAGAATCTACACAGCTAAACACAAATCTAGCCCCAGGATTAATATTATTAACACTCATGATCCTGAAAAGTGCTTTCAGTTTCAACAGCAACTTGAAGACGCTTTCACTGATACACCAGAAAATTGTACAGTAAATGAAAAGTGGGGTCAAATTAAGGAAACTCTTTATAAAACTGCCGTAGGGGTTTACGGCACTGTGGATCATAAGAGGCAGGACTGGTTTGCGGCCAACAGCGAGACTCTGCAGCCCTTGATTGATAAGAAGAAGAAAGCTCTCTTAAGAAACAAGGAAAGACCAACGCGTAACACTCTGAGTGAGCTAAGGCAAGCTAGGAAGGATGTGCAAAAGGCTGCCAGGCAGTGTGCAAATGATTATTGGATCAAGTTATGTGAGTCCATTCAAATCGCAAGTGATAAGGGAGACATAAGAAGCATGTATGAAGGAATAAAGAAAGCCCGTGGTCCAGTGATCAAAAGAAGTGCACCATTGAAAACCTTGACTGGATAAATCATCACTGTCAAGAAACGGCAGATGGACAGATGGGTAGAGCACTATTTGGAGCTTTACTCAAGTGAGACCAAACTAGCGGATGATGCCCTCAACGCCATAGAGGCTCTACCAACTCTTGACCACCTGGACACACTTCCCACCATAACAGAAGTTAAGTGTGCTATAAATAAATGAACTTGCATCTGGCAAGGCTCCAGGTAAGGATGGGATTCCAATTGAGGTTATCAGGAGTGGGCAAGACACACTCACTATACAGATCCACCAGCTAATAGAGCTATGCTGGCGTGAAGGACAAGTCCCACAGGATTTCAAAGATTCAAGCATCATAACACTGTACAAGAACAAGGGCGATCGGAGCGACTGCAACAACTATAGGGGAATCTCACTTCTGTGTATTGTTGGAAAAGTATTTGCCAGAATTGTTCTGCGCAGACTTCAAGTCCTAGGAGATCAAGTCTACCCCGAATCACAGTGTGGCTTTCGACAGAACCGGTCTACCACTGATATGATATTCTCATTGCGACAAATGCAAGAAAAATGCCGTGAACAGAATCAACCACTGTTTATTGCCTTCACCGACCTCACAAAGGCATTTGATTTGGTCAGTCGTGAGGGTCTGTTCAAGGCACTAAAGAAGATTGGCTGCCCACCAACTCTTCTGTCCATTGTGGAATCGTTCCACACAGGCATGAAGGGTATAATCAAGTTTGATGGTGCAACTTCTGAAGAATTTGAAATCAAGAGTGGAGTTAAGCAAGGTTGTGTACTAGCTCCCACCCTCTTTGGAATATACTTTTCACTTCTACTGAAATATGCATTTCGTGATCAGGATGGTGGTATATACATTCACTCACGCTCAGATGGCGGCCTCTACAATGCGCAGAAATTGAAGGCTAAGACCAAAATTAGGAGGGTACTGATCAGAGAGTTGCTTTTTGCAGATGATGCTGCAGTTACGACCCACTCTGAGGAAGAATTGCAATGTCTACTATCTGCATTCTCCAATGCTTGTTCTGAATTTGGTTTAACAATTAGCAAAAAGAAGACACAGATTATGTCACAAGGTGCACATGGGGTACCATCAATCTTTATTGACGACGCTGAACTAGAGATAGTAGACCATTTTACATATCTAGGATCAGTGGTTAATAGCAAATTATCCCTAGATCAGGAAATCAACATCCGGATTGGTAAGGCAGCAACAACAATGAACAGGTTAAGAAAAAGAGTCTGGGAGAACAGGAAGCTTACTGCCAAAACAAAAGTCCTTGTCTATCAAGCCTGTGTCCTTAGTACTCTTCTCTATGGCAGTGAAACCTGGACAACTTACTCACACCAAGAGAACAATTTAAACAGCTTTCATATGCGGTGTTTGCGAAGAATTCTTGGTATTAAGTGGCAAGACAAAATCACAAATACTGAAGTATTGGAAAGATCAGGTTGCGTGACAGTTTATTCCATGCTCAGTCTTCGTAGACTTAGAAGGATAGGACATCTTAGGAGGATGGATGATGGTAGAATACCAAAGGATATCTTTTTTGGTGAATTACAGATGGGTAAGAGATCTCAGGGTCGGCCTCTACTACGATACAAAGATGTGTGTAAGCGGGACATGATTGATACAGGCATTGATAATGCACATTGGGAGCAAGTCGCCGCTGAACGTGTTGCATGGAGGGCAAATATCAGAAATGGAATAAAGTCAAAGGAGAAAATTATTGAAGAAAAGTCACACACCAAGCGTTTGAGACGTAAGATGGTGCATGATGGTGGAAATAACCACGTGTTCAGATGTACCCACTGTGAACGGACATTTACAGCGCAAATTGGCCTTATCAGTCACACTCGCTACCGCCATAGTATTATGCCTTTTTAAAGCACAAACTATCGTCTGTCAAGACGGCAAGGTGCCAATGGAGTAACAGCCGCATCTACTAAATGTTGTAGGTCCTGTTCATTGTCTGCAATCAAGACTGTATCATCTGCATATCTAATGTTATTGATGCATCGTCCCCCAATGTTGATTCCTTCCATATCTTCAATATTTCTGAAAATACTTTGACTGTACAGGGAAAACAGATCTGGAGACATTACACATCCCTGTCTCACTCCTCTCTTAATAGGCTGATATTGGCCTACTTCATTATCAACTCTTATGGCAGCTTGTTGTTTCCAATATATGTTTTTGTTTTACAAATCTAAGGTCTTTTCCATCAATTTGTAGATCCTCAAGCATCCTTATCATGTCGACATGTCTCACTTTATCGAAAGCCTTTGTGTAGTCAATAAAGCAATGGTGTAGACCTTTGTTTACTTCTATAGAACATCCGAGTACAGTTCTCAGTATCTACACAACATTTACCGCACCCTTGTACTTCAGTTTACTCTCTCGACTAAGAGGACATCCATTCAACATAATATCTGGGACGTCTGCCCTGACGATCCGGTTATCCAGGGAGTACCACACAACCGATGCCTTGTCTGGGTTTAAAATTACCCCTGTGTCCCTGCACCACTCCGTCACCTTGTCTACCACCACCTGTATGTCTTTCGCCAAACTGGCCCTGTCTCTGCCCTGTCTGTACACCAGCACATCAGCTGCAAATGTCAAGATTCTACCCACACCTGGTGTCTCAATAGCTGCGATTTTGCTGGTGTAGATATTAAAGAGCACCGGGGACAAGGCAGCTCCCTGCGACAACCCTGGTGTAATAGTACAGGGGTCAGAAGTACAGGTACCCATGCGCAGTGCAACCTTACGCTCATAAAGGACTGCCGCAACCCATCTAACAAGGCAAGGGCAGACCTCCATGTCCAACAGTGTGTGTATTAACCGATCATACCTAACCCTGTTATACGCATCCTCCAGGTCAAGAGCTACCGCCACTGTCTCTTGTTTATCCTGGAAGTTGCAGTATTGGCCCAGGTGTCCTTTCCGGTCCGGCAGCTCCCGAGTCCTTGAGGAAGCAGATTCCGACTTTCCAAATGTTGCTGGAGCCTGCGTGCTACTATTTTTTCGAGGACTTTGCTATAAGTGTTTTGCAGGGTTATCATTCGGTATCCATTAAGTCTGGAGTGGTCCTTACCTGGCTTTAGGAGTGGGACCAGGTAGCTTTGCAGCCAATCGTGGGATATTTTCGCCGTATTGATGCTTAGGTTGAAACAAAGAGCCATCTCCTCCAAGTCCCCATCATTTATGTTTCTCATATGGGAGTACCTCACCCCATCTGGTCCTGGCGCTGTGTCTTTAGCCCGTTTCAGTACCCGTCTAATGTCCACCACTTAAATCTCACAGTCCTCCTTCCTAGTGACCCGTGACAAAGTATCTCTGACATTATCTCTAATAGCTCTATCTTGCTGATCCGTCTGTTTTAAAAATCGCGCAAGTAAAGCCTCACCTTTGTGCTTGTCAGTTGTCATAGGTCGGTTGTTATCATCATAAACGGTGCCATGTGTACCAGGCATCACCTGTCTCTTCATCTGCCGGTGCAGCCTCCAGGATTTTCTCAATGTCACATCCCCACCGACTTCATTGATAAACTGTTCCCACTTAATCCTCTTTGCCTCTGCTGCCTGGAGTTTGAAGTCCTGCACCTTTACTTTTTTATACCTTTCAGCCTCTTCCAATTCTGTGTCAACTGAATTGGTTGCTCTCCTCGCCCTCTGCCAATTCCTTATGGCCACACTCTTTTCTCTCCATGAATTCTCGACCTCTGGTGTCCAGCATGGTGGTTGGGTTTGTCTTCTTGTTGGTTTAGATCTTCCCTCTGATCTTAGGCACCCCAAGAGCGAAGAATGGTCGTGATCATAACTGAATGCCATGCAAGCTCTTATAGCCTTAACTGTGCTGGATCAGCACAGAACAGTAGAGGTGGTCACTTCCATGGTCTCCAAGGACGCTCCATGTTATATCTGATGCCGCCTCTTGGGATAGAAGCCCCAGATCGATGGCCGTGTCAGGGTCCCCCGGTCTCATTGCTAACCTAGTGGGTGTACCGTCATTTAGACAGACAACATCCGTCTCAAGCAAGGCCTCAGCAAGAGCAGTACCCTGTCTGTTCTCTCCCGACCTGTCCCATTCCTTGGCGCAGGCGTTGAAATCACCACATATCAGATACCTGGTACCTGAGGTGTCCACTGAACCTTTCAACCAGTCCCAACTCTCTCTGCTTATGCAAGATTCCCCACTTACATATACATTTATCAGGTTCCACCTTTGACAGGTGTTTGTCTTATCAAGATCGTGTGGAGGATTTCATGGTGAAGGTTGGTAAGGGACTTAATCCATTGAAGGCTATGGCAGCAACCGGGTTATATCCGAGGATGCTGTACAGGCTCTTTCAGCAGTTAATAATTTCTGTCATTGAGTATGGTTTGGGACTGCTGACAGTAGCAAAAAGCCAGCTTGGAAGGTTGGAGCACATACAGAATGCTGCCATGCGGTTAATATGGGGTGCACAAAGGACACATCAATTATCTCCATGAGGCATATCCTGGCGCTACCTACAATGACGGATAGGCATAGGGTCCTTCAAGCTAAATGGTACCTGAGAGTTTCCGCAGACAGGGATCACCCGCTGCATGCAGCAATGGATATGGTAAAGGGTCATAGACTAAGACGAGGCAGGTCCTGGATGGCACAGACAGAACTTTCTATAAGTCAGGTGTGTGATCTAGAGACCATCAATCGTGAAAGAGAGTGGGTTGAAGTTCTGGATGACATGAGGACTGGCACAATGTCATAATAACACTGGGTCGTGAGTGCAGAGAATGGGCAGCGGACCGCACTGAGTTTGAAGTGTAACAGTTGATCCAGAGCAACATACATCAAGGTGACATAGTCATCTACACCGATGGGTCAGTGGTGAGAAACAGACGTAGTGGCTGGGGCTTTATTGCAAAGGCTAATGGGCGAGTCTTGAAAAAGGAGAGCCTAGCATATGAGACTACGACCTCCAGCATGAGAATGGCGGTGGAGGCAGTAACAGCGGCATTCCGGTGGCTAGAGGAGATCACTGCAACACACGTTGTGTTCATTACGGATTCAAAGAATCTGCTTGGCAAGGTAGAGAAAGGAATGTTTCGCGTGGAATGGCTCTCGTCGCTTCAGAGGTCACAGATTGTGAGAATTGTATGGACATTTTGCCCTGGCCATGCGGGTGTAAGGGGGAATAAACAGGCTGATAGGCTAGCAGAGAATTCACCATTTGGTGGTATCTTGCTCATGGCAAGGGTTAGGTGGTCGTGCGCTTGTGGGACCAGGTGGAGAAGGCGGAGGAACAGATTGATAACCCATATGTGGAAAGAATGAGATTGTGGGTCGGTTCTTGATCGGCAGGGGTTCTGGAAGAATCTCAAAACTGAGAGGGAAGATCAGGAGAACATTTAATCAGATAGCGGTGGGAAAGATTAGTAGTATGACTCTTCGCTGGCTGTTGAACGAGGGGACTGAGCACGCATGGGAATGTCCTGAGTACAGTGATGTCGTTTCTTGACTCAACTCAACTTACTGTACCCTTGCCTTCTACAAAGCCACATTGTTCTTCTATTTCAGGTTGTATTTTCCTCCTAACTCTTTGCATAATAATTCTTAGCAAAATCTTCGTGATGTGACTCATTATACTAATTGTTCGACGTTGATCAAAATCCAAGGCTTCTGATTTCTTTGGGATTGCAATAAATACAGAATTACATAATTCATGAGGTATATTTCCAGTATCATATATTGTGTTAAGCAGACTGGTAACTTTATCTATTTCACATTCTTCTAAAGCATTAATATTTTCTGTTGTGACGCTGTCTGAACCGGGCGCCTTGCCAGATTTCATATGGTTAAGAGCATTCTGAACCTCCATCTTCAAAATTGATGGTCCTTCATTATTATTTTGAACATCATACTGTTCGTCTCTGTTATCGTCATAAAGGTTTTTCACGTAATCTTACCATACATGTAAGTTCTGATCTTTTTCTATTATGACTCTTCCATCTTTTGTCTTTAGGCAGCCTGCTGATGTACGTGTTCTTTGATTAGTAAGCTCCTGAATTCTTTTGTGCATTAGTTTTGTATTTTTACTGTTGTGTTGTTTTTAAATTCCTCTGCAATTTTTCTCAAGCCATGCTTCTTTTGCCTCATTACATAAGGTTCTGACTTTTCTGTGAATTTCTTCATATTTGGCAGTATTATTTTTGTTCTGTCTTCTTGTTTCCATTAGTTGTAAAATTTCTTCAGTCAGCCATGTCTTACGGTCCACTTTCTTTAATTTTGGAATAGTTTTTTTCTGCTGCACAACTGATTGAATTCTTCAGCATTTCCCATTGATCACCTACGTCTTGAAATAGGATCTCTAGATCAGACAATAAATCAAATTTGTTCTTTACTTCTATGTTAAAATTATCTTGTATTTCTTTGTCAGTTTCAATTTGCACAAGTCATATTTAGGGTTTCCTGCTGTATACTTGATTTTCTTTAACTTTACCCTCAATGTGCCTGTAATTAATCTGTGATCACTGTAACAGTCTGCATTTGAAACTGTTTTTACGACTACAAATGCATATTTAAATATGTATGGCACATTTACTCCACCGCAAAAAAACATACTTTTTCATTTGACAATTTTTTCTTGAAAATGATGCTTCTAAAACTGAAATTGATAAAAATTACCAATTGAATTTACATACCATTTATATGTCACTTATATTTATACACTATATGTATTTTTTTAAACAAGGAGACTTTTACAACAATTTAACGGAGCTTATTTCAAATTAACACCAACGGTGAATGCTGAGCGTTACTGCGAAACACTGCAGAAACTGAGATCCTGGCACTAAGCATTTCTCGCCATTCTGAACAAATAGCTCTAAATGCTTAGTGCCGGACCAGTATAACCAGTAGTTCAACTCTAACGTCTAACAATGAAATCACGGCTACTAACATGGCGGACAGAAGTTACTTACACTGGACGTTTACCCAGCTCGAGTAGCGACTGAGGGTCGCCATACGGTTAACTTAAACTCTGGACGAGCCCATTTTCGAATTGCCCTCCTTAACAATCGAATTTGCCACCTGTGGGGCCTGGACCCCACGTTGGGAAACATATAACAGAGTCTCTGTCTCTGTTAAGGGAATCTAAGTTGGCGTGCAAGAGAAAAAGGGGCCAAACTTCAGTGCACGCGGAAGCACCCTGGGAAAATGTAAATAACTAGGGATGCTCACGCGTGACGTGAAGAGATAGCAACGGGGAGTTATGAGCCAGCAGTCTTAGAGCGAGGTCATGTTTAAGTCACCATCCAGTTTCGTTGATATATCTGGACCTCTGTTATTAATCTACAATATTTATACGAATCTGTAAACCTGAAGCAACTACTATTAAATGACATACATCAAGAGACTGCTGGAGTTATGTTATATCTGATTTCACCAATTCGCTACTCTGCAATAAACACTGCCCTAGACCAACAAATCATATATTAAATCCCACATCCCACAAGTACCCAACCGACATAAGGCCGACACAGATAGAAAACTGACCACTCAGGAGAAATCCTTGAGTGTAGGAAGTCTGTTGAGAACCGTCCAAAATCATCAACATCAAGTGCCCTACCGGCTAGCGTAAGTGCTCATGTCTCTCTACTCTTCGTTGGTGTTCTGGATTAACTCTGCTGATGATATTCCTCCAGGCAACTGTCTCAATCCACTCAACATCATTTATCTTGGTCTGGCTCTGCCTTTCTTCCCCTTGATCTTGTTCTCCAATACCTCTCGTCTTCTCATCATATGACCTAAGAAAGCTGTTTGTCTCTTTCTTATTGTTTTATATAATGTTCTAGTATAATTAGCCTCTTTCAGGCAATAATTGTTAGTTATTTTGGCAATCCAAGGAACCGCAACATTTGTTTCAGGAACCACATCTCTGTTGCTTCCGAGTTCTTCCTAGTTTGTTCATTAACATTCCAAGATTCACTGCTTTTCAGCAAAACATTTCAGCACACTCTTTATTACATGTTATGATAGTGAATTGTTGCATAAGATACTTTTAATTTTCTAGGAGAAGTGGTGGCTGCAGCAGGCTATAACAATATGAAATACAAACAGTTAGGTATATGTAGCTCCTGCGAAAAGATGAGACATACTAAACATGGACACAGTGTACATGCCTTAAAATGGACTCAATAATGGCAAAGGTGAACATAAATCCCAGAGTGAAAATCCCCAAAACAAGAGACAATCACAAATGTATAATAATAAAATAATAAAATAAAAATAATTATTCTATGACACAACAAACAACATTTCGATTCTATAAATCTTCATCGGGGATGGGACAAAACAAACAGAAAAGGGCATTTTACACTTTTACCTTTGGGTTATTTTACAGCGTTTGCTTGCCCTATCATATTCTTAATCTCTGTTGTGCATCTACCATCTGATGATATAAATACCCCTAGGTATTTAAACTTATCCAATTGGTTAAGAATTTTCTCTTCTACTACCATTTCACATTTTTGCGGCACCTTTTCCTTTGATATCATCATTGTTACTGTTCTATTGATATTCAAGAAGAGTCCGTTCTTTGCACTCTCTGTTACAACAATGTCCAACAATTGTTGTAGATCTTGTGCATTAGTTAGTTAGTTAGTTAGTTAGTCTTTCCTCTTGAGCCTAAGGCGGCGCATAGGGCAGAAGTCCTGTCTCTCCATGCTTGGCGGTTCGCTGCTACCTGTTGTAGATCTTGGATATTTACTTGGCCATTGAATGAGCCTTCTCTAATGATGGTTCTACGCAGGGTCTCTCTTGGTCTTCCCCGTTTTCTTTTCCCTACTGGTGACCATATGAGGGCTTGATAGGGGAGTCTTGACTTGTCCATTCTGAGTACATGGCCGATGTAGTTCCAACGGCGTCTTCTTATGAAATTGGATACTGTATCTTGCTTAGTCTCTTGTCTTATTTGCGAATTGGTTCTGAAGTCTGTCCAGTGGATGTTTAGAAGTCTTCTAAGACATTTGTTCTCAAAATTGTCTAATTTTTTATCTAAAGCTACCGTTGATTTCCAACTTTCACATCCATACGTTAACACTGGAATCACACAGGAGTTGAAGATTTTAAGTTTTGTGTGTTTGCTGAGTGTCTTTGACTTCCAGATGTTTGACAGTTTATTGAAAGCACTAGATGCCAGTGCGATTCTAGATGATATTTCTGGTGTTGAGTCCCCTGTAGATGTCATTTTGCTTCCTAGGTATGTAAAACTGTTGACTTTTTCAAGAACGTAGCTGTTCAATTTGGTGTCATCTGAACTGTTGGTAAGATCAATAGTCTTTGTTTTTGTGGTGTTAATTTGGAGACCAATTTGCCCTGAAACATTTTGGAGGTGGTTTATTTTCTCTTGGGCATCCGGGTGTGTTGAACTCAAAAGCACTATGTCGTCGGCAAAGTCCAGGTCTTCTAGAATTTTGTCAACCCAATGGATACCCATATTTGTGTTGTTTGTGCATTTGCGCATGACCCAGTCGATAGCTATTCCAAAAAGCATCGGTGATAAGACACAACCCTGTTTCACTCCTGTTTCGACTGAGAACCAGTCAGAGTTGCCTGTTTCTGTTCTTACGCAGCAACGTGTTTCTTTGTAGAAAGATTTTATGACGTTGGTATATTTGGTAGGAAAACCATAGATGTTAAGTAGATTCCAAAGTGAAGGACGGTGGATACTGTCGAAGGCTTTTTGAAAGTCGACAAAGTTGGTGATTAATTTCGACTGGAATTCTACGGAGTCTTCAATGATTATTCTGAGGGTGAAAATGTGGTCTATGCATGACCGTTTTGGTCTGAAGCCTGCTTGTTCTTCTCTGAGCCTTTCATCTATCGCCTTTTTCAATCTCTCAAGTAACATGCTACAAAAAAGTTTTCCTGGTACTGACAATAGAGTGATACCACGCCAATTATTGCAATCAGACATATCGCCCTTTTTAGGCAGTTTGAAAATTACACCATCTATCCACTGTTGTGGTGGGGATTCGCTTTGCCAGATTTCATTGATCAGCTGTAACAAACGTTGTAAGGTGTTCTCATCTGCTGCTTTGAGCATTTCTCCTGAGATTTCATCTTCACCAACAGCTTTGTTGTTCTTCAATTTTTTGATGGCTGCTTTAATCTCTTCCATGGTGAATGACTCGCAGGAGGCATCTAGTGGGGGCATAGTAATTTCTCCATCCAGGTTCGGAACAGTGTCAGGCTGCGGTCTATTTAATATTTCTTTGAAAT
This sequence comes from Cepaea hortensis, assembly GCA_963921405.1. Classification (NCBI taxonomy): domain Eukaryota; kingdom Metazoa; phylum Mollusca; class Gastropoda; order Stylommatophora; family Helicidae; genus Cepaea; species Cepaea hortensis. Next base: position 69,197,492 of record OY992885.1, read on the forward strand.
GTTCTGCCCATCGTTGCTTTTGAAGGTCATCGGATAACAATTGATTGCCTTGTTTGTCTTTGATGGGTATATTTGGTGTAGGTGAGTGATTGCATAGTTGCTTCATGATATGGAATACGGCTCTGTTGTTTCCAGTTCTGGCAGCTGCTTCGGCTTCGGAGGCCAGGCTGTGAATGAAGTTCTGTTTGTCTTTTCGTGCGTTTGATTTCACCTCTTTATTATCCACATGTGCATTATCCACCATCAATACTGTGTCATTTGCATTGCATATGTTGTTTATATTGTAAATCCCCATGCGAACCAGCAGTCTTCACTGACAACAAACACCACCAGAAGAGACAAGTCCTTCTAAGGACTACAGCCAGTCAAGCCAGACGAGCCAGGAGCCTGCACCAACAAAGAAAACCACAACAGCAGACGAGCACAAAGGATATCCGCCAGCGAACGCCCAGCTGACGTCATAGACACAAACGATTGCATAACCAGTCCGAGATAGGACTCACTCGTAAAGAGCGCACAAGACACGAATTAGGGTGACGGGTGAATGAACCCACAAAAACCACGGACCTCAACAATAACCACAGCTTAAGAGGCAGGTTGAACGAGGCCGAATTTGGAATTTTTGTTTTGAAAATTGGAATTGAAATCCCCCATTATTATTCCTGCTTCTCCAAAATAACATCGATTATTCAGACTAAAAACAACCATGGTGCCTATCAACACTGGCGTGATGATGTCTGCATGATGAAAGACAGAGGACTTAAGTTAATCTATTCATCATGATAGGACAGCAGAAAAGAAGGTGTTTGATGTTTGACAGGGATGTGCGACTAAAGCTATGCAGACCAACAGTGAGGAAGAGAGACGGAGAGAGAGAGAGAGAGAGAGAGAGAGAGAGAGAGAGAGAGAGAGAGAGAGAGAGAGAGAGAGAGAGAGAGAGAGTAAATATGGTGAAGTTAGCCGAGAGACACTCAATTATATTACAGCTCTCGTATGAGCCACGGACAGTCAGCAATCCACTTACAGCTGATCCTCGTGCAATGACACATCAACGATGTGAAACCTGCAAGCTGGATTAGCTAAACGTCTCAAGTTACGTGCTCACCTGTGAGGTTCCTACATTATCATCACGTGCATAGCAGGTCAGCATGGTCGAACGGGTAAGAACGCGTGTTCTTAAACATCCGTTGTGCTGATTCCGAGGTTAAGGGTTCAACCCCTACACCGGACAGTTGGACTAAAATGTTGACCTGTCGTCCTTGACTTGGGGACGTAAATTACAAGTACCTCTGAAGTCGGAGTGGTTTCGCCTGTTGGCGAGGGACACTGTTAATATGGAAAGCTAATCCACACGCAAAATTCAGTTCATCACTGCTATAAATAGTGTTTATGGACTACGCTTGAGTTCAAAGCGAGCGAGTGCAAAGAAAAAAATCATGTTAATAGCGTAGCATATGCTACGATGATAGGAAGTATACCACAGTAGATACCAATAGACTTCCTAAGAACAGAAAGACTATACACTGACGAAGACGAGAACATATGGCTTGTAATTCTAGACTGATTAAAGGTCCCGGAACTGATCTATTCTTCTTACTGTGACAGGCAGGAGAGAGATGGCGACCAACAGTACATGTAATAAGGCCGTATACCAAGATTCTCCAGCTACTTTGCCTGTATAAAGATTTAGCCCCCTTAATGGTGTAATATTTTATTTTATTCCAGCCATTTTGCTCATACTGCATTCTCTCATTGTATACCACCAGAACATCAAAACGTCAACTACCATACTGTTTAAAAAAAAAAAAAAAACGCATAGCTATCGAAGGCTCACACGTTGCCATAAGTTTGACATTCAATAACTTGTTTTTAAATGTAATGAGTTAATTGTTCAAATTGCATACAAGAATACCTTAGGGTTCAGATAATCAATTGACAGTTGTTTTGCATCTGGGTCACGAGAGTTTTTAGGCTTACGGGCTTTCCCGTTAATAAAGAAATCAGGTCTAAAGTTGGGGTTATAGCTGCACTAGATTTTATTAGAAGGCAGCAAGTCAAATGGTTTGACCATGCAAGTAGGTTACCAGTTAACAGTATGCCACAGCAATAAATTATGTACAGACCAGAGGGAAGCAGAGGAAGAGGCCGACCACGTTAACTATGGACGCAGGGAATAACAGGGTCCATGGGAATATCGATACACGAGGCCCATAAGCGGGTACTCCCCCGCTTTTCATACTTCACTTCGACGCCGCAAGGTGCAAAAGGAACATGATGAGATGAGATGAGATGAGTGGCCTCCTCTTGCACCGATTAGCGACTGGCATCTCTTGGGCATGGATACGATCAGACGTCTGATGTGGGATTGCTGTGGGATGGCTGCAGACACTTCCTGGAGTGCCCGGAACAGGTCATGACGATTGTCTGGAACAAGATCTCGGCGACAAGCACGTCTATGCATCTCATACGACAGGTGCTCAATCAGACTCATGTCTGGAGACAGGGATGGCCAGGGCAGGATGCAAAATCTTGTTGGCAGCCAGGAACTGCGTAATCAGTAGTATACTCTGTGAAAACTAACACCCAAATGTGGGGCATTTATGTGGTCCGGAAGTCGTATTTCCTTATATGAATGTTATACCTCCCCCAGCGGACCACATAGAAAACGGACCTCATTTTTGAATTTTTAGCGGGCATTTTCTTGGTACTTCTGGTGTCACTTCCGGTACTTCCGGTTGACTTCCGGTCCATGGGTACCTTCTACCGACCGCTCCGACCACAGGTGCTTCCGCCGGCAGCCTTCGTTTCCCCGGTCCGTCACAGTGTGCAAACTAACACCCAAATGTGGCCATTTATGTGGTCCGGAAGTCGTATTTCCTTATATGAATGTTATACTCCTCCAGCGGACCACATAGAAAACAGACCTAATTTTTGAATTTTTGACAGGCATTTTCTTGGTACTTCTGGTGTCACTTCCGGTACTTCCGGTTGACTTCCGGTCCATGGGTACCCGCTACCGACCGCCCCGCCCACAGGTGCTTCAGTCGTCAGCCTCCACTTCCCCCGGTCCGTCCCGGGGCTGCTTGAGGACAGTGAGGCAAGCCCCGGACATGTGGAATACTTATATAGATAAGTAGATCAACTAGTCGCCGGGCAACTGGATTCGAGTCCAAGTGTGTGTGTATGTGTACACGGGATAGGACGATGTGAGGGGCGCGAGGCAATAGGCCCCTACCCCAGATATTAGCCTTTGCCCCACAAAGGGGCTGCCAACCCACACCTACTGAGAGGAAACGAAGAATGGCGAGCCACAAGGTCCTGGCCCGATCAAATGTAGTATAAACTACACTTTGATCTGACCCAAAAGATCGCTTGGGAATATTCGACTTTAGGGGAAAAAAAGACTGAAGCCAGATTACGGCTATTAATTCTATATATGGGTATATTGCCACAATTAATAAACACGTAATGAAACATAGACACTGATTAATTCTAGAGAAAATAACACCAAAGACAAATCTCAATAGTATATAGTCAAGTAAATTAGCATAATCAGTGAAATTTGCAAATCAATCATTAAAATAATATTTTATAAAAATAACGCCAGTTATTTCCCTTCCGTATTTTGGAAATAGTTGTGTCCCCTTGATACTGGCAAACATGGGGTATGTCATCTTCGCTTAGTGTAATATCGCAGTAACCGAGTAACGCATGATAGTGAACTTTTGAATATAGTGGTTTTAAATGGCGCTGAATCGCGTAAGCTCATCACTAAATGTATAAACAAATATTGTTAGGTCCTTTGCTTGGGTGCCAATGAAGTATTCACATGAAAAGTTGCGTAAATATGAACAGACAATCAACAAATAGTGTCAGAAATTGAACATCTCGAAAGGCAAAACCTGTTGGTATGCGTGGATGGTGACAAATATGCTTAGTTTGCAGTGATCGCACAAAAGCGGTAAAAACTGCATCAGCAAGGCAAGCTCCGGGCATGTCATGCAAGGCAAGCTCCGGACATGTCTTTAGCTCTACAAATTAGCTTACTATCGCAGAATACCATTCAGGCATTAACAAGGTACTTTAAGTCATTCCCAGACAATGTGAACAGAAAATCAACAAATAGTGTCAGCAATTGTTCATACAGAAACGAAAAAAAATCCGAGGAAAATGCGGGAAGTTTGACAAATCGGCATTATTTTGCCGAATTCGCATTATGTATGAAACATATGTGATGCTAGTAGCTACTACCAACGTACTTACTACACGACAAGACAAACATTCGAATGGCTATTTTAAACCACAGTGGGTAGGTTATGTCTTCGTGTTTAGCTATATGGTAATTCCGAAGAATCCTTAACTTAAACAGAATTATTAATACGTGTACTGTTCAAACAAAGCATTACTATTATATTTAGCATCAACATCCAATGCCTTTCCGTGTATGTGTGTGTGTGTGTGTGTGTGTACGCGCATTCGTCTAGGCATGCGTGGATGTGTTTGCGTGTGTGCGCGCTCATGCGCGTACGCATAGGAGACTAAATATTTCTTTTCGACTGACATTTCTATAACTGCAGTGGTGACTCTTGCTTGTGTGTGTGCGTGCGTGTGTGTGAGTCCGCGCGTATGTGTGTGTGTGTGTGTGTGTGTGTGTGTGTGTGTGTGTGCGAACGCGCACGCATTTGTGTGTGTGTGAGTGAGTGATATCACCATTTTCTATTGAATACTGGCCTATGCGTGAAGACTGGATACCGTATTTATCTCGATTTGTGTGCTGATAGTAATTCTTAATGTCGTGGCGTGTATAGGCATGTGAGCGGGTGTTATGGGGTTACAGTACTGTTCCACCGAATGGGGGAGTGGCTGTGGAGTGGGTATAGGACAGGTTGATGTTAGTAAAAAGGTGGGCGGGTCAAGTGCCGTCGTGGCTGAATGGTGGAGACAGGGGTGAAAAATGATACTAGCGAAGAGGCCACCTAGGCTGAATGGTGGAGACAGGGGGTGGAAAAAATGATTAGCGGGGAGGTCACAGTGGCTGAATGATCCTATCACAAGTGGTAATGGGAAACCCATACCACGTGCTCACTGGCTGGCGATGCACCCGATCAACCGTGGCTAATGGTCACATCCGATCACATATGGCGCTATTCCTGGTGGCATGTGTAATGACAACCAGACCACAGGTTCATTGGCTAGTAGATATCAAAGATAGCATCGCACGGGTGTGATGGGGTTACAGTACTGTTGCGCCGAATGGGGGAGTGGCTGTGGAGTGGGTGTAAGACGGGAGTTAGTTAGTAAAAAAGTGGGCGGGTCAAGGGGTAGTGTGGCTGAATGGTGGAGACAGGGGTGAAAAAAGGTACTAGCGAAGAGGCCACCTGGACTGAATGATGAAGACAGGGGTGGAAACTGATTAGCGAGGAGGTCTCTGTGGATGAATGAGCCTATCACATGTGGTAATGACAAAACTAGACCACATGCTCACTGGCTTCACGTGGTCAAAGATAACGTCGCAGCCGGTCACAGGTGGTAATGGATACAACCAGACCATATGCTGACTGGCCTAAGCCTATCACAGATGGCGCTGCATCCCAACACACGTGGTTAATGGTAAAACCAGACCACGTACTCGCTGACTAAAACCGCTCAAAGATGGTGCTGCACCCGGTCGCAGGCATAAAAACAAAATACTACCGAGACACATGGCTAAGAGGGACACTACAGACACAACTATCGATATGATATTAGAATCAGGGGACCTAACTCATGATGATCACCATGTATGGGAGCGATTCCACCACAGCATCAGCACGGCAGCCAAAAACAAAAATGGGCATCCTTATCTCTAGCTCTCTCTGCTCCTCTCTCTCTTGTCTATATCCGTGTATTCCTAGTGTCACCGAGTAACACCAAAGGTCACACTGGCATCAATACAACATAAACCAGTCTTTAAAGCACCATAAGCGGTGTAAATAAGTCATCACAGTGTCCGGCTAAGTCTTTCTCATACTCATAGTGCAGATATGTGATCATCGATGCTAGGCCGGAAAATCGTATCTGTACATAACAGCTATCGGGTCATACAACGTCGACTGGCTAGTTCATGTTAACAGATGTATAATATTATATATGAACACCACAAACTGTCCCGACTCAGCCTTAGGCAATGCACGCAACATGACATGTCACGTGTCCGCTGTCATAACCAGCGACGTCATCGCGTAGCATATTAGACAACTACACTTTCATTACCTATCTATGTGTCCATAAGGGCCTTTACATCTTTCTCCAGAAACCCATTTCCACGACCAATATATGTTTTTGTTTTCAGTGTGCCTGCTCAGTACCACACTTCACAGCCAGATAAAAGTACAACTTCTATGTACCACTTCAACAGTCAAATGAGAAAATATGTTAGACAAAGTATTACAAATATTGGTCAAATACAGAAATAACTCATCCAAGCTTATAAAAAGTAGGAACATTTGTTAACCTAGTTGGGAAAAATATCAACCAAGTAGGATAATGTGTTAGTCAAATAGGAAAAATATTGACCACGTAACGAAATATATTGTCCAAACTTATGAAAAGTAGGAAAATGTGTTAGCCAAATTGAAAAAAAGATTGACCAAGTAACGAAATATCCCTGCAAGACTTATGAAAAGTAGGAAACTTTTTTAACCAAGTGTGAAAAACTATCAGCCAAAGAGATAAATATCTCACCCAAACATATAAAAAGTAGAAAAATCTGTTAACTAAATGGGGAAAATATCGGTCAAATACAGAAATATCTCAACCAAATATATATAAAGTAGGACAATTGTTAACCAAATGGGAAAGATACTGACCAACTAGGAAAATTTGTTAAGCAAATGTGACAAGTATGGTATGCGTAACGGAATATCTCGTTCACACTTATGAAAACTAGGAAAACAATTTGTTAGCCAAATATAAAAAATCTTGGTCAAGTAAGAAAATTTGTGAACCAATTGGGAGAAATATTGACGAAGTAACGAAATACAGCGTCCAAACGTATGGAAAGTAGGAAACTTTGTTAACTAAAGGCAAAAAAAAAAATATTGGCCAAATTTCAAACACATTTATGAAAAGTCGGAAACTTTGTTAATCAAAGATGAAAAAATATCGACCAAAGAGAGAAATATTTCAACTTATTTCAACTAAACTTATAAAAAGTAGGAAAATTTGTCAGCCAAATGGGAATAAGGTCGACCAAGCACAGAAATATCTCAAACAAATTTATTTGAAAAAAAAAAGAAGGGGAAAGATTGACCAAGCAACGAAATATCTCGTAAAAACTTATGAAAAGTAGGAAAATTTATTAACGAAAAGTTGAACAGTTTGGCCAAAGTTCAACCAAAATAAAAAATAGGACACTTTTTTAACCAAAGTCAAAAAGGTTACCTAAATTTCAGCCACATTTATTAAAAACTCAACCATACTTATGAGAAGTAGGAAAATTTGTTAACCAAAATGTGAAAGTTTGGCAAAATTTCAACCAAACTTATAAAAAATAGGAAACTTTGTTAACCAAATGTGAGAGTTTTAGCCAAATTTCAACCAACATTTTGAAAATTAGGAACATTTGTTAACCAAAATGTGAAAATTTGGCCACATTTCAACCAAACTTACAAAAATCTCACCCAAACTTATGTAAAATTGGAAAATTTGTTAACCAAAATGTGAAAGTTTGGCCAAATTTCAACCAAACTTATAAAACAGTAGGACACTTTGTTAACCAAAGTGAAAAAACATAGCTAAAATTTAGGAAATCTCAACCATATTTATGAAAAGTAGGAGAATTTGGTAACCAACTTAGGAAACTTTGTTAACCAAATGTGAAAAGTTTAGCCAAATTTCAAACCAAATTTATAAAATAATTGGAAATGTTGTTAACCAAACTTGAAAAGTTTGGCCAAATTTCCCCCAAACTTATGAAAAGTAGGAAATTTTGTAGTCCAGATGTGAAAAGATTGGCCAAATTTCACCCAAACTTATGAAAAGTAGGAAACTTTATTAACCAAATGTGAAAAGTTTGGCCAAATTTCAAACAAACTCATAAAAAGTAGGAAAATTTGGTAACTAAATGTGAAAAGTTTGGACACATTTATCCAAAACTTATGAAAAATAGGAAATTTTGTTAACTTTATTTGAAATTTGGCCAAAACTTTCATAATTTGTTAACAAAATTTTCAGTGGTGACACTAGGACTACTCGGATATAGACAAGAGAGAGAGAGAGAGAGAGAGAGAGAGAGAGAGAGAAAGGGGGAAGAGAGAGAGAGCTAGAGAGAAGGATGACCATTTTAGCTTTCGGCTGCCGTGTTGATGCTGTAGTGGAATCGCTCCCATACATGGTGATCATCATGAGTTAGGTCCCCTGATTAGACAATCGATAGTTTTTTTTCTGTAGTGTCCCTCTTAGCCATGTCTCTCGAAAGTAATTTGTTTTTATGGCTGCGACCGGATGCAGCGCCATCTTTGAGCGGCTTAAGTCAGCGAGAACGTGGTCTGGTTTTGCTATTAACCATGTGTCTTGGGATGCAGCGCCATCTTTGATAGGCTTAGGCCAGTCAGCATATGGTCTAGTTGTATCCATTATCACCTGTGACCGGCTGCGGCGTTATCTTTGACCACGTGAAGCCAGTGAGCATGGTATAATTTTGTCATTACCACATGTGATAGGCTCATTCAGCCACGGTGACTTCCTCGCTAATCAGTTTCCACCCCTGTCTCCATCATTCATTCCAACTTAGGAAACTTTGTTAACCAAATGTGGATAGTTTAGCCAAATTTCAAACCAAATTTATAAAATAATTGGAAATGTTGTTAACCAAACGTGAAAAGTTTGGCCAAGTTTCCCCCAAACTTATGAAAAGTAGGAAATTTTGTTGTCCAGATGTGAAAAGATTGGCCAAATTTCACCCAAACTTATGAAAAGTAGGAAACTTTATTAACCAAATGTGAAAAGTTTGGCCAAATTTCAAACAAACTCATAAAAAGTAGGAAAATTTGGTAACTAAATGTGAAAAGTTTGGACACATTTATCCAAAACTTATGAAAAATAGGAAATTTTGTTAACTTTATTTGAAATTTGGCCAAAACTTTCATAATTTGTTAACAAAATTTTCAGTGTGACCTTTGGTGTTACTCGGTGACACTAGGACTACACGGATATAGACAAGAGAGAGAGAGAGAGAGAGAGAGAGAGAGAGAGAGAGAGAGAGAGAGAGAGAGAGAGAGAGAGAGAGAAGGGAGAAGAGAGAGCTAGAGAGAAGGATGACCATTTTAGCTTTCGGCTGCCGTGTTGATGCTGTAGTGGAATCGCTCCCATACATGGTGATCATCATGAGTTAGGTCCCCTGATTAGACAATCGATAGTTTTTTTTCTGTAGTGTCCCTCTTAGCCATGTCTCTCGAAAGTAATTTGTTTTTATGGCTGCGACCGGATGCAGCGCCATCTTTGAGCTTTAGTCAGCGAGAACGTGGTCTGGTTTTGCTATTAACCACGTGTCTTGGGATGCAGCGCCATCTTTGATAGGCTTAGGCCAGTCAGCATATGGTCTAGTTGTATCCATTACCACCTGTGACCGGCTGCGGCGTTATCTTTGACCACGTGAAGCCAGTGAGCATGGTATAATTTTGTCATTACCACATGTGATAGGCTCATTCAGCCACGGTGACTTCCTCGCTAATCAGTTTCCACCCCTGTCTCCATCATTCATCCCAGGTGGCCTCTTCGCTAGTATCTTTTTTTCACCCCTGTCTCCACCATACAGCCACGCTGCCTCTTGACCCGCCCACCTTTTTACTAACTAAAGCCCGTCTTACACCCACTCCACAGTCACTCCCCCATTCTGCGGAACCGTACTGTAACCCTATCACACCCGTGCGACGCCATCTTTTATATCTACTAGCCAGTGAGCCTGTGGTCTGGTTGTCATTACACATGCCACCGGGAGCAGCGCTATGTGTGATCGGATGTGATCATTAGCCACGGGTGATCGGATGCAGCGCCAGCCAGTGAGCACGTGGTATGGGTTTCTCATAACAACTTGTGATAGAATCATTCGGCCACGGTGACCTCCTCGCTAATCAGTTTTCCACCCCCTGTCTCCACCATTCAGTCCAGCTGGCCTCTTCGCTAGTATCTTTTTTCATCCCTGTCTCCACCATTCACCCACGACGCCACTTGACCCACCCACCTTTTTACTAATGAAATCCCGTCTAGCAAGTGAGCCTGTGGTCTGGTTGTCATTACAAATGCCACCGGGAGCAGCGCCATATGTGATCGGATGTGACCATTAGCCACTGGTGATCGGGTGCAGCGCCAGCCAGTGAGCACGTGGTATGGGTTTCCCATCATAGGATCATTCAGCCACGGTGACCTCCTCGCTAATCAGTTTTCCACCCTTGTCTCCACCATTCAGCCCAGGTGGCCTCTTCGCTAGTATCTTTTTTCACCCCAGTCTCCACCATTAAGCCACGACGCCACTTGACCCGCCCACCTTTTTACTAACATCAACCTGTCCTATACCCACTCCACAGCCACTCCGCCATTCGGCGGAACAATACTGTAATCCCATAACACCCACTCACATGCCTATGCACGTCCCAACATTATGAATTACTACCAGCACACAAAACGAGATAAATGCGGTATCCAGTCGTCGCGCATAGGCCAGTATGCAATAGAAAATGGTGATCTGGCCACCTTTTTACTAACAGCATCCTGTCCTATATCCACTCCACAGCCACTCCCCCATTCGGCGGAACAGTACTGTAATCCCATAACACCCACTCACATGCCTATGCACGTCCCAACATTATGAATTACTACCAGCACACAAAACGAGATAAATGCGGTATCCAGTCGTCGCGCATAGGCCAGTATGCAATAGAAAATGGTGACCTGGCCACCTTTTTACTAACAGCACCCTGTCCTATATCCATTCCACAGCCACTCCCCCATTCGGCGTAAGAGTAATGTAACCCCATAACACCCGCTCACATGCCTATGCACGCCCCGACATTATGAATTACTACCAGCACACAAAACGAGATAAATACGGTATCCAGTCTTCACGCATAGGCCAGTATGCAATAGAAAATGGTGACCTGGCCACCTTTTTAGCAACAGTACCCTGTCCTATATCCACTCCACAGCTACTCCCCCATTCGGCGGAACAGTAATGTAACCCCATAACACCCGCTAACATGCCTATGCACGCCCCGACATTATGAATTACTACCAGCACACAAAACGAGAAAATACGGTATTCTTCTTCTTTTCGTTCATCCGGGGTGTTTTTTTTTCAGATGTGATTGCGGTGTGTCTGTTATGCGCCCTTGGGCCGAAACCCGTAGGCCAACACATCCGACGACAGCGTGCTTTTTTGGCCAGGTAGCATCCCTTGGAGACTCTCACTTTTGTGGTGCCATCTACAACCCAGCTGGCCAAGTTGGAACGGTCGAAGACAACGGTCATCCCTCAGAGGAAGGCAGGGACAGTCCATAGCATTTTCCGCCATCCAAGGCTGCTTCCATAGCTGCAGGGCCGGCACATAGCGCCCTGGTCCTGGGCTTACCGAGGGAATCGT
>OY992885.1:69211608-69364108 GCA_963921405.1 Cepaea hortensis
AGAATTACTACCAGCACACAAAACGAGATAAATACGGTATCCAGTCTTCACGCATAGGCCAGTATGCAATAGAAAATGGTGATCACACTCTCTCACACACACACAAACGCGTGCGTGCGCGCACACACACACATTCACATACGCGCGGACTCACACATGCACGCACACACACACACGCAAGAGACATCACTGCAGTTATAGAAATGTCCGGCGAAATGAAATATTTAGTCTCTTATGCGTACGCGCATGATCGCGCACGCACGCACCCACGCACGCCTACACGCATGCGTGTACACACACACGCACATACATATATGACAAGGCATTGGATTTTGATGCTAAATATGATAGTAATTCCTTGTTTGAACATTACCCGTATTAATAATTATGTTCAAGTTAAGGATTCTGCGGAATTACCATATTGCTAAACATGAAGACATAACTTACCCGCTGTGCTCTGAAATAGCCATTCGAATGTTTGTCTTGTCGTGTAGTAAGTACGTTGGCAGTAGCTGCTAGCATCATATATGTTTTATACATAATGCGATTACGGCAAAATAAAGCCAATTTGTTAAACTTTCCTCAGAATTCCTGTCAAAATTTTCCTCAGATTTTTTTTTTTCGTTTCTGTATGAACAATTGCTGACACTATATATTGATTTTATGTTCACATTGTCTGGGAATGACCTAAAGTACCTTGTTAATGTCTGAATGGTATTCTGCGATAGTAATCTAATTTTTAGAGCTAAAGACATGCCAGGAGCTTGCCTCGCTGATGCAGTTTTTACCGCCTTTGTGCGATTACTGCAAACTAAGCATATTTGTCACCATGTACGCATATCGACAGGTTGTGCCCTTCGAGGTGTTCAATTTCTGACACTATTTGTTGATTTTCTGTTCATATTTACGCAACTTTTCATGTGAATACTTCATTGGCACCCAAGCAAAGGACCTTACAATATTTGTTTATACATTTGGCGATGAGCTCACGCAATTCAGCGCCACTTAAAACCCCTATATTCAAAAGTTCACTATCATGCGTTACTCAGTTACTGCGATATTACACTAAGCGAAGATTACATACCCCATGTTTGCCAGTATCAAGGGGACACAATTATTTCCAAAATACGGAAGGGAAATGACTGGTGTTATTTTTATAAAATATTATTTTAATGATTAATTTGCAAATTTCACTGATTATGTTAATTTACTTGACTGTATACTATTGAGATTGGTCTTTGGATGTATTTTCTCTAGAATTAATCAGTGTCTATGTTTCATTACGTGTTTATTAATTGTGGCAATATACTCATATATAGAATTAATAGCCGTAATCTGGCTTCAGTCTTTTTTTTCCTAAAGTTGAATATGCCCAAGCGTAGTTTATACCACATTTGACCGGGCCAGGACCTTGTGGCTCGCCATTCTTCATTTCCTCTCAGTAGGTGTAGGTTGGCAAAGGCTAATATCCTGGGTAGGGGCCTATTGCCTCGCGTCCCTCACATAGGCCTACCCCGTGTACACACACAATGGGACTCGAACCCAGGTGCCCAGCGACTAGTTGGTCTACTTATCTATATAAGTATTCTGCATGCCTGGGGCTTGCCTCACTGTCTTCAAGAGGCCCCGGGACGGACCGGGGTAATTGGAGGCTGCCGGCGGAATCACCGGTGGGCGGGGCGGTCGGTAGGGGGTACCCATGGACATGAAGTACCGGAAGTGACACCAGAAGTACCAAGAAAATGCCCGCCAAAAATTCAAAAATGAGGTCCGTTTTCTATGTGGTCTGCTGGGGAGGTATAACATTCATATAAGGAAATACGACTTCCGGACTACATAAATGGCCCACATTTGGGTGTTAGTTTGCACATTGTATACTACTGTGGTCAACCGTGCACAATGGGGTCTGGCATTGTCCTGTTGAAACACAGATCTTTGGCTAGCCAAAAGTGGAAGGACTTAGGGTCGAATAATTTTATTGGCGTATCGTGTCGCATTAAAGCCTCCTTCAATGTGAACCAATTGACTCCTTCCGTTGTAACTGATCATTCTCCACACCATTGCACCTCCATCGCCGTGTGGCGGAGCTTCATTAGCGCAGTTGTGGGCAACACGTTAATTTCACCCACGGTAGACTATTCTCCGACTATCATGACGCTGCAACAAAAAGAAAGATCCATCTCCAAACCAGACCCATCTCCATTGCTTGTCTGCTGCACAGGGACGAAGCTGGTTAACCCAAAGAAATCGATTTTGCGATGGCGGCGTGCAAGGGCAGGTTCACGATGAGGTTGTTGTGCCCGAAGTTCAGCGTCATACAGTCTATTCCAGACATTTTGATCAGACACATGACATCCTGCGGGTAATGGTTGGGCAGTTAAGGAAGATTGCTGTCTCTGAGGTGACGAAGCCGAATAAAGCGATTATCCATTGCTGTTGTCACTCTAGGTCAGTGGTTCTCAACCGGTGGGGAATTCCCCCCCCCCCCGGGGGGGGGGGGATTTTAGGGTTTCCAGGGGGGAATGAAGACCATTTCAAGATCGCGTTAATACAACAACCGATTACTTTATATTGTTATTTTCCTTCATACTTTACAGTTATGGACGTCTCATCCTTCTAAAATTCATTTTATAAAGTAAGTAGACCCACAAATCATGTTTTATGTGGATGTCTAGACTTGTTTTAGTATATGCTATTAAATTTACCTTCTATTTTTACGTATACTGTGTAGGGGTGGGGGGATTTTTATATAGGAAATATAAAAAGGGGGGGGGTGACGTTCTGAAAAGACGGTGAAAGGGGGGGGGGGCACGGGCCACATTTTTGATAGGAAAAGGGGGGGGGGGAATGACGTTCTGAAAATATGGTGAAGGGGGGCACGGGCCAAAAAAGGCTGAGAACCACTGCTCTAGGTCATTCACTGTGATGCCAGTCTCCAACTGAGCCAGAGGCTTGGAACCGGTGCCAAAGTCGACTGATGGTACTCTGATGCACGTTTATATGCCTGGCAACCTGACTTTGACTTTCTCCTTCATGCAGTCAGCCAATAGCAATGTTCCTTAAATTTATCGATAGAGACGCCATAGATGTTTGCTTGAAAATGAACTGACTTGTTTTGTGTAGCGTTATCCTTGTATATAGGGTTTCAGTTGCGTAGTCAATGAATAGTGTTCACCCCAAATATTGTTGCTTTTACGTGCTCGAATTAAGCGCTGTGGTAACAATTTGGTCATAAACACTATTGGCCACTGCATTGTAACGATTACAAAAACGAACGAAATTCAGGCCAGCACGTGCATTTGACACTGTAAAGAACATTTGAGGCTGGTTTTTATATACCCTAGCACCAAATGTTACTTACATACTCATAAAAACGCACCCTTGGATAGCCTTGCGGTTTTTCTTTGCTTTTTTGTGTGTGTGTGGACAGTATATTAAAACCCTTATCGTATTTATATTGCAACGCCACGTTTGATTTGTCTCACATCATCCATTCTGTTGAAAGATCATGAAAAGCAAATTAACACAGTGGTAGTTTGTTTAACTTATATGTTGACATCATTTTCCGCAGCAAGGCAGCTGCAAGAGAAATGTTAGCAACAGAACTCCGAAATTGTCTCCACTTTCATTGACCTTACTAAGGCTTTTGATACAGTCCGTAGAGAAGGACTGTGGAAGATTATGGCGAAATATGGCTGTCCACAAAAGTTTGTCCAAATGGTGCGGCTATTTCATGATGGTATGCAGGCAAGAGTACAGGAAATGGTGAACTGTCTGAGCCCTTTCCTGTCACCAGTGGAGTGAATCAAGGATGTGTTTTGGCACCAACACTGTTCAGCCTCATGTGTTCAGCTACGCTGACGAATGCCTTCGAGAACAACGACATTGGAATAGACATCAACTACCGCATGGGTGGAAAGTTGTTCAATCTCAGAAGGCTGAAAGCTAAAACCAAAACTAACAGCGACACCGCCATAGAGCTCCTGTTTGCTGATGATTGCACTCTATATGCCAACTCAGAGGCACAATGTTTCAGCTTTCGCATATGCCTGTGCCAACTTTGGGCTCAATATCAACTTGGAGAAGACTGTAGTTACGTACCAGCCAGCTCCAGGGAATAATCACATTGTGCCTAATATCAAAGTAAATGGTCATAGACTAAGTGTTGTGGACAAATTCACCTATCTTGATAGCACTGTGTCACAAGCTGCCACAATTGATGACGAAGTGAATGCAAGAATCGCCAAGGCCAGCGCGGCCTTTGGCAGACTGTACAAGAATGTATGGGACAGAAATGGAATAAGCCTGCAAACAAAACTGAAAGTCTACAGAGCAGTTGTATTATCCATACTGCTATATGCTTGTGAAACCTGGAGTGTTTATCAGCGACACGCTAGGAAATTAAACCACGTCCACACAGTCTGCCTAAGGAAGCTATTGAAGATTAAATGGCAAGACAAGATCCCAGACACTGAAGTTCTAGGAAGAACGTCCATGCCCTGTATCCACACTCTACTAATGAAGAATCAGATTTGCTGGGCTGGTCACTTAACTCGCATGCCAGATAACAAGCTCCCTAAACGAATTTTTTACGGCGAGTTGCGTTATGGTAAACGCTCCCTAGGCGGCCTGAGGAAATGCTTTAAAGACACTCTGAAAGCTTTTGTAATTCATCATGACACCTGGGTGACTGCTGTCAAAGACCGAAATTCGTGGCGAACATCATTACGCAACGGTGCAGTCATTTGTGAAGCAACCAGGACTACAGGAGCTGTGAAGAAAAGGCTGGACAGAAAAACCACTGCAGGAGATTCTCCTCCTGGAACGCCAAGATTCTTTGCCCACATTTTCAAAGATTATTTCGAGCCAAAATATGCCTTTTTTTGTATATAGAACTCACGGCTCCATACTTTCAACCCCACTGGATGAAATGAATGGTCATCATCATTCTTGATGGACAAACAATAACAACAACCAGTTTTCCATAATATTTATAACTATGTACATATTCACACGACTTAAAAACAATAAGGCAACAGGGTCTGATGGAATAGCTGCTGAATTTATAAAGGCAGGTGGACATGCATTACATCTAAAGCTATACGAACTAATAATACAAATATGGAGGACAGAAGAATTACCCCATGACTGGAAAGAGTCATTATTGATACCTATCTTTAAGAAAGGAGACAAGTTCCAATGTGAAAATTATAGAGGAATATCACTACTGTCCACAAGTTATAAAATACTATCCGCAGTATCTATATCTATAAAACACAATGTATGTGGGTCCGTTCTTTATGCGTTCACGAACCGTCCATCCGATTGAGATGAAATTTTCAACATGTTTTCTTTTCATTCCCGTGCAACCAACTGTCATAGTTTTTTAGTGTATATTCAGCTATTTACTTACTAAAATTTAATATTAAAATTTACATTATAATTTCTATATAGCGAGGGGACTTAACAAGTTAAAAAGTTATTTCAAGGGGCATAACTTTTAATAACATTGCTATTATTTTATATATATAGATTGTTGCATTGTTTTCAAAGATTTATAAACTCTTTGTCTATAGTTATTTACAGGCATATGAGTTATAATAAATAATGGTATAATCTTTAAGTGTAGTTTTCATTAAAAAATGCATCTATTTAAATAGTGAAAATTTTCTAACTCATCTTTTTATTTTTCTTCAACAGCACATTAATTTTTTTTTAACATTCTCATATGTATGGCGCGTTACAAAAGTTACTTTTCCAAAGAATTGCTTCATAAGCGATGTCGAATGAAAGAATGTATGAGAGGAAATAGAGACGAAGGGCAGAATGTAGGACGGGCCTGCGAAAGATTTTCGTTCTTTAAAAAAAAAAGAAGTAATTTTTTGTGAGAGAAAGTTCGTTGCATATCGTTTGCAGTACTCTGCAGTCAACCCACCGCCTACCATTTATTGGCTGTTCGTGATATCTTGGTAAGTTTACTTTAGATAGATCTCTTCCAATCATATTTTCTACTATCAATCTATCTATTCTTCTATCTTATCTAACGGGAACGGGCCGAACATAGACAGACAGATAGTCGGGAACGGAAGCTTATATGACTACTTATATGAATTAAATGAGATGCTCCCCACCAGGGCCTGGGCGAAGTCGGGCCGGGTCGGACAGACAGATAGACAAACAGACAGATAGACAGACAGATAGATAGTCGGGAACGGGAGCTTATATGACTACTTTATTAATTAAATGAGATGCTCCCCACCAGGGACTGGGTGAAGCCGGGCCGGGTCAGACAGACAGACAGACAGATAGACAGACAGACAGCTAGTCGGGGACGGGAGCTTATATGACTACTTATATGAATTAAATAAATGAGATGCTCCCCACCAGGGACTGGGTGAAGCCGGGCCGGGTCAGACAGACAGATAGACAGACAGACAGATAGTCGGGAACGGGAGCTTATATGACTACTTATATGAATTAAATGAGATGCTCCCCACCAGGGTCTGGGCGAAGCCGGGCCGGGTCAGACAGACAGACAGACAGACAAGCAGACAGGCAGACAGATAGATAGATAGATAGATCCCCGCCAGGGCCTGGGCGAAGCCGGGCCGTGTCAGCTAGTTACTAAATAGACTAAAACCATATTCAGAAGACATATTAGGTGACTACCAGGCGGGTTTCAGACAAAACAGATCAACAATTGATCAGATATTTATCTTACGACAAATAGCCGAGAAAAATTTGGAATATAAAAGAGATCTCCATAACATTTTTGTGGATTTTAAAAAAGCTTATGATAGTGTCCATAGGGATAGTCTATGGAATGCTATGCAGGAATTTGGAATACCAAGGAAGTTAATCAACATGACCAGACAATGCATGGAAGATACTTATAATATAGTAACATATAGAGGCA
Source organism: Cepaea hortensis (assembly GCA_963921405.1). Taxonomy (NCBI): domain Eukaryota; kingdom Metazoa; phylum Mollusca; class Gastropoda; order Stylommatophora; family Helicidae; genus Cepaea; species Cepaea hortensis. Next base: position 69,218,525 of record OY992885.1, read on the forward strand.
GGAAATCAGACCCTTTCCAAATAACATCTGGCTTGAAACAAGGTGATGTACCATCGCCGCTACTCTTCAATCTGGTTCTAGAAAAAGTTGTAAGGAAGATAAAGGAGGAATGTGATATTGGAGGAACATCCAGACTGCATGGTTATGCAGCTGATATAGATATAGGGGAAAATGAACTAAAGACATTGGAAATATTGACTCACTTAAAGGAAAAAGCCCAACAGATGGGGCTGGTTATCAACCAAGATAAGACGGAATATATGGTAATTTCAAGAGAAAGAATGGCTAAAAACTCTGGCCACATACAAGTAGATAATATGACCATTAAAATAACGGAAACATACAAATACCTGGGTACAATCGTCAACTACACCAACATCATAAGGGAAGAAATACAAACTAGAATCAATTCTGTAAATAAGATATACTATGAACTACAACATCTACTAAAATCAAATGCGCTATCTCGTAACACCAAAATCACAATATTCAAAACACTGATCAGATCAGTTGTGCTGTATGGCTCTGAAACCTGGAGTACAACGAAAGGAGACGAAGCCTTGTTACAAACCTTTGAGAACAAAGTTTTAAGACGTATCATTGGACCCATTAGGGATACACAAAGTGGAGAGTGGAAAAGAAGAAGTAACAAAGACGTTTATGATCTGTTAAGTCCCCGCTAATCACTGGTATCATGAAGGCTAATAGGCTACAATAGCTGGGGCATATAGAAAGAATGGAAGGTAATAGGGAAACAAAACTCGCTTACACTCAGGAAATAAATGACCGTAGACCCCGAGGTAGACCAAGAAGACGGTGGAGAGATAATATATATGCAGACCTACAAGCACTTGGAATCAACGACTATCAAGAGAAGGTCAACCAGAGAGACGAATGGAGACGGATTGTATCTGCAGCAAAGAACCTCAATGGCTCGGAACGCTGAAGAAGAAGAAGAAGAAGAAGAAGAAGAAGAAGAAGAAGAAGAAGAAGAAGAAGAAGAAGAAGAAGAAGAAGAAGAAGAAGAAGAAGAAGAAGAAGAAGATGTATATATTTATGTGTAGCATAAGTACTTGTAAACTCCCTTAAATTACAGTTGGTGGGTTAGGAAAAATAACTTTCCAGGAGGGGATAAGTCAGTGAAGTAATTAACCCTTTGTAGTTTGTTTCTGCAAAATCTTATTATACATATCTAAATTCATCTTTCTCACTCATGGGGGTACCAAGAGCACACACATCTACTCTTTCTACAGGCCAATCCTTGCGTATCCAGGGACTCTTTATTCAATCAGCTTGCAAGAGACATTTGTCTCGAGTTTTATCACCTGAATCTGGAGGGTGAGGGATTTGAACCAACCCACACAGCTAAACGCAAGGGTGAGTCAATTAAAACAATCGACACACTTTTACTGTGCAAGTGGAACAAAAAAAACAACAGGCGAGATCTGGCACTGATGTCAACTAATATCCTTCAGATTGATCAATGATAATTATTAACGACTTCAATAGATGTATGAGATGGTGCTGCTGCCACCTTTCGTTAATTGTAGTATTCTCAGTGCTATTGCAGGTGCATGCCAGTTGTACCAATGTGCTCATACCTTATAACAGGACTTGTCTGCAGTAGTGCAGACTTGATATCGCACGCACTCAAGCAGTCTTCTTTCTCCTTCCGAGTCTTTCATTTAATAAAGATGTCTGTTTTAACCACTGTGGCCTACTATATGTTTTTGGTCACAATGTTTCAGATAATGTTTGTTTGTTGTTGTTTGCGCTCGCTCGCTTTAGCCTCAATCGTGGTCCATACACACTACGTCTAATAGTTCTGGACTGAATTTTGCGTATGGATTAGCTGTTACCTATTAGCAGTGTCCCTCGCCATCAGGCAAACCCACTCCGACTTATTTGTAATTAGCGTCCCCAAGTCTAGGACGATAGGTCAACATTTTAGTCCAACTGTCCGGTATAAAGATTGAGCCCCTTACCTCGGATTCAGCACACCTGATGTTTACGAACGCACGTTCTTATCCATTCGGCCATGCTGACCTACTGGATAATGAGTGAATAAAGCTGTACATCTGTCCACTGCCAGACAAGGTCTGCATTCTGGAACACATCTGCTCTTTTCTACGCCATTCCTTTTTTTGCGCAGCCACCAGAACAGTGGCAATGATTTATTTTTGTCCACCCAGTCACATATTTCTGACCATTTATTTCTGTTTGCTGTCCTTGCAAGTAATTTGAGAAGGCCAGTTTTGCCCTTTATTTATCGCTCCAGCAACGGTAAGTAGGACGGCTCTGGACTTGTTCGTCTTGTGGTATTCCCTCACAGCACATCGCTTATCTGATCAAGTCCTTTGCATCTTGTCGTTCCACGAGTGGCGGTTGTTTCTAGCCCCTCTTCCTGCTGTTATGTATTTTACACTTTTCGTGCCTCATTTAACCCACAATACTACACCTGAAAGACTACCTCTGGCTAGTGTTTCATAAACCTGCTCTTCTCCGCCAGTATGCTGCAGGGTAGGTGGTCGCTGCTATAGTGTCCTAAGATACCTCAATTGATTAAATCGATGAGCGGAGGGAATATGAGTGCTAGGTCAATAATGATGTATTCCATAATATCAATCCTATTAAAAATATTATTCCACAAATCCAATACAAGTGGCAAATTCAATTCGATGCATCTAGACCAGGGGTCACCAAACTACGGCCCGCGGGCCGGATCCGGCCCTCGACATCATTTCATCCGGCCCGCCGACGTACTCGAACTTGCTTGATTTAACGTATGGAACACGAGAGGTTGTGATATAATTTAAATGTAAATATTATGTTTAGAATACTGGGAGATTTCACTCGTGCACAGATCTCCTGACTGCTATGTGTCTTAAATTTACTATTGTCAATTATAAATTATTGTACCTAAATTTTCTTGTTTATTGTAATGTTTGCTTATTTCGCGCCATCCCAAGTCCTTCCCCGGTCCGTGGTAGCACCGACTACGCTCTGATGTTACCATGGTTTCCATGGCAACACACACACACACACACACATCTTTCCCTCCCCCAGATGCGTCCGGCTGTCAACACAGGTCCGACGCTCCAGAAATATTTACTTCTGTTTGCCAGTCATCCATTTTATAGGTATGTTGTCGTGAAATGCCGCCTTAACATCCCAGAATATTTTTCTCTGTCTCCAAATTTGAGAGGCCATATTGAGAAAGAATGAATTAATCACGCTACTCCAAGGCTATCTAGTCGTGAGGTAAGATTATTCACAAAAAGCCCCTAGCCATGACGTAAGCTTGCAGATGGCAAGTAAAATGGGATACTTGAGATGGACACAACTAGATAATTTAAATTAGTCTACACCTTGGAAAACTGCTGACCCAGACGGGCTATGACACCACACAGACACATTGGCACCTTCTCGTCCAGGTAGACCCTGGCTGAATCAACAATGAACAGGGCCATTGGTTGAATAAAGGCAATTAACGCCAGATGGAGATAATAGCCATAGCCCAGTAAACAAGCCAAGTCAACTCAGATCGGCAGACTCAGTAGAGTGTGAAAACAGACCTTGTAAAACCGGTCAGCTGTGAAGTGTCAAGACTGGCCACACAAAGTAAATGTTGGCTATTGAAACTGAAGCAGGAATACTAGAGGTGCAAGGTGTGAAATCACTGATAAGACTCAGGGGGCTAATAATGGTCAGACCCACAGGTGTGAAGGCTAGTGTGCATGTAGAAAGAATTTTTATGACTGGACAGACTTGGAGATAATGGCAATTAACGTCAGGGGGAGATCAGAAGAATTTATGAATGGAATTCCGGGGAGATAAGTGTCTACTGCTAGGCTAGGTATAAAAACCCCTGCTAGACTTTTTCCCTTTAGATTAAGTCTGACTTCAGAACAGGTAGGCAGCCAGCTCAATGTTTGTAGTCATATGTATGATTCTTAGGTTGCTAGATTTCACTAGGAGAATTATTTCTTAGTAACTAGTCAGTCTATATCTGATCTAGGTTATCGCAAGAACTATCATTGTCGTAGGTTACTTGAGTGTTCTTTCTAAGTTCTGTGTTCAATATCATTGTGCTTCATGTATTACTCTTCTGAGAGGTAGAAACTTATGGAAGGCAGGTCTTGTCTAGATATACTTGAGGTGTCGTAGCAGATGCTTGCCATCTCTTTCTAAACTAGACTAGTCTCGTTTTGGTGTGTGCATTTGTTGTACAGAATATAGTCAACTGACTATTTATTTAATTCTTACAACAGCAGTAACTAAGTGGTGATTAAACCGGGCAGCTCAGCAAATATGGCTGGTCGGTGTGGTCACTTCAATTAGACTTGTTGTATATCTCATTTTGTAGCTATACAATATTAGTACTCATTAATAATGCTTGATGCTATTATGTTGAGTATCATTAGATGTCCATCTTGAAGTAATATAATGTTTACGGATATGTTGGATGTATGTATGTGTAATTTCATATGAATATACGATGCTAGGAATAAGCTTCGTACATATTCTTTTTGTGTATATACGTCTCATTTCGTATACATACAAACTCACTAGTGCATTATGCTATGATGTTAAAGTATCATATGTCTAGTTTAATCAATATGTTTATGTGTATTGGATGTTTGATATATTGATTTGTCATATGCAAACCTACCAATATGAAGTGTTATGCTATTGTCTGCGCATTGGCACATTGGCCAACGATTGTGTTGGAAGCAGAGGTGTAATGGTACAGACATTACCCACAATTGGTATAGGGTATAGGGTGCTAAACTTTCTCAGTGTATTGTGGGCGTGCGTCCACGGTAATGCATGGAAACCTGGCACAGCTACTGGTCACGGCTTGTAAGCCCGGATGATCAGGCATTATTATAATACCATTACCGACCCTGCGAGCTGCTAAACCAACTTTGGACGGAGCGGCTGTACGACACAGAATTTCTGTATTAGTGACATGGGCATGGGGCGGCAGAAATGTAATCATTACAGGCGTGTGAGACAATGGAAAAGCCCATCCCAGACTAAAGACAGTAGGGAGAAGGAGGACGGTGAACGCAGTAGAGCTGGAAGATAAACTTGGCCAGACTGTTCATTGTATATGTTTGTGTTATGATATGTTTTAATTAGGATTGCGCTGATGTAGAATTAGATATAACACATTCTCGACTTTCTTTCAAGCTCTCACAAGGAGCACCTATGTTACAGATCTCAAGAACGAGTGAAGACTAGGTAGAGCTAGGACTGGCATGAGTCAGAATACCGGCAAGCTGTTTCTTTTTGATGCTACTGGAGAGTGGGGATTTGGACCACAGATCCAGATAGTTCAAGTAAAAGTTATGTAATGTTTGTCATCAATATCAATATGTATATGATTTCATCATCCTCATATTGAACCATCAGATGTCTATGATTATGATTAATAAATAAATGTTGTAGTATTGTAACTCATAGTTCTGTCGTTATATTTTAATTCCAATTGTGCATACGTGTTGTGTGTGTACATTGGTGGGGGTTCACTTAGACACCAAGGAAGGGAGCAGTCAGGGAGAAAAACCTGTACTGAGATAGTCGTCTATACTCATATATTTAGACTTAAACATCTATCTTAGCTAACCTTCTCTTTCCCATTCCTTGGCGAATATTCAGCACAGTTCATTTCATTTTGTAACGAGCCACTTGGAGCTGTACGTTGGATATTCAGGGCTTAATCTATAGTTCAGCCATATAGTTTTTGTCCCTAGTCAGTTTCTGACTATTTGGGGTTGCTCGCCAGTGAAAAATACTTTCATCTAGCCGGTGGGGCACCCCGACTTCTGACAGATTGGGCTTCTCGTCTGGAATTTGAATTCGGACTTCTCGCTTTCAATAGACTCCGGTACTTGACCCTAGACATACGATTTTTAAAAGTTAACTCTTGTAATCTTCAATCATCAAAATAGACTATCATCAAATGTAGCTAATTTTAGTTGAGGAAGTTACAGAGTACATATATAACTTTTCAAAAGTATAACAGATAAGAACTTATGAGAAAACTACCATCATCTATCATTTATAACTGTTTTTAACTATTATCAATTAGTGTTACCATTAATCATTTATTGATAATTGAACACTTTAATCATATTTACATTGATGGGTTTGATGATTTAACGGCTTGACTGATTTGCAATTTTATGCTAATATATGCCATGTTCATTTTGACATGTATGCAGTGCATTTTAATGTTTATTTAGGTAAATATTACTGTTGATTACTGTGTAGTATATCTCTCACACTTACTTCACTGCTGTCGCCAGGTACTACTTGAATATTATTTTCAGTTGTCTTTCACTGCTGAGGCTAGACTATACACATTGGATAGAGTAGACTGTCAGTAGTTAACTCTTGTCTTTCTAGCTTAGATCTGATTTTGATATATACATAGGAGCTTACCGGAATATAGTCATTTGCAATTATGGCCTTACGTTACCGGAATCTCGAAGAGGACATGAAGGCACGCGCAGATTTCTCAGAGACCGCGAGAGGGTGGGGCATAAGAGAAGGCTTAAAGGGGGAGCAACTAGAAACTTATATCATAGCTGAGTTAGAATGGTGGGACCAAGAAGAAGAAATTATGTTTAAAGAAAATGATGAGTTCTTTGGAGCACAAGAGCGTAGCAAAACTGAAGGAGTAAAGATGGAGAAAACGCATATGGAAGCAGTCAATGCGGAGAAGCTAACCTTTTTAGCGGAACATAAGGTAGGAGATATGGATGCTCACCCAACCAGGAAGGAAGGGACATATTTGCCACCCACCGCAGAATCAGAGTTAGTGGACCGGGAACTACAGGTTCTCATTCGACCCAGTCCTAAACGGAAAAGAGGGAAGAAAAAACGGGCCAAGGGCACTTCAAGCAGTCACAAACGTGATAACTGTTTGGACCACGGAAATTGTGGTCTCACTGGTTTGCCAGTACAGGACCTTCAGGAAAACCACTTGACTTCTATGATAAATGAATCTCGAGAGAAAGAGGTACTGAAGACAACCTTTAATGAGGTCGCAGGCGGAGACCTAGCCGATTCTCACATTCACTTCTGTTCACAGAATCACGAAGTGGAATTACATCTGACTGAAATAGGGAGGAAGGAAGAAACGGAATCCCAGGTGAATTTCACTGCTGCAACGCGGGAAGAGTCACTAATTATCAGTTCAGATAATTTAACTATTAACAGTTACCCAGAGGACAACTGTTTGCACTACGGTTTGCCAGTACAAGACTCCCAGGAATCTCATTTTACTTCAACGAGAGGTGAAACTCAAGAGGAAGATGACCTGAGGACATCTTTTAAGGAGGTCGGAGATCGAAAGGTAACCGACTTTATTATTCCCTTCAGCTCAGGAGAGGATGAAGTGGGATTAAATTTGACTGACAGAGGGATGAAGGAAGACCCGGAACCCCTTGTGATCTTTGAGGCTGCAGCTCAGGACAAGACACTAGATCTCAGTTCAAATCATTTACCTATTGTGATGGATTGCTTAGACAGCCCACCACAGGATTTACCTCAACTGGACTTAGCCCATGAAAGCAGGGCCAGAGAGGAACATCCAGACAAGGAAACATTTCCAGTTGTTATCTCACAGTATACCAGTTCGGAGACTCAGGAAACACAGGGAATTGTCATGAGCCAGAATATGGACTCTGATATTGTGCAGACAACATTGTCTGTAGTTGCTACAGAGGAAAATTCTTTGCACAAGATGGAGGAAGAAACGCCTATCATCTCATTAGCTGAAGTTATCAGGGAATTCCAGCAACAGGGACCTGAAGTAACAGAAGTCAAGAGTGGTTTGGAATCAACACTCTTAGGACTCAATCTACCCTTCAGTCAGGTCGATTTGATAGGAGTAGATCAGCTATTTGTGGATACTTTATTCAAAAGTAACATCACTTTAACGCCCTGGAGTAACTATGTTATTTCTCAAGGCAGGACAACTTGGCACACTAAATTTCCAATTTCTAGCACGGTTTGTACAAGAAACTCTAATGCAGAGAAACTCAGCCCATTAACTGATTATCAGGGGAAGAAATCGCGACACAGAGGAGGGAAGATTGTTACGCCCGACTTTGAAGGAGGAAAGCGCCAGTTGAATTTACATTATTCCATTCAAAAGGAGGATATTGATGGATAAGTTAAAAATCTATAAAGGATGGAGGAATATCACGGAGACAAGCTTTGCTGTGGCCAGCTTATGCGAGACTTCACTGCGGGGACATCCTCGGCTGAAAGGATTAAATCACGTGAGGGAGTGGACTAAGACCGTTGGCCAGAGGCGCCGAAGAATCCCGTTGATTGTGATCTTTCCCAGAGGGGTAAAAATGCAACCTCCTGACAAGTACCGGGTTTTACCAAGCTATTGCATGGAATCCCGGCCGAAAACCAGGTACAAGGACCTATCCAGAGTATCCTTGGAGTATGGAAATGGGACGTCTTTAGGCAGATGCAGGACAACCCACTGCCACAAGGAATATTGGAAACCTTTAGGCAGATACAGAACGGAGAGTGCTTAAGCATTATTCTGGGATGTATGGCGTGCGTTGACAAAAGATTTCTGGCAGAAACTTTTTTTTTTTTTTTAAGGGGGAAGCTCTGTCGTGAAATGCCGCCTTAACATCCCAGAATATTTTTCTCGGTCTCCAAATTTGAGAGGCCATATTGAGAAAGAATGAATTAATCACGCTACTCCAAGGCTATCTGGTCGTGAGGTAAGATTATTCACAAAAAGCCTCTAGCCATGACGTAAGCTTGCAGATGGCAAGTAAAATGGGATACTTGAGATGGACACAACTAGATAATTGAAATTAGTCTACACCTTGGAAAACTGCTGACCCAGACGGACTATGACACCACACAGACACATTGGCACCTTCTCGTCCAGGTAGACCTTGGCTGAATCAACAATGAACAGGGCCATTGGCTGAATAAAGGCAATTAACGCCAGATGGAGATAATAGCCATAGGCCAGTAAACAAGCCAAGTCAACTCAGATCGGCAGACTCAGTAGAGTGTGAAAACAGACCTTGTAAAACCGGTCAGCTGTGAAGTGTCAAGACTGGCCACACAAAGTAAATGTTGGCTATTGAAACTGAAGCAGGAATACTAGAGGTGCAAGGTGTGAAATCACTGATAAGACTCAGGGGGCTAATAATGGTCAGACCCACAGGTGTGAAGGCTAGTGTGCATGCAGAAAGAATTTTTATGACTGGACAGACTTGAAGATAATGGCAATTAACGTCAGGGGGAGATCAGAAGAATTTATGAATGGAATTCCGGGGAGATAAGTGTCTACTGCTAGGCTAGGTATAAAAACCCCTGCTAGACTTTTCCCCTTTAGATTAAGTCTGACTTCAGAACAGGTAGGCAGCCAGCTCAATGTTTGTAGTCATATGTATGATTCTTAGGTTGCTAGATTTCACTAGGAGAATTATTTCTTAGTAACTAGTCAGTCTATATCTGATCTAGGTTATCGCAAGAACTATCATTGTCGTAGGTTACTTGAGTGTTCTTTCTAAGTTCTGTGTTCAATATCATTGTGCTTCATGTATTACTCTTCTGAGAAGTAGAAACTTATGGAAGGCAGGTCTTGTCTAGATATACTTGAGGTGTCGTAGCAGATGCTTGCCATCTCTTTCTAAACTAGACTAGTCTCGTTTTGGTGTGTGCATTTGTTGTACAGAATATAGTCAACTGACTATTTATTTAATTCTTACAACAGCAGTAACTAAGTGGTGATTAAACCGGGCAGCTCAGCAAATATGGCTGGTCGGTGTGGTCACTTCAATTAGACTTGTCGCTAACACCTTCGCTAGGTAGATACAACCTATCAACCTGGTTATCAGTTTCCCTTTTGTCTACAACCAGAACCATATCAATCAATACAATGAAAAATGACTTATTTTCTTTATTGCACTGCCCGCTTTCTCCTAATATCGGTATTTAAACATTGGTGGTTGCTAGAGTATCTTAAAGGAATTCGTTACAATTAGCGCTTTCATTTTCATGTACAGTATTTAAGATATTTTGCAAGTAGGCCAGCCTTCAGCATGCCGAATTCAATTCTTTGAGGCCTTTACAAAATCGAAATAGAATTGATTTTTCTTTGGAAATGCATTGAATGGGTTCTTCTTCTTCGTTCATCCGGGGTATTTTTTTCGGACGTGATTGCGTTGTGCCTGTTTACAGCAGAGCTGCGTTCTTGCGCCGTTAGGCCGACACATCCGACTTCTGCGGGCATTTGTTGACCGGGTTAACCTTCCCGGGATGAAAATGTCTGATAATCCATCTCGAGGATTTCTTTTGTTTTCATTTCTCAATGCTAAGTTTACATGCTGCATTTACAATGTCGTGATGATCCTACTATTTATCATAGCAAAATTGTAATATCTGTGTATCTTTACTCATGCAGTAGTTACTTTGTCGTGGAACCATGAAGTGTTTTTGTATATAGTCAATAATCCACGCATTAATTTTTGTTTTAGCTTTTTTTTTTTTGGTGTGTACTTAAACACCAGCAAAAATATAAAAGTTAACATTTTAAGAACATGCACATTCCCGTGGAAAAATACGAATATGACCATAGACCATTTCACAATCACTAAAGAAGAAATTGATATATTATTGTATTTGAACTGGAATGTTACAGAGACATTCTTAGAATAATGCGGATCAAGAATATGACAAATGCTGACATTTTACAAGTTCTGAACATCTGGCAATCTACTGAGCATATAAACAGTATCAGGGCCTGGAGACTGAAGTATTTTGGTAAAACAACATGTTAGAGTGGCTTAAAACGAACAGAAACAGAAGGCTTGGTTGCCGTAAGAAAAGGCTGTGGCCTGGCCCACCAACTCAACCTTAGACAGAAGCCATTAAAACAACCATAGGCATGATCAAACATGTCAGAGGGGAAGAGACAGAAGAATGTGTCTTCCTGATGGGCTGCGATGAAGGCGGTATTCTGCAAAAGGACCTGCTACATGACGACGATGATCCCTAACAAACTATCGCTTCTTTTAGTACACTTTTCTTTGTGAATATCAAATTGCTCTTCCGAGACTTCATTGTCTATTTTACTTTGTATTCTCTCGTTCATGATCATGCCATGACTTCTGTAGCGAAATGCCGCGTTTACAGCCCAGAATATGTTCATGGACTTCAACATCTTAGGTACCACTTAGAGAAATAAACATAAGAATGAATGTATTCTCTACTAGCATGTAAAAGACCACTGAACCATGACGCAAGAGGGCTCACAATGGCTATGCAAGCAAATAAAACCGCCCAGGCATGACGCAAGCAAACTGGTTTATCAAATGAGTTGGAAAACTGGTCTACCCCAGAGCCTAATTGCTCTTTTGACATGACACACGATAAGCAGGACTAGGAAAACCGTTAAGGCTGACCACCTTGTGAAACAGACCAGAGACACAAGGTGTGAACACACTATTTGATAAGGTTCCCAGGGGGAAACTGTCAGACTGACAGAGGCCTCTCACAGCCACACACAGTGTGAAAGGCAAGCTGAACAGAGACTGCCCACTGTCCCAGGTGTGAATGCCAACCATTCAGAAAGAATTTATGATGGGCATGCTGGGAGATAATTCAGTCCGCACCACAAATATGTGTGAATTGAAATTGCTCAGACAGTAGACTACCCCAAATAAGGTATTTAAAACCACAAGAAAGTGGTAATTGAATTAAACGCCTTGGGGAGATAAGGAAAGGGTATATATGCTAGGAGATTCTAATACTGAGATCACTGTTTGATTGTCGCGATTGTGACAACTGTGCCAATATTTCCAAGGAAACCAAGAAACGTGAGTAGTAACACTATTTATCTCATATAAAACTTTATCACCGCGATAAACCCAAATAACCAGAAGAATTCCCTAAAACTTTACAAAATGGCCTACAACACCAGAAGTAGCTCTCAAGGCAAGGAATTGTACTCAGAAAAGGCAGCTTCTGTCCCTAAATCGGGCACCATCCGGGGGAAGACAAGCAGTGGATCTACCATAGACAAACAGAAATCAGAGGCAAACAGACACAACTAACCAGAGAGCACAAGTAGCCGACAAACCGCCAGAAAAAAAGACAACAGGCACAACAAGAAGCAGGACCAGACACAAGACCAGAGGACGACAACCTAAGACAGGCTCATAAAAGAGTGCAGGAAGCAGAAGGAAAACTTGCAAAGGCCACCAAACATGTGGAAGAGACCACAGCAAAGATGGAAAAAACCGCCCAAAGCATTGAAGAACAATTGGAAAAAAATCAAAAAGATGATAAATGACCAGGAAAGCAAACTACAAAAAATGGAAAAAGAACACAATGAAATTTGGGAATTGCTCACCACCGGCGCAAGAGAGAAACAACCTATGTGGATGGACAGCCAGCTAAAGGAAATGAACAACAAAATAGAAAGAATCAGAAAAGAAGTCACATCGAGGTTCAATACTGTGATAGCTCACCAACGTGGAATACTCAAGGAGAGCGCAGTGCCATACTGGCGGAGTGAACGATTACCTACAGTAGAGGAAGAAACTAGCTACCATGACAACAAAAGCAGCACAGACTCTGAAAGATAAAGAATGAAGGACAACCAGAGACAGGGTCAGACAGCAATAACAGTAGAACCAAAAATGGATAATAGAAACGTGAAAATAATACAGTGGAACTGCAGGGGCACTAAATCCCACCTCCCAGACATCATGAAGCAACTGGGGAGCCAGAACTGCATTTATGGCTTGCAGGAAACCCACCTGAAACCAAATCAACAGTATAGATGCTGTGGGTTCATGATAATTAGAAAGGACAGGACAGAAGCTAAAGGGGGCGGGGTTGCCCTGTTAGTGCATGAACAGTTCCAGATTGTGACACAGGAAACATTCCGCACCAAGAACTTGGAGTGTGTCAGTGAAACTATCACAGGGAACCCTAAAAACCTAACTATAATTAATGTATACTGTCCCAGAGGGGTAATTGAGGATGAAGACACTCAAGCCCTCCAAACCAGACTTACAGCAGAAGCCCTAATAGTGGGAGACTTCAACTGTCACCACAACACATGGGGAGCTATACAGAACGACAGGGCTGGTACAAAACTCATGGAGTTTATCGAAGACAATCAGCTGGCAGTGCTCAACGATGGGACGATAACCAGGATAGATCCTAGACCAAACTGCCAAGACACAGCCATCGACCTGACAATAGCCACCATAGGTCTAGCAAGCAGCCAGTGGGAAGTGACAGAGGACACGAACACAGACCACCTACCCATAATAATCAACACCAGAGCAAAGCCCCAGCTAAGCACCAACAACAACAGGCCAACCTTTCACTTCAAGAAAGCAAAATGGGAGCAGTTCAGAGAAGAGATGATCAACACAGACCTGGAACAGCAGGAACGGGAAGACATTGATAAATATACGGAGAGACTGACCAGAAACATACTGCGGATAGCCATCAAACATATCCCTAACAAAAATATGCCAGAGTACCTGAGACCGGGTAAGAAAGAGCCCCAGACACCCCAAAAACGATGGCACAACCCAGTGGGCTGGTGGAACGACAAGTGCACAGCGGCACAACAAAATAGGAAAAGAGCGCTGCAGAAATACCAAAAGGCAAAGACAGAAGAGAATTTCGAAGAATACAAGAAATTCAGAAACGAAGCAAACAGAGCAGCAAAACATGCACAAGAAAAGGAGTGGAAAAGATTCTGCCAAACACTCAGTCCAGATACACCAACCACAAAGGTGTGGTAACAAATAAAAGCTATTCAAGGAAATAAAAAGACCAGCAAAATCCCAACCATCAAAAGCACGAAACTAGCAGTAACAGACCAGGACAAAGCCAAAGTGTTCGGAGATTACTTCCACGAAGTCTGCTCTAACAAAATACTAGGAAGCAAAGAAAGACATAGAAGGGAGGAACTGACACAAGAGTTAAAAGGCACAACAGACGAGAACATCGAAGAACACTTTATGGATGCAGACATCACAACAGATGAGGTGATGACAGCGCTAAACGAAAATTCCGAAACCGCGGCTGGGGCGGACATTCTAAATTATACCATCCTCAAAATGCTCCCGAATAACACCATAAAAACAATTAATAAGCTGTATAATGTAATATGGCAGACGGGAAAGATCCCCAGACAGTGGAAAACAGCCACGGTGATCCCAATAAAGAAACTAGGGAAAGAGCCAACAAGGGTAGAATCATACCGCCCAATCTCGCTGACATCGCACCTGGGCAAAGTTATGGAGACATTGATAAATAAAAGAATAACATTCTACCTGGAGAAGAATGAACTGTACAGCCATTCACAATCCGGGTTTAGAGCCAACAGGTGCACGATGGATCAGATCATCAAATTGGAAAACCATGTAAAGAAAGGATTCAAGAGAGGGGAAAAGACGTTGGCTGTATTCCTGGACTTAGCCCAGGCGTACGATCAATGCTGGAGTGAAGCCACACTAATCAAACTGAAGAAAGTAGGCATAGCGGGTAGAACCTACAAATACATAGAAAACTTCCTCAAATATAGAAGCTTCTCAGTTAGGATAGGGAATTAGGTATCCAACACATATGTGCAAGAGAACGGCATTCCCCAGGGCTCGGTCATCTCACCAACAATCTTTTCAATACTGGTGAACGACCTGACAGAGGAGATTCAAGACCAAAAAACAGGACTATCTCAATTCGCGGACGACTGCGCCATTTGGAGGAGTGGCAAGGCGGCAAAGACTACAAGAGGACCCCTCCAAAAACAAATAAACAAGCTAACAGCATGAATGGACAAATGGGGTTTCAAAATCAATACCAACAAAACGGTCTGCATGGTATTTAGCAGCAAGAAGAAGATAAATCATAACAAGGACTGGAAAATAGAGATAAAAGGGGAAACCATTAATAGAACAAAGAGCACAGTCTTCTTAGAAATGACCCTGGACGAGCAGATGAACTGGTCAAAACATATTAGCCAGACATTAGAAAAATGCAAGAAAGCAAGCAACCTACTGCGGGTGATAAAAGGTAACGGTTGGGGTGCCCACACCCAAACAATGCTGATGTTCTATAAAGCATTTATCAGGGGCAAGCTAGAATATGGCATCATTGTGTACGACTCAGCATCAGAAGCCAAGAGGAAGCTAGACACCATCCTGGGTGCTGGAAATGAGACATCCAGAGAAGCCGTGGAGGTAGTACTGGGTGTACTTCCACTGAGTTTGAGGCGTAAACAGCTGACGTATAACTACTGGCTAAAGGTAGCTCAAGACAAAAACCACCCTGGATACCAAACGTTCAGTGACAACAACAGCAAAAAAAAAAGGGGGGGGGGGTCATCCCAAAAGTAAATCTGCAAAGACCGGCAGGATGAGAAGCAGCAGAGAAGATGAAAGGAGAAATGGAGCTAGCAGAGACCCTGAAACAGACAAGACGGCTCAAGCCAACAATCCCACCATTTACAGTCTTACAATCCTTGGAACTTACAGTTCCATTCACTGACTGTAATCAAGCAAAGTCCATCACCAAGGACACGGAAGACACAGATTCAAGGGACGCGGCCGAGGAATACATACAAGAAATCAGTAAGGACAACCTCATAATATACACAGACGGGTCTAAGAACGAACAGGGAGAGGTAGGAGCAGGAGTAGTGGTCCCAGACTGGAAGATGAAGAGACAGTACAAACTAACAGACCAGACAGCAGTATGCACGGTCGAACTGGTAGCCATAATGAAAGGCCTAGAGATCGCAGCCGAAAAACCACCACTGAGATTGTGTATATTAACAGACTCCCTGTCATCAGTACAAACGCTCGGGAACTTCAATAGAGGCAACAGACCCGACATAAAAGAGGAGATACTAGCGACAGCCACAAACCTCAGGTACATGGGATGCCAAGTCACCATCGGATGGATACCAGCTCACAGGGGTATCCCGGGAAACGAACGGGCAGACAGAGCGGCGAAACGAGGAATAACCAGCAATAATAAAATCTGCACAGGTCTAGGTAAAGTAGAAGGGAAGAATATAGTCAAACACTACATTCTCAAGGAATGGAGGAAACAGTGGCGAGACAGCGCTAAAGGCCGTCTTGCCTACCAAGTATTGGGTGAACCCAGATACAAGCCACAAGTCAAGACCAACATGAAAGCACCGGCAAATAGACAGCTGTGGAGAATCAGACTAGGCAATTAGAAAGACACAAGAGAAAACCCATTCTGCAGAGAATGAGCGAAGGGACCTGAGAGATCACTTCGTCAAAACTGGGGAACCAATGACAATGACGGAGTGCCTACACATAAACAGCAACCCAGAAACACAGCGACTGGTCAGACAGTTCCTATGCAGAACCGGGAAGACCGTATAACCTCACTACACTGTATATATATTTTTCTATGTATGTGTGCATGTTTTTATGATCTTAGTGGCGAAGTGGTCAATCCGTTTGACTCGTGTTCCGAAGGTTGTGGGTTCGATTCCGGGCCGCACCCTTCGGTTTACGAGTTAAATGTTTCGGAGACTCCTGTGGGTCGTCGCTAAAATCTACGGAGTTCGTGCTTTGTGCGACGCTTTCCGTGCTGCGGAAAGAGACCGGGCCATATGGGATAAAACCCGGTGCAATGAAGTCGACCCTGTCGACTTTTAAGCGACTGTTTTTATGATTAAAAAAAAAAAAATATGTACCAAAAAAAAAATTATGTACAAAAAAAAAAAGGATGAATGGCAGGAAGGTGAGTTGGCTCTTCCGGCAGAGCACCTGAACTAGGATGAGACCGGGTCATCTTGTTGCTACACCAAACCCACACGTGATGTTGAAAAACGCCAAACAACAAACGTAAAGGAGTTCGGGCCGCTGACCGCGGGGACAGCTTGATACTTGCATTTGTATTCCCTGCCTTTGCCTACAACGAGTCTTTGTGAAGACTGGACATGACCGATGAGAATAACACAAGAAGCGACAAGCACGTAACAGTGCTAATAGAGAAAAGAAGCCAACAAACGAAATAAGGCGGGCCCCAGTAGGCCCGACCAAGGACCGGTCTTTATCAGGACCAACACAAGACAAAGAACAAAACAGATAGCACAAAATAAATCTATCCGACGAACAGAGCGGAACCAATAAAACCAATAGGAATTAGGACTAACAATCCACACAACCACGGCTCTCAATAATAACCACCGCTGAGGAAGCAGGTTAGACGAGACCGAATTTGGAATTTTTTTGGGGGAAAATTGGAATTGGAATTGGAATACTCAGATCAGGAATAAAAAATCTTCGAACAGGTAGGCTGCCAGCTCGTTTTATACTCATATGTATGATTCTGATGTTGCTAAACTTCACTAGGAAAGTTATTTCGTAGCAACTATCTAAGTCTTTTAGAGGACTGACTTTCTGTTGGCATGTGGTAGGCTAGTTCAGTGAGCCCATCAGTTTCTCTTGTTGCTGATTTGTGAACTATTCATTCTTCAGTTCAGTGTACAATAACACATGGCTTCATGTGTTACTCTTCTGAGAAGTAGGAACTTATGGAAAGCAGATCTTGGCTAAGTTCTAGATATACTTTAGGTGTCGTGGTAGATGCTTGTCAGTTCTTTGTAAACTAGCCTAGTTTCCTTTTGGTGTGTGCATTTGTTGTACATAATATAGTCAACTGACTATTTCTTTAATTCTTACAACAGCCGTAGCTAAGTGGTGACTAAACCGGGCAGATCAGCAATATGGCTGTTCTGTATGGTCTGTATATCTCATTTTGTAGATAGACAATATTATTACTAACTAGCTAATGCATTATGCTATATGTTGAAGTATCATAATATGTCTAGTTTAATTAATATATTTTATGTGTATTGGATGTTTGATATATTGATTTGTCATATGCAAACCTACCAATATGAAGTGTTATGCTATTGTGCGTGCATTGGCACCTTGAATATCAATTGCATTGGAAGCAGAGGTGGAATGGTACAGACATTACCCACAACTGGTATAAGGTATATGGTGCTTAGCCCTTTCAGGTATTTTGGACGGAGCGGCTGTATAACCCAGAATATTGGTATTAGCGACATGGACATAGGACGGCAGAAATGTAATAATTACAGGCGTGTGAGACAATTGAAAAGCCTGTCCCAGACTAAGACCGTAGGACAGAGATATGGAGGGAGGAGGAGGATGGTGAACGCAGTAGAGCTGCAAGATAAACCTGGCCATACTGGTCATTGTATATAGGTGTGCTAGGATTTATGTAGTACTTAGGATTGTACTGATGTAGAACTAGATATAACACATTCTTGACTATTTCTCCCTAGCTCTCAATAAGAGCGCCTGGGTATAGATCTCAAGAACGAGTGACAACCAGGTAGTGCCAGGACTGGCAGATGTAAGAAAACCGGCAAGCTGTTTTCTACTGGAGAGTTCGCTGATCTGACCACGGCTGTTTGCTGATCGGAGCATAACGGTTGTTAGCGGACCTCTCACTGATCCAGACAGGATTCAGAGTTACGTATTTTATATTAATAATTTCACTTTCATGATTACTGTAGTGCATAAACTTATACCCATTCATCATCATCATCTTGAAAAACATCAGATGTCTAATAATATGATTAGTAATTAAAGTGAGTGTAGTTTGTTTTAACTCATAGTTCAGTGTTATACTTTTAATTCCAATGGTGCATACGTGTTGTGTGTGTACATTGGTGGGGGGTTACTTACACACCAAGGAAGGGAGCAGTCAGGGGAGAAAAGCCTGTACTGGGATAGTTGTCAATAACTCTTAAATTTAGACTTAAAAATCTATCTCAGCTAACCTTTTCCTTCCCATTCCTTGGCGAATATTCAGCACAGTTAATTTTGTTACGAGCCACTTGGAGCTGTATGTTGGATATTCAGGGCTTAATCTGTAGTTCAGCCATATAGATTTTGTCCCTAGTCAATTTCTGACTATTTGGGGTTGCATGCCAGTGAATAATACTTTCATCTAGGCGGTGGCCACCCCAACTTCTGACAACTTCAAAATGTTATTCAAATTATACTTCTCTTTTTAGTGACATAAAAACAGTTGACACAAAAGGTCAAGAATTCGGCTAGGGTTGTTATGGATGGCACAAGCAGAGAAAACAAGTGAACAGGCCTGTCCACATGAAGAATAAATTGAATAATGACAGCCCGTAAAGGAAAGTGGTGCCATTGGACAATGTACAAAAATGATATACACACTGATGGATCTGTCGGGTATAAAGTCGGTATATAGATTCTCTGCTAGATTCCAAGGACAGATCATTGCTGAGCACAGCAGGTCAGATGTAACATCTATTGCAAATGTAAGAATGGAAGTAGAGGCTTTCACTACACCTATGTGGTGGTTATCTGATACTCCATAGCTAGCACCACCACTGTGTTTGACTCAAGTTTCAAAATGTTTTTCAGGGTGGCAATGGCAATATTACATATCATTGCTTTGGGGGTAGGGCAGCTAAAGATATGGTGTCTGCTTCTAACTTAATTTAAGACATAATATGTCTCCAGTTAATTGACTGTTATATTCACAGGGATGGAGAAAAACAAACAAACAGGTTTACAGTTTATTTGAACATTAAAAATAATGTGGTAGGTGGAAACTAAGAGGGCCTGCTCCCCAAGTATTTCCTTATATAGCTCTATGTGACGTCATCCGGCTCCCCCCCCTTCCAAAAAAAAAAAAACAACTGACTCCTTATTGAGAATTGGGAGCCAATTTTCAAGGGATATAACTCATGAACAATAACCAATCGACTGTTTTTTGTTGTTGCAATATTACATCCCTTTATTATTTTTTTAAATTTTAAATTGAATTTATTAATATGGCGGATATAATTGGTTGTAGTGGGCGGTGCTTAAACACTATCATCATACACAGATCTTCAAATGAAAACCATAATAAAATAAATATGGTAGTTATTAGTGGTTGTAGTGTTTGGGATGTGTGACTTGGGGTCGTCGAATGATACAATAGGAAAGAGGGTCCAACGTCGTTATTTGGAGGTGACAGGTTTGAATACTACTAGGGTCGAGTTGGAAGTGTGAATAAGATATGTTGAAGAATAAGCGTGGGTGGTGTGGTAGAGGGTTTGTGTGACTGTGTGGTCGAGGGGTATGTATCAACAGTGTAAAGGTGGTGACATGGGTACACTAGTTGCCCTGTGTCTAGCTGGTTATGTGTTGAACTATGCTTGTTCCTGCAGCGAGGCACCATGTGGAGCCGATAGGTTTGAATCCCATGATCAGGTTGGAGGATTGGTGTTTCTAAGGGTAGACAATTCGCAACCAGACTATTTTAAATTAATGTTTTTAAAATTTAAAGATGGCTGGGAAAGGGGTCGGTCATCAGTTGATGAGTTTAAAAAGTTACAGAATTTAAAATTTAAAAATCAAACAGTTAAAATTTTAAAAATGTTAAAATATTTAAAAGGTAACAATTCAACAACTCAAAAAGTAAAAAGTTAAATCTGGAAAAGTTAAAACTTCAACAATTCAAAATTTAAGACATAACATTTTTTAAAAAGTCAAAAAAATTAAAAAGTTAAAAAAGTCATAAAGCTAAAGTTAAAGAAGTAATAAGTTAAAAAAGTTAAAAAAATTCAAGATTTTAACCAGTTTAAATAATTTCTAAAAATTTAAAACAAAATTAATTAAAAATAGCCTGATCATGAATTGCCTGCCATTAGAAACACCAAGCCTCCAACCAGATCCAGGGATTTGTACCTATCAGCTCCACACAGTGCCTCACTGCAGGAACAAGCGTAGTTCAACACATGACCAGCTAGACACAAGGCAACTATCGTACCCATGCCACCACCTTTACACACTGTTGATACATTACCCCTAGACCACAGTCACACAAACCCTCGACCACACCACCGACGCCTATTCTCCATCTCTTATTCACACCTCCAACCTGACCCTAGGATTCGAACCTGTCACCTCCAAACAACGACATGGACCCTCTTTCCCACTCTCTCATTCAACCACCTCAAGTCACATCCCAAACACTAAAACCATAATAACCACCATCTTTATTTATGACGGTTTTCATTTGAAGATCAGTAACCTGTGTATGATGATAGTGTTTAAGCACCGTCCACTACAACCAATAATATCCGCCATATTAATCGATTCAATTTTTTAATTTTAAAAAAAAAAATAAAGAGATGTAATATTGCAATAAAAACAAAAATCGATTATTCATGAACTCGAAAAGAGCGGATTGGTCATTAGCAGTTTGAAAATAGCAAGCATGATGATGTGAAGACAGCAAGTAAATGGTTTGGCCATGTAACTAGATTACCAGCACAGAACACAGCTGTGCGAGATTCAGCAGCGGATCGTGTCGCGTCGGTTACTTATGGGGTAAGTGAGCCGGTCGCTCAGAAAGCAATGGCAAACTACTGAACGTAATCTTGCCAGGAACATCAACTGAAAAATGCTGGCATTGACTGTAAGGGAAATGCAACTTTAAAAAAAGGTCTAATTTCTCTATTCAGTTTGTGGTTTTCATTTGATTTGTGTAGAATTTGCTCATTCGTCCGTGGTATTCTTTGCATTTTCACCAGAAGCCACATTTCTACTGCCACTAGATGTTTTTCAACTTGTGTGCTCATTGTCCATACTTCACATACGTACAAAACTACAGGCTCTATGTAGCACTTGAACACTTTTTTTCTCAAAGCAATTGACATCGTTTTTATTGGTCAGTATGTTTTCCATCTTGCAAAAGACTACCTTTGCCATAGCGATTCTTGTCCTAATATCTTCAAGGCAACGTCCATCAGATGTTAGGACTGTTCCAAGATAGTTGTACTGATTCATTTGTTTAAGAATATTACAATTTACCCGATTATTACATTGTGATATTTCTTTCTACTTAGACACGAACATAATTTCCATATTCTTACAATTCAATTCTAACCCTAGCTGTTCACTGTGTACAATAGCCACATCTACTAAATGTTGCAGGTCCCGTTCATTGTCCCGCTTACACACATCTTTGTATCATAGTAAAGACCAACCCCTAGATCTTTAACCCATCTGTAATTCACCAAAAAAGACGTCCTTTGATATTCTACTGTCATCCATCCTCCTAATGTATCTTATCCATCTAAGTCTACAAAGACTGAGCATGGAACAAACGTCACACAACCCGATTTATACATTACTTCAATATTTGTGATTTTGTCTTGCCAAGAGTCAGCTAGTGAAACTAGAGCGCTTACAGAATAAAGCCACGAGGGTGATTCTGGGATGTACCAGAGGACACCCCAATACAACTTGACACCCAACTAGTGTGTCTGCGATACATCCTGGAGTTGCCAACCATTGCAGACAGACTCAAGGTGTTGCAGGCAAGGTCGTATCTCAAGGTAGCCGAGGACTAGTGACACCTCCTGCATGATTTCCTGGATGCAGTCAAGGGCCACAGACTGTTAAGAGGAAGGTCATGGATGGCTCAGGCAGAAGAAACCATCAGAGAAGTGTGCACTTTAGAAGATTGGCAGAGGCAAGGAGTAGGCCATAGTGCCGCATAGAAATTCAAACTTTCTTGGGGTTATAATCACATTGGGCCGTGAGTGTAGGGAGTGGCCAGCAGGCACTACAGAAGTAGAAATTCAGCAATTACTTCATGATTACTCTTGCCCTGGCGATGTGATTATTTATACAGATGGCTCTGTGTGTCTGTTTTTTGTTGTTGTTGAATGTCCCTTACAGGACATTGCATTCAACACCAGCATTTTTCAGCTGCTGTTGATGTACTAGGCAAGATTACGCTCAGTAGTTTGCCATTGCTTTCTGAGTGATTGGCTCACATACCCTGCAATTTACTGACGCGGCGAGAACCGCTACCGTTTCTCGTGCACATCACATTACTTACGAGAATATACGGGATTACAGAGAAAGACATAAACACCTAGGCCAGGGAGACCGCATATGACACCACAACCTCAAGTCTGAGAATGGAGGTGGGGGTAGTTACTGCAGCTTTCTGCTGGTTGTACAACAAACTGTATAAGCATGTTGCGATTATAACCGATTCACAAAGCATGCTGACAAAGGTGAAAACTGGCATGCTTCATGTAGAATATCTTGCATCAATTCAGAGGTTGCAAATTGTGAGCATTCGCTGGATCTTCTCTCCTGGACACTGGTGTTTGGAAATGAAAAGGCAGACAGATTGACTAGTGGCACATCATTAGGGGGTTATTTTATGCATGATAAGGCAGCATGTGAATAATGCAGAATAACTGATTCTGAACTGAATGACTATCATGGTCCAGAGAGAATGCAGCAGCAAGGGTTGGTCAGAGGATCTAGTCAACAGTTATCATTAGGTATTGAGGACTGGTGTTTGTCCATCAAGAATGATGATGACCATTCATTTCATCCAGTGGGGTTGATAGTTTGGAACCGTAAGTTATAAGATGGCTGGTAAGGCCTATTTTGGCTCAAAATGTTCTTGACTGTAAGCAAGGAATGCTTGACGTTCTAGGAGGAGGGTCTCCTGCAGTGGTATTTTTAATCCATTCTTTATTTCACAACTCTTGCTGTCTTGTTTGCTTCACAAGTGACTACATCCTTGCGTAATGATGTACGCCACAAATTTCAGTCTTTGGTAGCAGTCTCCCACGTGTCATGATGAATTCCAAAAGCTTTTAGTGAGATCTTCAGAGTGCCTTTAAAGCATTTCCTCTGGCTGCCTTTGGTGCGTTTGCCACAGTGCAGCTCACCGTAAAAAATTTGTTTAGGGAGCCTGTCATCTGACATGCGAGTCAAGTGACCAGCCCAGCAAATTTGATTCTGGGATACGGATACTAGGCATGGACGCTCTTTCCAAGACTTCAGTGCCTGGGATTTTGCCTTGCCATTTAATCTTCCATAGTTTCCTAAGGCAGACTGTGTGGAAGTGGTTTAATTTCCTGGCGTGTCGCTGGTAAACAGTCCAGGTTTCACAAGCTTACAGCAGTGTGGATAATTTGAGGACTAGACTTAAAACAACACGCTACAAAAGGCTGTCTGAAGTCTTCTAATTGATCTCAAACTCCAGGGTAGAAGAAAAGCTCTTAAGTATGGAAGCAAACTATAACTGGATACCTTCAACAGGATCTATTTATATATGTACATAACAGCAATAAAACAGCTTGTCAGACTACTACTGGGTGTTTGTAAAGTCTCACCACTTTGTATTTAGAACACATTTGAAAAATGAAGTACATGATGTTATAAAAAAAAATGTGCTCCACAGTCCATCGTGAAGCAATGTGCAGTAAATGGCTGTCGTATGCTGGACTAATTCTTTGCACTCTAAACAGAATGGTGTCATCAACAGAAAAAATAATTTTTCAAATTTGTTCTACATACAAAGTGTAGTTAAGACTTTACAAACACCTGGTACATTAGTTATGATTCACTTTATGAAGATAGTACGAGGGTAAGTTAATAAGTAAGTCACAAATGGCTGTAGAAAAATAACTAATGATGATAACAACTTGAAACCAGTTTTTTTTTAAAAATAGATACACTGTCCCTTTATTTCTCAACATAATTTCCACCAACATTGATGTACTTATCCCATTTAATCAGTCCTCCCGAACCGGCTGCAAAGAACTGCGTCCTCTGTTTTCTAAACCACGGTTTCACTTCACATTCAACTTCGGCGTCATTCGCGAAATGTCTCCAGCCAAGGTGGGTTTCCTGTTTATGCTGACAAATGTTTGTCCTGTAAAGCGGTGCATAGCTGGGTAGAAAACGTTACGAGGGTGGGTCAATAAGTAAGTCATACAGTTCTGTGGGATGATAGGTCAATGAAAACAAAGCATGCAGTTCTATGCAGCCGGTTTGGGAGGACTGATAAAACAACTGGATAAGTGCATCTATGTTGGTGGAAATTATGTTGAGAAATACAGGGACAATGTGCGTATAAAAAAACTGATTTCAAGTTGTTATTTTTCTACAGCCATTTGTGACTTACTTATTAACTTACCTTCGTATATTCTATGTTTATTTGTTTTCCACAATTTACAAGAAGATGAGGGAAGAAAAACAAATCAAGTTGGTTGCCTTTTTTTTATTTATAGAGAAGTTACCCTCACCTTTTAATTCCATAAAGTTATATTTATGCACATATATGTTTATGACACTGGACCAAACAATCCCCTGCTCAAAAATACAAATGTCAAATATCAAACCACCATCACCCTTTCACCTCAAAGGAAACAAGATTAAAAACACATGAAGTATGTGAGGTGTACTGAACAAGACCTCCATCACTGCAGATAGTGAGCTAACATTTGGCATGTGTTGAGCTCAAGACCAAACCTGTTCTAATAAGCTGCACATTGTCAAAGATGTACAAAATACTTGCTCCTATGGTAATAAAACATGATCAGATGTCATTTTCAGTGAACATGATACAGAAGAAATAAATATCTTCAAAATTATTAAAACTAAGTTTGGCAATTACTGCTTAAATAAGGCTGAGATTTATGAATGGGAAAACACTTTCAAATCTTGCAAATAGTTTATATTATAACTGTATTTTAACCATATCCTGTACAAGTGATTCTGCTCTCAGAAACAAAGCTATGTTTAAAGACATGCGATTTGGTGACATCAAGTAATTATATAGTGTGATAGAACTTCTGTGGTCCTTGCTAAACCTTTCAGCTTTCTGGATAAGATTATTGTACATGTTGCATACAAAATGGTGCTCGCAGCCTCCGCTGTTATACCAGCTAAGCTTAGTCCCATAACAGGAGAGACTTCTAGTACTGCATCTTAAAGTGGGAGCACACGTGAATTAGTAAGAATTACACTACATAAGACACCATCTGATATTAATGATCATCAAGTGCCCAGCCAACTGATGTGAGCGATAATGATTCTCTCCATCTTGCAATCTCAAACAGCATGTATCAAATTATGTCCTGACACTTTTCTGTACAACCGATTGCTGTCAAGAATCTTCTCTCTCTGTTTTTCTTTATGTCTGTCTGTTAATCTTTCCAGTGTCACATGTTCAAATTTTTCTCTGCTTATGATGTGGCCAAAAAATTATGACTGTCTCTGAGGTTTGTGATAAGTTGTATTTGGGTTTTAGTCTCTTTCAAAAAATTTAGAAGACTCATTTTGGCTGTCCAAGGAGTTTTTAGCATTCTCCTGTAAAACAAAATCTCTAAGGCCTTAAGGACTTTCCTTACTAATTGTTCAGGACTCACATCCATATGCCAAAACTGTTTCTTAATATGTAGGATTTCTTTTTCTGACCTCACAATTTACCATTAATGACCGTTACCATACATACTTTTGTGTTGGCATTTGGGCGGCGGCATTATGCAGTGTACCTGTGCGGGCTGTTGGATTGCCGAGACTCGTCTTTTCCACTTTTCACATTGGAAAGTGAGGAGCATTTTTTGTGATATTCACTGGCACAGGAACAGAGCATAATGGGGACGACGTGTTGCCGTGAAGTTGGAACCGTAACTAACTACCCATACATATTGTTCTTTTTGGCCTTATTGTATGGATTCTGATGACTTAACATAACCTCAATAACCGAAAATTACCTTTTTGATTTAAGCTTTAACTTTCTTGGAGTTCAGATTTACTGTTCTCTAGTTTTTTCCACTTCCAACGGCTGTACAATCCCTGAACCCAGTAAAGGATTTAAGAAAAAGGTGTGACAATATAAAGCATGGGTTTAGATAATTAGATTCTTTGCAATCTATAATTATTAAGGCTGTTACTAAAATCCAGAAGCCTTGATGGAGTAAGCAATGTACTCTGGAAATTAACAGTGTAGAAAAACCTTGTTCAAACTCACATGTACTAGAGCCTGAACGTAACCACAAAACATGACTAGGAAGCTTAACAAATGGGAAAACACACACAACTACAGGCTAAGGTTACAAATGAAGTCTTAGTCAATGGACGAGAAAAACAGGTACAACAGAAGAATACTCTGGGGAGTAGTCCAATCAACAGAAAAAAAAGAGGCATTTTAAAACAGAGACACAGAATGACCTAGTGGTGCGGGGAAACAAAGCAAAAGAAAACACAATAAAACCATGGATCCATGTGTGTTGTTACACTGTAATTAAAGAAAAATCGACCCATGTGTGTCGTTACAAGTTGCTACACACGTACAGACACATATATGTGCATATACAGCTATAATATATATGTCACTGTTTGTGGCTCAAGTGTTTGCAAAAAGTAGTTTCACAATTGCCAGACATACCAAGGCAAAGGTTCAAAATCAGCCACAAACTACTGTCCGGTAAATCACAAACAACTAATAACTGTGTGAGTTGATTGCATCCTGTAAAGAAAATGCAACCAACTGATTGTATGTACACCCATATACATATATATTACTACACATATATATTTATATTTTCAGCTTCTAGTTTCTTCTTTGTTGATGGGACTGCTCCTTATGTCAAGATAAGTATTCTTCTAGAGTTGAAACATTTGCCTATATCTGTGTGTTTTCCCACACAAAAATAGGCAGCAGTAGGTGTATAGAATATAAAGAGACCAGAAATAAAATCAAAGAAGGATCATCAATGAGCAAGCTAATTTAAAACAAATTATTTTCATTCTAGAAGGGGTTCATAAAAGAAAAGTAAGAAAGCATTTAAAATCATATCAATGAAACATGAGCTGATCAGAGGACAAAATAACATGGATTGTGTGAAGAAGTAATTTCAGAACAGGTATCAACAGAAAGCAAACGGTTGTGACTATGTGACTGACACAGAGCTTGAACTGACAGATGATGATAATGAACTATTAAAATTGAGCAAATAACAAATACTGAATTACAAACAGAATCATAAATCTTAGGCAAACAATAAATAAACCAATACAGTTGAGTTATAAAAGCACAGTGAACTGTCTGTATGAAATGGTGTTCAGTACTGACAATAGAAACACAAGACAGAAAAAATGTGCATGGATACCTTTCAGTTATCATTATGGATCCATTAAATACAACTCTTCTGGAGAAAATACAATCAACTGCTGGCCTGGTGGTTATGGGTTGAAGTGTGCACCAAGGCAGATGTTTAAAATTAACCTGCGCTCCCAAATCGACCCAGCCCAAAAATGGGTATCAGGAAATGTGATGGGAAATAAAGGACCATGTGCCCAAATGTGGCTGAAGATATATTTAGGGACCGTTCTTTTTTTAATCATATAAACATGGATGTTCGTCCATCACGAATGATGAGGACCATTCATTCATTGCATCTTTTGATTTGATGAAGAACGAATGACTTGCGCTTTTGTTTGGATTATAGCAAGGTTATGGTTGCGCAACTCCATCGACCACACTCTTTCGCCTGCGTCCATCTGGTGCCAGATAACATTTATAAACATACAAAGATGTTAAAAATGAAACAAAGACAAGGTATGAGGTAACAGTTCTAAAATCTTACTCTTTTGGCTAAAAAACACCCACAACTTTTATTGTGTAAGACAATGATGCAAGCTTTCATTATAATTTTATACTATGGCTGGCATTTACTCAGACATGTGACTGAATTCAATGTAGAACCAATCATGCAGTGAGCATGCAATTAATACAATTCATGAAACTATACATACATGATCACTCCCATCTATAAATTCTATTTATCTAGATAAGATACCTGCCAAACAATGTCATTTGTAAATAACACCTTGAACGCAGCAGACAAAATTAATACAAAACCAATGTTTACAATCACAAACAGCCCATTCAGCAGAGCATAAAGGTTATTCCAAAGAATAATGTTTAATGGCCAGGACTCTGAAAATCTTGCTTCCACAGAAATTCCTCCAAGTATAAGGTGCCGGGATTACAGCTTTCCTGGCATGTGTAAACACACAGTGTTCCCCAGTCTAGACTTGCATCAAGGCGATCAACACTTAAGTAGTTCAGCAGCTGTGGCATCACCTACATATAACAATTGAGAATAAGTGTTTTTCCACACGATCCTATTAACAGAAGTGGTTAACAAACAAATCACTACCAGATTGTATAACAATGAACATTTGGTAGCTTTAATTCTGGTTCAAATTACTGGACAAAATATATTATTAGTTTGTTGTTTACTTGTAACAAAGAACAGCCCATTTTATAGCATAACCTTCCCCTCAGAGTTTTTAAATATGGACTGATATTTGGTTTGACAGTGTCTTTGTTCACGTAAAGCATGGCACACCACATTTTCACAACATAAAGAAAGCACAAACAGCACAAACCTGAATGAATTCATATTATTTTGTCTAAATGTCTTGAAATGAGCATATATCAAGTTTCAGCCTTTTCTTCGAGTCATTTTAAGGGCATTGCATTACTTAAAAACACCAATGCTTGTGATACAGTTATCAGACTGTACTGGCATGGGTATGCAACAGCCGAGAGAACTATAGAATTTGTGTTGGGGGATGGCTGGTAGAGGGGAAGGATAGGATGGAACTAGAACTTTGTTGCTCCACACAAACTCAGGGCACTCTTCCGAATTCCGGTCCCAAATAGTTCCGCAGTGAATAGGTCAGGGGTTAAGGGTTAGGGTTAGTTGTTAACTAAACACTGACCCTAACCCTTAACCCTAACGTATTCACTGCAGAACTATTTGGGACCGGAATTCGGAAGAGTGCCCAAACTCAGTTTGCAACAGATCGCTCATGCTTGGTGTTGGTGTTAAGTAATACTGTGCCTTAAAAATGGCTCCCAAAAAAGGGTAGAAACTTGATATACTCCCGTTTCTAGACTTTTGGACAAACAAATAATGATTCATACTACAGAAGGGATGTGCTGTCTAACAAATTTCATTTTGAAGGGTTGTAAAACAGGAAAAGTTTTAAGAAAAATGATACGCTTCAGCTTAATGAAGTATTCAATTTTTAAAAATCAGATCATATAGTTATTTTAAGTCCACTCTGACGGCACTGAAAACCATTCAGTGTACTGCGTATGCCATGGGTTGCCGCTATCTGATATAGATGATATGGGACTTTTAGCACTAACATAAGTTTTCAGCAAGATGATGGATGACAACACATTGGCAATAGGCTTGCCTACTTAAGAGAGTGTATTTATAAGACACAGGAGGTTCAGCACAAAATGTGGTTAGAAATGAGGGAACATGAGTGTACATAGAATATTCAAATAATGCTAGGGACATGGCCAGAGCACCAACAGTAAAGTACTGCCATAACTATGATGCAGATATCCAGGCAATCAAGACAGCAACAGAGAAATTGTTGAATAGCAATCATGATACACAGCCTGTGGTGCTATTGACAGATACAAAATCAGTACTTGATGCACCTCAGATTAGGGAATTGCAGTACTACGCACTATTTGAACAAGGCAGCCAGCATACAGTCACCATCTGACCGTGGAGTGCCCAGAAATGGGAGAGATGATCAATCGGCTAAGGAAGGAGCAACAGAAGAGCAACCTCATGAAGAGCCAGAGGTATTGCCAGATACTCTATAAGTTTGAAAGTCCGTAAGTCTTTAGCGAAATATCCTTTAAGGTGTTTTTGGTTGTGATAATGTAAAAACGGCCTTGGCCATCAATCTCCACACAACCCTTGGTGAGGGTAAAGGCTGCCAGAACCCTGTCTTGGTTTTCTATTCCCACCAGCATGTGCCCCTTCTCAAGACAAACTTAGGACTGTCGCAGTTCAAGTATGAGATCGCAAAGATCCACCTGCGGCGTGGGTGATTCTGTCATGGCCACAATCTCAAGACCATAGACCCGCAGCTTGCCGGAGTCATGGAAACCTGTGTCGGCGAAGGTTAGCTTGGCCCTTCTGTATCAGCCATGGTGCTGTAACGATGCAACAAGCAATGAAACCTCCAATACACAGCCTACGTATGCAGCTGAACTAGACACCTATGTTCACTGCCAACAGAAAATCAAAAGTGATTCTTGCTCTAGTCAAACCTGTTGTTACCCAATGCAATAGATAACCCACTCATGCCAGATAGCAGAGGATCTCGGAGAGAGAAATTTCAAGGTTCCCTTCCAGGGTTGTCAACCACAGGGTTCAGGGGAACACACTCCTCAGCACTTAATAATGATTCTGCCTACAAAGCTGGTGGGTATTATGTGAAGACAAGACAATCTTGCCAACATCTGTGTGCAAATTTTACCTCGGATGTCTTCAGCAGGTTCAAGCTGAAATTTGTTAATTTCAACCAGCTAGT
This sequence comes from Cepaea hortensis, assembly GCA_963921405.1. Lineage (NCBI taxonomy): Eukaryota > Metazoa > Mollusca > Gastropoda > Stylommatophora > Helicidae > Cepaea > Cepaea hortensis. The sequence continues at coordinate 69,249,835 of OY992885.1, forward strand.
ACAAGCATGGAGCAGCACCCCAATGCAATACTGGCAGAACCAGGTAGACTTCGCTGTTTGGTGCGCCACAACAAGTTGTAGTCTATCAGTACAAGATCTTGCAGCTGCAGACCCACTAATGCGGGCTGTCTTTTTCTTCCACACCAGGTCAGGTGAATCATGTAGAGATGCAAACAGCTCTACCCCAAGATGAAGCATGGGAGTCCATGAATGCACCTGCAATGAGTTCGGGGCACAATGAATTGTGACAGAATCAAAGCAAAATCAAGGATTAGGACCTGTCTACCGGATGAATGATGACTACCATGGTTTGGAGCATGCAGGGCCAAACCCGAACAAACATCATAGGAACAGGAACTGCATTCGGCACAGAGAACAATTCCTTGCCAACATGGAAGATTTCATTTCCTCGCCAGTGGATAACCCTTCAGTGAGAAGATGGTACCAAGATGTTCTGTGATACATCCGCTCAAAAGTGGACTTTGCATTTGGCTACAATCTGTTCATGGCGCCCACTGACATGCATTGGCCACATTATAGGTATAACAATGAGATTGTGGCTGAACAAATGACATGCAGCTGGGTTCGAAACACCCGTGTAAACACAACAGCCATCCTTCCACCTGCTGCCACATCGCAACAGACCATATGTGCACACCATAAACCAGGCATAACTGAATGGCCTCCTATCACGCAACAGCTGTAGCCCATTGTTATGTCGCAACAGAGTACATGTGCATCTCACATCAAAGCCCCAGAGGAACACAAATAATGAAAAGACCACGCTCATTGTTGGTGGCATCGCCGTTGGTCTACTCCCCAGTTTGTTACGAGCAGCTAGCCATTTTCAAGCCACAACAAGCAGCAGGCCGCTGACTTGCCTCCCAACTCATTCTAGAGTGTTCACTGGTAGTGACACTACCATGCCTCAGGCACAGCCATAGTTCTTGGCCCGAGTGAGCATGCAGATCATTAAGGTATTCAAGGTAGACCAGTAGGAGATAGCCTTCTGGTGTGTCATCCGGTGTAATGAGGACATCCTCTAGCATGGGGCTGTCCCAGGGAAAGTCAGGAGCTAGAGGTTTGCCTTTGTCATTTTCCGGAGGGCATCCTATGCAATTACTGGCAGGCCGAAGTAGTGCGCTGGGTCTAGACCGCTTGAGTGTGGTGTCTCGGAATGTTTCGAGTACACCATCCAGCAGTTGTACATTGGTCTTAGATACACGACATGGTAGTTCATCATTATCACCAAGTGTTCATGGCTCTCCAGATCTCAGTTGTTGGTGTTCTGGATCAACTCTGCTGATGGTATTCCTCCATGCCACCATCTCAATCCATCCAGCATCATTTCTTTGGTCTGCCTCTGCCTCTCTTCCCCTTTATCTTTCCAGTTGTCACAATGTTCTCCAATGCCTCTCTTCTCATCACATGACCGAAGAAAGATGTTTGTCTCTTCCTTATTGTTGTATATATTGTTCTAGTTTCATTAGCCTGTATCGTTGTTAGTTACTCTGGCAGTCCAAGGAATTTTCAACATTCGTAGTTGCCAAGTGTTTTACAACCATGATTCTCCTATACACCCTTAGGCGTGTTAGCAGTTTCTGCTACTGATATGCTCATGAGAGAATTTACCATAGAAGGTCTTTTTGTAGGAGGTGGTTTTTGTCAAACCACTAAAATCTGTGCTTGTACACATTAGGGTACACACATTTTCAGCGTAAGATATCCAGCTTCCTTTCATTGCTGTTTATGGCGGCCACCTTGAAGTCTTCTGCCTGCATATTTCCTGCAAGCTTGTCTAGTGAGCTGTTCAAGAATTGCAGACTGTCAATAAACTGCAGCCGTCCAGCTCTGAAGGTTATGTACCTCTCTGTGTTGTTTTGGATACATGACAGCTTCTGCCCTTGTGTAGCAATATCAGGTGGCCGCCGTATCCTCCAATATTGTGAAACAACATAGGACCTTGACTTTATTTGTGCAGATATGCAGTCTGAGGCTGCATGCGCGCACCGTTGGCTGTGCCACAGTATTTGCCAACGATCACACATTGCTATCTTCGTTGAGTGGCTCTGTACAGCCTGTCTTTGTAGTCCATGATCATAGTTGCTGGATGATGAAGCTCTTCATGGATGGTATCCAGCTCAATCTGCAAACATTGCAGAAACTCTTCAACTGCATTCACACCCCGATAAAGAGTAAGGGTGCTGGATTTACCGTCGCAGTGGATGACTACATAACAGAGGCTGCAGAGTTTCTGTTCCATGATCAGCCTGGTGTGAGCAGGACTTGTTCATGGTTGCGCCCTTGACTGAGATATTTAGGGCCTCAAAGTCAGAGGCATTGTGACACTACAGATATGTAGTTTCTAAGCTGGCCTTCCTCTTTCAACAGTTTTAATTGTAGCTCCTTGGCAGCCTCTCCAGAAATGTCTTCCAAAAACTGCTGGGCCTTTGCGCCTGATAGCTGCAAGTAACGGTTCATCACAAAATCCATGATGGCGCACACACTTTCTGAATCACTGGATCATTTTATACCACATTGCAAGGTTCTTTCTTAGAACATTCATACCTTTTAGCCCGCGAGGTCAAATGCACCTCCACATTACAGTGTTTCAGCTCATGGAAAGCGTGGCACATTTTGTGAGGGTTTTCACCTTGTCTCAGAGCTGGAGAGTGCCCAGTCTGGTTAGCTGAAGCTATATGCTTTGTGAACTCTAGGGCTCTCCCTTTGAGGCCTCTTTGTTATGTGACATAACTTTGCTAGTTTGCTTGGATATGGGTCACCTGTAAGGAGGCCCCTAAGAGGTGTATGTGTACATGTGCAGGGTGGCCCAACTTCTTGGTAGGGCTCAGTTAGGCTGCCCTACAATTATACATATCTGGAACCTCTGTACAATAAAAAATGTAGGGGTTGGGGTATGTTGTTGACCTAAACGGGTTTACCAAGGTAGCGCCAAACCAGCATTTTACATCGACAGCTATGACACTGATATAATACTGTCTCAATTCAGTACCACACTGTTAATATGTTACATTTATCATGCTTGTGATAACCTAAATATATGACAATTACATAAATAATTAAGCAATTAGAAAAAAAAACTTCTCACAACCTGAAATTCGAATATTCTTGGAGCTCCGCAGGAACAATTAGGCACATTTTCTGATGCAGCTTTGTGAAAAGCAGAAACCCAAAGTGGTTCTCCACCTCTGCTATAACGTAACACCTAGATAATAATTATAATTGAAAACTGGTGTTAAGAAAATGATCTAAAAATACTATCAATCATTACATTTAGTTTTCATGAATGCTGAAAATATGCAATGTCTAGAAAGCAGATACACAACATATTACTTCTGAAACTGCCTTTAATGTGTGTGCTTCATACATGGTTGTCTTTACAGTTCTAGTTTGCCTAAACATATAGAGCTAGTGCCATATAACCAATATGCCTCATGCCGTGAAAAGGGCTCCTACACCTTTTCTTAACAAATGATGTATAACTGGTTACTTGTTAAGAGAAGAAATGTCATAGCACATAAGTTCTCAATCTCCCTCAGCAGTTATCGAAGTAATTCAGACAACAGAATTGTTCATCCTCTTTCAGATAGTGGTTCTAGTATCTACCATTACATCATGCTCACCCCATGTTCATCAACATTTGCAAGTTTGCATCAAACTGTTGTTTTATGTTTACTACAAACTAAAAAGAACAAATCCATGTAAATAGACTGGTGTAAGTAAAGAAACCGTGTATTCTTACAAATTTCTTCATAAGCATGAAGTGATAGAGAATAGAATGAAAGTGAGAAGCCAGCCCATCAAATTTTGCATTGCTCAAGATGATAATGATCAGCACTGTCTTCAAGGCAACAATGAAAGACCCAACGTTGAAGATAAGTGTTTCTACATTCCCTCAGTCATGCAAATGATAATTTTAACAATCGTGGCTGGAACTAATACTATGGTTACGTAATGAGGAAGGAATTGCTAAGTGAGCAGTAAATTTTTCAACACTGCAGACCATAATTCAAAAGTTGTGTTTGGGTTTTCGGGGCCATTTAAATTGGAAACTTAAAAAGAACCAAAATTATTCTATATGCACTGCAAGTGTTAGTAGGCTGCAAGTGCAAAGAAGAGAACTGAATGTGCTCCAGTAGCAAAGTGTGTTTAAAAAATGGTATGATCGAGACAGAAACACGGAGCTGATCCACGACTCTGGTGATCGAGTGAGATGGCAGAACATGACCACCCACACTTACTGGCATGGCACATGATGGATGGATGGATGGTACTGCCAAATATAAACGATCCTACACTGACTTTGAAGGTTGGTTGCACTGCTAACCAAGCTGAATGTAACTGATTTAGTGAAGTATGTGAATGAAAAAAGTACAAAATGTATTTCATACACTGCCCCTCTTCGCAAAGATTTGATGTGTGAAATAAAGGACAGCCCATGTCAGTATTTTACCTGATGGAATGACTGACAAATCTGATGGTGAGAAACTGATATCGTCGTCTGCGTTCATCCGTATATTTTTTTCGGATGTGACTGCGTTGTGCCTGTTTACAGCAGAGCTGCGTTCTTGCGCCGTTAGGCCGACACATCCGACTTCTGCAGGCATTTGTTGGCCGGGTTAACCTTCCCGGGAGAAACTGATATTATATATTCATTTTATCAGAGACGGGAAGGGTAATGAGACATTCCTTTCTATTGTGCCAATGGAAAGTGCAACAAGTGATGGGAACTTGAAAGCTATTGAGACATGTAAATAAGTGAAGAAGAAACTTATATGCCAATGCCAAAGGACATGTAATGGTTTATTTCAAAATACGTAGCCATATCTAAGTTTGATTCAAATTTATCTTAGCCCACGCTTCAAAAAACTGCTGGCTACTGAAAAAAGAGGCCTGGCTCCTGAATGATGTTTAGATTTGTCTATTTGTGTGTAAGTGTGAATGCTGTCTTTGTTTCATCATAAGACTGTCATATCATTTTGAGGCACATTCTTCCCTTAATATATCTACTTTCTTATTGTCTGGAATACATTAAGGAATAGATTCTATTACATTTTTTTTTATGAATGGTAGGAAACTACTGAATATTTCTTACCTTAATTGGATATTTTCTATTAATTCTATTTGTAAAACATCTGCCAATACTATTTTTCAAAATACCTGCCATTTAAGCACACACACACAAAAACTGTAGCTTTAAATGGATGCCGGAGGCTCCATTCAAAACCCTACTTTATAAGAGGCCTGGTTAAGACATGCATGATGTGCTCAAATGAAGATGTGCTCTAATGTGTGAACTTACTTGCATGGGTTCTGGATCAATCCTGCTTTTAAATTTCTGAAATTGCTTGTTATCTTCTGTTTCAGCCGCAGCAGATTGTTCAAGATCGGCATCAGCAAACCTGTCCTCTGCTCCCTCAGCTTGAGCCAGCATTTTCAGCTGTTCAAATTCTTGCATACATTCCTCTTCACTTTTGCTGTTGTTGCAGTCAACTTCAGGTACATGTTCATCCTCTGTGACAAGTTCAAATTCTTTAAAAAGTACGCCTGGAGAGTAACTTGCTCCTGAAAATAAAACATAACACACAAATTAAAATGCAGCAAGAAATAGCACAATTTCTGTCAGTTCTCAAACCTCTCCCGCCTTGCTGTTGTCAGCTAGTGGTACATGTTTGTGAACAATCCCTCATGTTGTTTGTCATATGTCTACTTCTGTGCCTGCATCTATGTGTAATCAATGCTCCCTGACTGGTTAGATCATTTACAAGTCATGTATGTCATCACATAGCAGTTACAGCTCTGTATAAGTGTTTCATGCATTTCTATTTCCAGTAGTTAAACAAATGTCTCAGTCACGGAATATATATAAATAACCTCTGTTATGCTGATGACATAGCACTCGCAGAAAGAAATTCAAATGAAAAGAAAGACATATGGTTATGACAAAGATAAAAGAAAGTGTACAGTGACAGCAAATGGCATAACACAAAAAAAAATATTCCCTTATCAGTCAACAATAACCACAGATGAACAATGTAACACATATATAAGATGTAGAATGTTAGTCACTGGATTATCCTCACAGCACATCGGACCAATCAATCAATCAATCAATCGGACCATTCAGTCAGTAAGTGCTTGGATTTCCTCCTCAGTATCCCCCCTACCCCTCAGTGTATAGCGGTTGACGATACCAGTTCTGTGTTGGCTGAATATTCTTTGGTCCTCTGCATAGTGCTCCTGTCTGGCTTCACCCATTTTCATTTGGTGTTCTTGAAGTCTGGTAAAGTTTGCAGATTTGCTGTCATCTCTTGATTTGTTTAATCACCGTACCTCTCTGATGATATTCAATATATCATGTAGCGAAGGTAGCATTTCAACAGATGAAGATAAGAACATTCTGTGTAACTTCCGTGAGAGGTTTCATGATGTTTTTCACGGTTCATATATATGTCCTTGAAGAATCATGAACACTGAATACAAGATAGTAGAAAAAAACCCAACAAAGATCAGGTTTCTATGTAGAATGTTAAGAATTCCATAATATGAAGAGAAAAGAAGGCCAATATCAAAGTACTGCAAGTGGTCAATTCATAAAAACATTTGAGTATCACATCAGCATCACCAAGTTGCCAAAACACTTGCAATTAGGTGGTATGATAAAAATACAATTTAAACAATGTTTTCCCGTAATGAATTTGAATAATGAAGACACAACCCATATATAGTACGATTTATTGCCTGGCACATTTCGCTGCATCTTGTCAGGTACTTACTGCAGATGTCACACAACGTAGAGTAAAATAATTAGATTCATCGTTCAAGCCTCCCTAATCACCAACATTCCATTAGATGAGACAGTGAAAATAATAAGTGAACGCATCAGAGACAAACAACTAAAACTAGGTATACCAACATCTATTCTGGAGAGGCTACTGATATAGACTCCATATTCACTGACGTTCCATTAGATGAGACAGTGAAAATAATAAGTGAACGCATCAGAGACAAACAACTAAAACTAGGTATACCAACATCTATTCTGGAGAGGCTACTATTACTATGTACTGCCAATATAAAATTCAATTTTCTGAATAAGTCATACCGCCAAACTGACAGAGTGGCCATGGGGAGTCCTCTTGGTCCTATTCTAGAGGACATCTTCATGGCACATTTAGAAGAAAAGAGATCCTCAGACATTAAAAACTTGGTTTTTTACCTTTGTTATGTGGACAATATATTAATTATCACTACAGACAAGCTACAAGCAACATCGTTCCAGGCCATAATGAACATGGCGCATAAAAACATCTCTTTATCTATGGAACACGAACACAATGAAATGTTGCCGTTCCTGGATATCCTAGAGCAGACGGCATAAATCATAAATTCAAAGATCGGTGTACTGCAAAGAAACATAGATTGGCCAATACTTGAGTTTTCATAGCTTCGCACCTGTCCAGTACAAACGGGGCTTAGTGAGGACCCTGTTTGACCATGCTAGGAAGATATGCACCCAGGACACACTGACGGAGAAAATTGAAACTCTGAAGAATATCTTACATTTGAATGGGTACTCCACAGGATTTATAAAGCGCCACTGCCAACAGCTGAAACCAAAATCAGATGTAACTGTGGTCTCTAAGCTCAAGGTATTTATACAGCTAACCTTTTGAGGGGATAACATAATGCAACGCCTACAGGACCGGCTCGTTATAGCAGTTGGCAGAACATTCTGTGCTGCAACTCCAGTTATTAGGTACAGAACCACACATATTCCCACACAGCAATAAAAGAGTGTACGCCACATCTAATTGCATTTACCAATTCACATGCAGGTGCGAGTCTACCTACACCGGCAGAACAGAGAGGCAGTTACACACCAGGATTGTTGAACACATACCAAAATGGGTTGACAAGAAACTACACACAAGCGATGGGATCATGGGAAGTGTGACACACCACAATTATAAACTTCTGGCGTTGTCCATTGCACGTCATGTCTTGGAAACCGGTCATGTCATTGATAGAGACAGCGCTTTTCGCGTGTTGTTTCATACACAAAATAGTCTGTTAAAGATTGCAGAAGCGATAATGATCCATCTGCACAAGCAAATTTTGTGCAAAAAGAAAGATATGATAGTAAATTTAAAATTACCATAGTAAACAACTGATATTACTGTGTGAACATGTGTATATTTCGGTTTGAACGATGAATCTAATTATTTTACTCTACGTTGTGTGACATCTGCAGTAAGTACCTGACGAAATGCAGCAAAATGTGCCAGGCAGTAAATCATATTATATATGGTTTGTGTCTTCGTTATTCAAAGATACAATTTGACAAGTCTCTCGTAAACATCACATAAAATATCAGACCACATGTTAATTTGTGGGCCCTGCAACAACACTATTTCTATCTAGATCATGAATTCCCCAGCTCACTATCCAGTTATGGATAACTCATTTATGAATTAATTAATTGGCATTTGAAAGCACTCAGGTGTTTAATATTGGTTATTCTCTAAAAGAAAAGTTTGTTTTGAGAAAGTTTTGTCTATTTTGTAACTTTTTAATCTATAAACATTCGATTGTCAATTACTTTGTAAAGACAAAATGCAATTTCTTAAGATAATTTAACATTTTTATCCATTCTAATGTTTTAACAACAATTCTAATGTTTTAACTATAATAAAATCAGCCCATCGCTTCAACGAGTGCCGAGTTTTCAAAGATTGTACTTAAATTAATCATGGAGAAAAAAAGAACAAGGCATGGACATTATAAAAAGCCGGCTAACCAAGTACTGCAATTTGCTGCCTATAGTACCTTGCAGGGGGTATTGAGCCTGAGGAAGTAAAGCCACCTGGCTAGAGCAGTCACCACAAACTGTGCAGGTTAGGATGTTCTTTTTTTTGTCCCAGACAGAATAAAACCCACACCTTACCGAGGATTCAAATCCGGGTACTCATCTCATCATCTCTCATCTCAACATGTTCCTCTTGTACCTTGCGGTGTCGAGGTGAAGTATAAACATTGTCAGAGTGCCCGATTATGGGCTTCATATATAGATATTCCCATGGATTCTGCTATTCCCTCTGTCCAACGTTTACGTGGTCGGCCTCTTCCTGTTTCCATCTGGTCTGTACATCATTGCTTGTTGTGGTATGCTGTTGAATGGTAACCTACTTGCATGGCCAAACCATTTGACTTGCTGCTTTCTAATAAAATCTAGTGCTGCTTTAACCCCCACTTTAATCCTGATTTCTTCATTTGTGATCTTATCTCTTCTTGATACGTTGAGTATTCTTCTCAGGAAGCTCATTTCTGTTGTGATTTTTCTTTTCTCTTTTTCTGTTGTCCAGGTACTACCAATCCAAAATAAGGAAAATGTGTGAGCAAACCATAGCCAGAAGCAAAAACACCCCAGAGGCTTTAAAACACTCAGCTAACAGCTGAACAGCTTATCATACTGTTTATCTGTCATATTGAATTGGGCGCATAATAATAAAAGTAATAACACTGTATAATGTAAGGGAGCCCCCTATTCACACAATTTTGTAAATAAAATTAGCCCCCCATCCACAAAAATTTGTAGCTGGTCACGTGATTATTCTGCACAAACATTTGTGAATAATACCAGCAACGACCTCCAGAATTCTTTGAGAAGACTGCACTCGTGCTCCCAATGACGTAGTCCAGAGAGGAGCTACAACCTTCGGAACACGAGGCAGTAACCACTCGGCCACGGAGATTCCCAGTTCCAATGAGAAAGAACGTATCACAGAGACCTGTCATCGTTCGTTCATTGACCATGTCAGAATATCAGTCTCAGACAGGACCCCACTATGAGTCGTATTGGGTATATGTTGCTAGCCTCATATTTGTATAGACCAGCTGCACTCAGGCGCTCTATGGGTGATGCCGTGCTGTCTACTTTACTTCCCACCATTTCTCCTGCTCTATGGGTGATGTGGTGCTGTCCACTTGACTTCCCACCATATCTCCTGCTCTATGGGTGATGTGGTGCTGTCTACTTGACTTCTCACCATTTCTCCTGCTCTATGGGTGATGTGGTGCTGTCTACTTGACTTCCCACCATATCTCCTGCTCTATGGGTGATGTGGTGCTGTCTACTTGACTTCCCACCATATCTCCTGCTCTATGGGTGATGTGGTGCTGTCTTCTTGACTTCCCACCATTTCTCCTGCTCTATGGGTGATGTGGTGCTGTCTACTTGACTTCCCACCATATCTCCTGCTCTATGGGTGATGTGGTGCTGTCTACTTGACTTCCCACCATTTCTCCTGCTCTATGGGTGATGTGGTGCTGTCTACTTGACTTCCCACCATTTCTCCTGCTCTATGGGTGATGTGGTGCTGTCTACTTGACTTCCCACCATATCTCCTGCTCTATGGGTGATGTGGTGCTGTCCACTTGACTTCCCACCATATCTCCTGCTCTATGGGTGATGTGGTGCTGTCCACTTGACTTCCCACCATATCTCCTGCTCTATGGGTGATGTGGTGCTGTCCACTTGACTTCCCACCATATCTCCTGCTCTATGGGTGATGTGGTGCTGTCCACTTGACTTCCCACCATATCTCCTGCTCTATGGGTGATGTGGTGCTGTCCACTTGACTTCCCACCATATCTCCTGCTCTATGGGTGATGTGGTGCTGTCCACTTGACTTCCCACCATATCTCCTGCTCTATGGGTGATGTGGTGCTGTCCACTTGACTTCCCACCATATCTCCTGCTCTATGGGTGATGTGGTGCTGTCCACTTGACTTCCCACCATATCTCCTGCTCTATGGGTGATGTGGTGCTGTCCACTTGACTTCCCACCATATCTCCTGCTCTATGGGTGATGTGGTGCTGTCCACTTGACTTCCCACCATATCTCCTGCTCTATGGGTGATGTGGTGCTGTCCACTTGACTTCCCACCATATCTCCTGCTCTATGGGTGATGTGGTGCTGTCCACTTGACTTCCCACCATATCTCCTGCTCTATGGGTGATGTGGTGCTGTCCACTTGACTTCCCACCATATCTCCTGCTCTATGGGTGATGTGGTGCTGTCCACTTGACTTCCCACCATATCTCCTGCTCTATGGGTGATGTGGTGCTGTCCACTTGACTTCCCACCATATCTCCTGCTCTATGGGTGATGTGGTGCTGTCTACTTGACTTCCCACCATTTCTCCTGCTCTATGGGTGATGTGGTGCTGTCCACTTGACTTCCCACCATATCTCCTGCTCTATGGGTGATGTGGTGCTGTCCACTTGACTTCCCACCATATCTCCTGCTCTATGGGTGATGCGGTGCTGTCTACTTGACTTCCCACCATATCTCCTGCTCTATGGGTGATGTGGTGCTGTCCACTTGACTTCCCACCATTTCTCCTGCTCTATGGGTGATGTGGTGCTGTCTACTTTACTTCCCACCATTTCTCCTGCTCTATGGGTGATGTGGTGCTGTCCACTTGACTTCCCACCATATCTCCTGCTCTATGGGTGATGTGGTGCTGTCCACTTGACTTCCCACCATATCTCCTGCTCTATGGGTGATGCAGTGCTGTCCACTTGACTTCCCACCATATCTCCTGCTCTATGGGTGATGCAGTGCTGTCCACTTGACTTCCCACCATATCTCCTGCTCTATGGGTGATGCAGTGCTGTCTACTTGACTTCCCACCATATCTCCTGCTCTATGGGTGATGCAGTGCTGTCTACTTGACTTCCCACCATATCTCCTGCTCTATGGGTGATGCAGTGCTGTCCACTTGACTTCCCACCATATCTCCTGCTCTATGGGTGATGCAGTGCTGTCTACTTGACTTCCCACCATTTCTCCTGCTCTATGGGTGATGCAGTGCTGTCCACTTGACTTCCCACCATATCTCCTGCTCTATGGGTGATGCAGTGCTGTCCACTTTACTTCCCACCATTTCTCCTGCTCTATGGGTGATGCAGTGCTGTCCACTTGACTTCCCACCATTTCTCCTGCTACTTGTGTTAGGTTGAGTCGATCTTGAAGACTGAGATTTTACAGATCCTCGCCCACCACTTGTACACAATTAATACCACTCACTCTGAGTGTTAATTTGGCCGTCCATTGGCTTCAAAAGGCTTTATTATTCTCTATTCTTGTCTGTCTTTTGTTTGCAAGTTCCTTTTCTTAAAACCTCACAAAGATGATATTTGTTTGAGCTTCGAGTTTCTCAGTTCTATATGGTAGTTCGTAATGTTTAATACATTTTATTAGCAATTAAAAAAAAAAAATTGCTGGCGTGGAATCGAACCCCAGACAGGCGGAGATTCTAACCACTACACTAACTGAGAACACAATGCTAGTTCTGCAAACATTAATAATATAGTCAAGCTCACAAATTTTTGTGAATATATACATATATGCAAAAATGTTTGTGAATAGTCACTGCGATAATGTATTATCAATTATATTAAATGACATAAAGTAAAGCCTAGAGGTACTGGTGGATTTAATTTGATCAGTTCTATGGACACTTTTTCTTTTTCATGTTTAAAAAAAAAAATGAGACATTTAATTAAACCAGCTACGTGCAATCAAAAGTTAATATTCTGAAAATTCAGATAATATAAAATATTGGCACTCTTCCGAACGACAGCCCCAAATTATTTCGTGTAAACTGCATCCCTTATAAGGCCTCATAAGGTCATTTCCAGGGCTATGTGTTGTCAATCACTTACGTTTGAGCGTATCGTCATCTGCTAGACCACTTGATGGATACAATAAATGTTTCTGGGCCCGGAGGGCCCTCACTGTCATAAGAGTGTATATCCATATCTTGTAGTACTGACGACAGTGAGGGTCCTCCGGGCCCAGAAACATTTATTGCATCCATCGATCGGTCTAGCAGTCCACCACACTCAATTATATGATTCTTTATTTCACTAATAAGTGATTATACTCATTCCAGGGGCCATATGTACCATTTTTTCCCGCAGATTCACTTGATATAAAGAAATATCAATATGGCAGGCAGAACATCAGCTGCGACAGTGACATTCACATGCAAACAATTGAAGGGTTATGGATGCAAGTGAAAAGGAAACGTTACCAAGGTGGCACTAGCTGTACATTGTTTAATACATATTTAGCAGAGTTTCAGTAGCGCCACAGTCACAAAGAACATGTTTTTGGACAGTATTTACAACTTTTGTGCCACAAGTTTGACATATAATTGTGAAATATTATTGGTACGTATTTCAATTTTCTCAGTTCTATATTTCAGTTTGTAGTTTGATTTGTTATTATATCAGCTATCGACATCCTGTAAGTAGGGTTTTTGATCGTGCCGTGACCTGAAATTGAACCGGAAGTTATGTACGGCGTCACCCCGGACTTTTCCAGTGCGTCGTCAAAAATGGCTTCTGTAAAGACCATTCATGCTTCCCACGCCATTCATTCATTCAAATATCACGCGGCAATAACAGACGTCATCTGGGGTTTCCCCGAAAAGGTCCGTCTAATGTTTTGTGCACAGCGATTTGTTGAAATTATCATAGCTTTTTAATACAATTAATTATTTGCCGTAAAGTAAGTAATTTTATTTTTTAAAGTATGTGTACTTAATTGTAAAATATTTTTAGACATATATTCGAATTCCACACCCATTTTTACATTTATGTGGAAAGTTTCATTGATTATGGTCAATTATGCCAGTAGAAAAACATTATTCCCACTCACGAGTTTCCTCTTTGTTCATGGAAAGCAAAGATGGCGGCCGAAGTGAATATCAATCGGAATCGGCTAACATCCTGCAATTTGAACTATTAAAGTTAAAGAGAATACATGTTTAAAGATTATTAATAATGTATTTGTATACTCGTCGTACTATTTATTTATCATTTAACATGACGGAACATATTAATGAAGTCGGATTGCATATCCATCATAACCAGTTTGATACAAACTCGGGTCGGATGGAAGCTGAAAAAAAATAAGACACATTGAAGAGTTCAAATAACGTATGAAGAACATGAAAAAATCGTATCTGTCTCATCTTCACAAAATTGTGAATATCTTCACTAAGAATTGACATACAGGCATAATTGAGGTACCATTAGATTTTGTTTTTCAAGGCCTATCTACCTGTGGTGGTCGCATTTGTAAATACTCAATTTTAAAACGGAGTGACTATTCGCAATGGAATTACGAATAGAAAAAATTATATTCGCAATTCCATTGTGAATAGAAAAAATTTATATTCGCAATCGAAGTAGGTCATGTGATTATTCCTGTGCGTGTGTCCATATTACACTATTTTGTTGATCTGTTAATGTGTCCTTAGTAGCGGAGTGGTTAGTGTCTCCGCCTGACATGCGGGAGCTTGTGGTTCGATTCACCGACAGGGTAGTAACTTTTTTTTTTTTCATTTTCAGGAATTAGGTGACACCAATGCTAGTCTGATGATTTCGCTTTAGGCATATGTTTTCTACGGATTTTGTGTATTAGGTGTTGTTTATCTTGCTGCACCTGCACACTTGTCTTTCTGTTCTTATCTGTCCTCTACTTTTGTTGTCTTGGGAAAGGAGTTTTTAAGGAGCTTAGACACCCAAACGCGAGTTCTCTCTCTCTCTCACTTTCTCTCGCTCTAAGTCTCGATCTCCCACCTCTCCCTTTCTTGTCTTTACCACTCTTTAATGTCTTTCAACACATCTTTCTCATATCTCTGTCTCTCACACTATCTTCGTTATCTATCTCTCTCCTCTCTCTTTTCCACCTGCTTCAGATATACCAGGTTTTCCTGCACTTTATATGCGTAGCAAATTAATGAGGCCAGTCAATCGAAAGCCTGATGTTTGAACTGCCTAATCATGTCTCTCTGAGGCGTAGCATATTGCTGACTGTCAATACTGTCAGCTTGGACCAGAACAGAGTCACTCAGAGAGGATGCAATGGAGGCCATAGAAAGTGTCAAATTGAGAGAATCATCACTGCTGCTATATTATCAGGACATAAATAGTAGGACGGTAACGTAAACAAACATGGATGCCTAGTATTGTAACAGTAAGTGTACAGAAACGAAAGTTAACAATTCTTGAACTCGCCTGGGGACAGAATTATTTGTAGGGATCGTTATTTGTATTGGGGATACTTGTTCTAAAAAATTATTCTTGATATTTAAACAGGACTAACGTAAAATGTAAAAATAAAACAGGATGCCAAAAGAACGGACAGAAGTAAGAAGAAGAGTGATTCATTAAAAAATACAGAAAATTCGGCAGAATTAAACTCGCAACAGTGAACATTCCTATTTAAATTAGGGAGAGTTTATACCGAGCTGGCTCTGAATAGACAGAGTAGTTTATACCGAGCTGGCTCGGAATAGACAGAGTAGTTTATACCGAGCTGGCTCTGAATAGACAGAGTAGTTTATACCGAGCTGGCTCGGAATAAACGGAGTAGTTTATACCGAGCTGAAGTATGAAGCTGTTTAAATATCAAGAATAATTTTCCAGATTGGTATCCCCAATAAAAATAATTGTGTCCCCATGCGAGTTAAAGAATTGTTAACTTGCGTTTCTGAACTCTTACTGTTTACAGGCTTCCATCTTTGTTTACATTACCGACCTACTATTTCCTGCTATTGATGTCCTCATCATAGTTGCCATTCTAGATATTTTATATTCAGATCTAGAGGTTTTTGCCGGCATCTGGATACCGTTTTCTGACGTTTGGATGATGGATGCAATTCTAGATACTTTTCATTTGGAGTTGGATATTTTGAATACTTTCTAGATTTTACTTTTCTTTCGGTGTCATTTACCCATTTTATGTTCGGTCTGGACGCGCGTAAATTATGGTAACTGCCATTATTTAAACTTTGAACTGACTTGGGTCAACGCTCAACAATCTGGCAATACCCCCCCCCCCCCCCCCCCCCCCCCCCGTAATGAGTCAAATGGCGCATAAGGCGTAGAGGAACAAAACTGAGACCTTTCCCTAAAACAGCATGTTCTTCCGGAGACAGTGGTAGGTCAGGCGGTATGCATACCACTTTGGTGTGGCTGATAGGTGTCGAAGTGGGGGAAGAGGCATGGGGACGTAGATGGCTAATTTTGTCTTTCTTACGTGCAGATAGCCATAGGTATAGCTCTCTATTATAATGTTGAATGATGGAGGTGATCAAATGGAAAGCAAGCTGGTTGTTGAACGTCAGTAGATGCAGAGTCCGGTACAGGTTGTGCTTGGTGTCCTTCAGTTCGGAGATATGTCGTTGATGCACAGTCACTGCCAGCTTCATGTACTTGACGGACTGCTCTTGTGCCAGGCGATTGAAGAGCCGTGTCTCAGCAGGAACCAGTTTGCCCAACGAGAGATGAATATTGCTCCGGAAGCCTTTAGGTGTAACCTTGAGCCGGAGACAGTTGTTCAGGAAATTCAAATGGCAAGAAAAGCGAGTGATGTTAAAAATAGTACGTGCGAGGCTAATAGCTGCACGGGACATGTCCTGGGGTATGAGGGCAAATAAGTCGGAGATGGTGTGGTGGAGAGATGACATAGTCCGTCTGTCAGCAGGCATGATCGGCTACAGGCCGGTAAACATAAACTAATGGATATATAAACTAAAAAACGACAGTAGAAAGCACAGTACGAAGCATGAGAGTTTTGTGCCTGTGTGTATCTATGTCTTGTCGAGTATCCCATTCACATTTCAATTCATTCGCTTGCAATACTGTTCTATTGTAGTATAGTAACCAAATGTATATTCAAGTAGATATGAAAATACTAATTCATGGTTAATTCCGATGTCTCATGATATTTGGGAGAAGCTATCTGTATTGACACGGCCTTCTCTCTTATCACTTTAGCAACGCTCGTACAGACACGTCAATGTTCACTTTATCAACGCTCGTACAGACAAGTTAATGTTCACTTGAGCAACTTTCGCACGAACAAGTCACTGTTCACTTTAGCAACGCTCGCACTTCTATACTTCCTGAAGTAACACAAATTATATAATGCATTGTAACAAACGGCTTTCTCCGTAATCCTGTATGTTCTCGTGAGTAACTCAGCTGCGCGAGAATCGGAAGCGGTTCACGCCGCGCTGGTAACTTAGGGGGTATGTGAGCCGGTCGCTCAGAAAGCAATGGCAAACTACTGAAAGTAATCTTGTCTAGTACATCAACAGCAGCTGAAAAATGCTGATGTTGACAGCAACGTCCTGTAGGGGATTTTTGTTTAAATTGTTGCGTATCCCTTGTGTATCGAGAACATCAAGGACTGAGGTATGTGAGATATATGGACGCCTGCAACATTTGCAGGACACAATATGGTGATGACGGTATGTATAACTAATGGAACTTTCCCAAGAACTTAAACATGCGAATGGGTAAGAAAAGAATGGAGGGTGCCCATGGATTTAACTGAAATGTTGAAACGAATAGACGAATGTGGAAGAAATGGGGGTGGCAAGCAAGCTGAAATAATGCCAAAGCTACCTCTGAGATCATAGACAAAGGCAGGGCAAAGGGTCACGGTATATCTCTATACTGTTACACGGCTCTGACTGATATCTTGTACTTTGATTACCGGGTCTTTGTGACATAAGCACAAAACGTCTTCGTGCAGTTTCTGGTGTTTACGCCTTTCTAGGTATTCAAATATTTGCAATAAATGTCGCTTTCTCTTAACTTCTTTCTTCTCTCTAATTGCTTTATTTGCACACACGCTCTTTCCATGTTTGTTGCTGACTTTATTTATCAACTTCATCATCCAAGCTAAGTGCATCTTGTGAGACAGGCATCAGTGAAGATGAGGACATGATTCTATAGGTAAGTCACATCAATTTTCTTTTTAATGTTGCATATCCCTTACAGGATGGTGCAGTCAACATCAGAATTTTTCAGCTGCTGTTGATGTACAAGGCAAGATTACGCTCAGTAGTTTGCCATTGCTTTCTGAGCGACCGGCTCACATACCCCTGTAAGTTACCAGCGCGGCTCGAACCGCTGTCGGTTCGGGCGCAGCTGCGTTACTCACGAGAATATACGGGATAACGGCGACAGCCGTAAACTTTTCGCCAGGGAGAGCGGCAGTCACATCAATACATATGTAATTTCTTACTTTCTCAATCTGGATATTTTTCCTAGATACTTTGCAACGAAATCTAGATATTTATGGATGTTGTTTGGGCCGTTTCTAGATGCTTTTGGTCAAAAAAAGTGGCAACCCTGGCCTCATAATTCTGGTCCAAGCTGACAGTAATATGCGTCGCCTCAGAAAGACATGATTAGGCAATTCAAACACCAGGCTTCCGACTTACTGGCCTGATGAATTAACCCTTTACAGGTCACAGCGTCCGATGCCATAAAACGATCGTAGCGTCCGATTCCGGCCGATACTATTATGCATTGTAAAATCGCGATCTCTCGGCCTTCCGACACTTCTGACTGCTACTTTCGCCGACAGCTTGACAACATGGCCGCCATTTGTAAACGTGATAGTATGAATTTGAACGGACTTTTAAGGACAATTTTTGATAGTTTTCAGGATTTTTACGCTGTTTTTCAAAATGGATTTTGGCGATTCTTCAAGTGATAGCCGAGATTTCGCTAGGTTCATTTTAAATGACATTAAAGGGCATGAAGTTGACTATTAATCGGAGCTAGATATCAGTGCAAAGCGTTACTTTGCATTAGCAGTCTGAGTCGGACTTTAAAGAAAGTGATTATGATTCTGAAAATGTGTTTGTAAATTGCCGTATAGATGACGGAAAATCACAAGCAACATGCCGTATTTCGTAAATATTTGTGTTCATATATGGATTACCGACAACAATCACGTGAGTAACATATTCTACATGCTTTTCCCTTCATTGTGTTGTTTATTTAACTAAAATCGGTTGACTAACACCTTATTTGTGATGTTTTTACTAACACGACCCAAAATTTTACCGAACCTGAAAAAATCTTGCCCGTTCAGGGCTAGAAAACGGACAAGCGTCTGCCCTGTAAAGGGTTAACAAATAAACAAGGAAATGCTACGCACATAAAGTGCAGCAAAACCTGGTATATGTGAAGCAGGTTGAAAAGAGAGAGGAGATAGATAGATAACGAAGCTAGTGTGAGAGATAGAGATATGAGAATGATGTGTTGAAAGACATAAAAAAGTGATAACTTTTATATAATATAAATAAGATAATATAAGTGACAAAACATCTGTTCATAATCATAGAAAAAATATTTTTAATTAAAAAGTCGCTTGCACCCAATTAATTGCTGGGGAAAAAAAAAAAAGTGTCCAGCAGGGAATCGAACCAACAGCTCCCACTTATCAGGCAGAGACACTTACCACTGTGCTACTGAGGATATGATCTTGAATCAACAAAAGTATATAACATAGCCACGCTCATGTCCCGATGACGTCACATACGTTAAGTCCTGAGCAAATCACGTGACCAGGACCACCCGGGGTTTCCGGGACCGGGAAAAATCACGTGATAGTTCAGCTCTGAATAAACGGAGTAGTTTATACCGAGCTGGCTCGGAATAGACGGAGTAGTTTATACCGAGCTGGCTCGGAATAGACAGAGTAGTTTATACCGAGCTGGCTCGGAATAGACACTTTCTTTAATTAACCACCTTCTTAGACTTCTTAATGGCCCAAACTAAAATTGACTAGTGAGCAGACGCTGTGACATGTTTGTTACTTCCCGCAATTCGATTGCGAATATAATTTTTTTCTATTCGCAATTCGATTGCGAATATAATTTTTTTCTATTCGCAATGGAATTGCGAATAGTGCCTCCCATTTTAAAATCACGATCAACCCTGGTACTGTAAGGGATGCATTTTACACTAAATAATTTGGGGCCGCCGTTCGGAAGAGTGCCAAAATATCAATAAGGAGGTGTTATTCGTAGCACGCTGCGAATAATACATACTGAGAGTTGCACTTGTTACGTGAGATTAAAGTGTGGCTCCCATTGAACATGTAAATCATTTTTTTTATATATATTTTATACATTTAGTTCTGTATGCAACCCAAAACTTGAAAAGAACGCTCCTTTTCCTATCGGGATTTTCAAAAAGTTTCGATGTTAGTAAATATCACGTGACCAGCTACGACTGCGAATAACACGTACCTATGAGAGGCGTTATTCACAGCGTGCAATGTATAATATAATCACTTTGAATTAAATTTAATAACTCATAAAGCAAAAACACGTGCATACATACCCTGTTCATCTGCTGATTCATTTTGTGCACACATTTTTTTGTGTCCTGCTTTCCAGTCAATCACCTGGTGGGCTTTGCTGCAGTAGTGTATCTTACGGCACTGTGAACATGTCTTTGTGCCTTTACAACCGCAAACATGACACAGAGTTTGAAACTTGTCTGCTCTTGGAAATGAATCCATATCTGTATCGCCATATTCAATGCTTTCTGGTGGTGGGTCTTTGGAGTAAAACTTATTAACTAAGGGAAGTTGCGACCGAAACACTCTAAAGTTGCTGTTGTCTCCCTGCGCATTACACGAGGCATTGGAGCAAACAAACAAAAACATTGTTCTATGAAACGTGTCATCCCGCATCAATAGAGGAGCATAGACTTGCATCAGAAATATGCAAGGGTCGCCACATTTCTGACACTTGAGATCATCGCTACCAAGAATAGGTTCAAGTGACAACCATGAAGGTTTCCCCCCTATTTTACTAGGAAAGAAATGGCTCTGTAATAAACGCAAATCGGTGTCCTCTTCAATAAATCCAAGTTTGACTGGATGCTGACACATGGCAGTAGCCATATTTGTTTACTACTGTCAGGCGGTGTTCACCAACGACAGAGACTAAAGTAAAAACACCGTAAAAACGACTTGTGTATTCGCACATGGAATTAACATCCGGTTTATTTTGCTGCTCTTCAACCTGCATGATATATATATATATATATATATATATATATATATATATATATATATATATATATATATATATATATATATATATATATGCATATTTGTTTGTTTTATAGACTACAATATTATTAACATCCAAAAAACAAAAACTATGATAATTAGCAGTGAAAAAGAAAGGTCATCAATGAATATCACAGTAAACGGGCAGATACTAGAACAAGTAACAAGTTTCTCTTATCTTGGACATATAATAACAGATGATGGGAGAAGTGAAATGGAAATCAAAAAGAGAATAGGAATGGCCAAAAATGCTTTCAGCGGCATGAAATCAGTATTAACATCCAGAGAGAATAATAACGCATTAAAAATGAGAATTGTCAAATGCTACGTACGGTATATTCAACGCTACTGTATGGCTCGGAAGCCTGGACATTGAACAAGCAACTAGAAAGTCGCATAGAAGCCCAGGAGATGTGGATATACAGACGAATAGGTCGTATTTCATGGAAACAAAAACAATCAAATGCAGAGGTCCTAGAAAAACTGGGAATGAAGAGAGAGTTGATGAAAGAAATACAGAGGAGACAAGTGAAATATTTTGGTCATGTTACAAGACATGATACTCTTATAAAAACCACACTGGAAGGCAAGATTGAGGGCAAGCGAGCAAGAGGTAGACAACGATACACGTGGGAAGATAACATCAAGAGATGGACGAACACGAGCCTGACAGAATGTACAGTCAAGGCGAGAGACAGACAGTGTTGGAGATCTATTGCAGCCAGCCTTCATTGTGGAGACAGCACCTGACTGATTGATTGATTGATTGATTGATTGAACCTGCATAAACAGCAATGGTTATTATAATCAGGTGATAATCTATGTGGTTTATCTTCTTTTAATTGACTGTTTGTAGGATAGATACCATAGAATATGCACTACGAAGAACAGAAAAATGACAGAACAATGGAATCCAAAATTCATTAGAGCCGTGCGCCATGCCGAAAGGCGTGGGCGGTCATGTTTCGCCATCTCATACGATCACCAGTTGTAGATCAGGTCCATGTTCTTGTCTCGGCCATGCCACGCGACAAGCCATCCAGTAATAAAAATTCCGCCGCGGAGCAAATACGGCAGGGTGTTTCTGATCATCAGAAGTTTACCCACTTCCCCAAGAGTTTCGGCCCATTCTACCCTTAGGGGCGGGCCCATCTGGGTCATGACTCCGGGCGTCTTTCCCCTGCCGTGGAGACGTTCGGTCAAATTCGTTGTCCTTGTTGTTGTGCGTGTCCCTCCGCTGTTACCGTGTCCACTCACAAGCCTCACCTCTCTCAGAGAGGAGAGTCCTGTGCTTGCCCCATAGTAGCCTACTACTTGTGGTCGTGGGGCTTCCTCCCCAGCCACGGTCTTAATCGCCTCCACAATGTCTCCATAGCCTGTTACTTCTTCGTGCCCCGTTCATGGCGCTCTACTAGGAAGCCGGTTCTTCCTTTGATTTCTTGACCCACCTCTTGGTCTCTGCAGGTAAATGCGACTTACGGACGATTACCGCTCTGTTGTGGAGGTTGGACTTCGGCCGACATTTGCATGCTTTGGCTGCACTCAGATTCATGCTCAGACTCTTGCACCATCAGATTCACTCAGACTGATGCACCATCCAGATATTTACCTCTCTGTCTTCCTTTTGTTCTTTTCCCCTCAATCTTGCAAGTGCTCTAGTTTATTTCTTATCATAACATGTCCAAGCAATTTTGACTGACTAGATCTAATTTCTGAAACCAATTTATGGTTTTAACTTGCTTCTTAAAGGACTTGCTCATTGGTTGTTCTGTGCATGTTTCGTTCAAAAGTCAATCCAGAAGTTAAGATTCTTCAAAATGTAAAAGGTGTTTGCGATTAAAAATAAAACAGACAGCAAATGTATTTACTAAATCATGGACATTGTCGACAGTAATAAAAACACAGCCACGGAATTAGGAGTCCCCCAGCTCTGGACGATTCTGTTCTTGACCGATTATTATACTAATACTCTCTAGTGGCGGGCACACCCTGGTCATGGCTCCATGTTTTTGTCTTCTGTTATGAATTCGTACGCTGTTTCGAGTCGTTTTTCGGACTTAATCCCTCAAATACGTCTTGCACCATCATTGGCAACTTTGAGATTTGAAAAATCTGACTCTTCATCAAACAAGAACATTCTAGCTAATGAAACCCGTCATTTTAGAAACTCTCGCTTCATAAACGCAACACCAGTATCCATGTCTAGTAAGACGGTTTTGCATTGAATGTTGCCATCAAGAATGGATATGGTGCAACAATTAAATACTCCAACATAATTCGGAAGACGACCTCTTGGAATTTTAAGTGAAATATGTAAAAAGTGATCCACCAACTCTAAAAGAAGATGTCGCTGACGCTGTCAAACATATGAAGAAGGGAAAAACAGCTGGGCCAGATGAAATCACAACAGAAGAATTAAAAGTATTGGGAGAATTTGGAGTAGATATTTTAACCAAAATGTTGAATGACATTTACATCAGTGGATATTTACTCAGCTAAACACTGAAATCTTATTTATAGCGATATCAAAAAGACCAGCAGCAATAGAATGTGAAGATATTCGTACAATTAACCTCATACACAGTATCACAAGCGTCTACTCAGAAGTATAATGAGAAGAACCAGGGGAAAAAAATAAAAATGGAAATTAGTGAAGAACAGTGTGGATGTGTGGAAGAAAGAGGTGCAAACAATGCAATATATACATTACGGATACTAATAGATAGGTCAATAGAGACACGGAAAGAATATATTTGTGCTTCATAGATTATATTAAGCATTTGATAAAGGAAAACACGATGAACTGATTAAAATGTTGGAAGATATCAACATTGATGAGAAAGATCTCAGAAAAATGAAGAATGGAACCAAGTAGCAGCAATCACAATTGAAAATAAATAGGGCAGTTAGGAATAGATAAAGCTAGAGTAAGACAGGGGTGTGTCCTGTCACCAGTTCTCTTCTCCCTAAATAGCGAAGTAATAATGAGAGATGAAAGAGACGCCATTGTCACAGAATGCCGCGAGTAAAGCAGACTAAACTGTATTTTCTACATTTAAGAAGCTGACGCAATGTTACGCACCATTGTACAAAACCACCCTCAAGCCACGGCGTAAGATTGCACACAAAGTAATCAAAATGACCACGGTCTGCTTGCTACGTGGGAACACGTTCGATATGACGCCAAGACTCTGACCAGCAGAATACAGGAAGTTGATAAGACCCTAAGTCAACATATTGTTAGACGGAAGGGAGCCTTCACGCCGATAATGAATCTTGCTACGGTCATCTATGTGAACTAGACCATCGGTTTAATGGAAGCATTTACCCGTAGGAGGTAGTGTGTAAGACTGATAATGAAACTATACCAACGGGCAGACGCACGGCCGACCGCGCAGACTGATTGGAGTGTGAAACGGACTGCGTGAATGGAATCATTCGCATGAGAAGGGTGTGAATGAAAATACTCCTAGCCCCAAGGAAACCGCCAATAGCGTGAAGTTACACGAAATGTGGGAATTGAAGGAAACGCAGAATGAGATAGTAAAAGGCGACCAAGAGATAAGAAACGGTATATATGCTAGGAGATGCTGCTGTTCACATCATATACATTAGATATTAGGAACATGAATGAAAGATCTCAGTGTATACTTTCTTTATAGATGGATCTGACTCTTATGCTAATATAAGTGTCTAAGAATGGTCGTTTCTAGTCCCTTTCGAAGCCTGTAAATTCGGGACCTTCATTGGACAGCCTGTTGTAGGCTTTTTCATTGAGACTATCAGTATATCTTGTTACTGATCTGCGAGCTAGTATTTATCAGTTTACTGTCTAAAGCATATTGCTGTAAGTTTGTTATTCTTACTATACACGGAGGAATATACGATGCTAGGAACATGCTCCTTGCATATCCTTTCAATGTTTATATGTCTCATTTTGTATGTAAATAATTGTATTACTAACTCCTTCGTTATGCCATATTAGGAATATCACTATATGCGTATTTTGGATTTGCATACTTTGAGGTTGACATGTATAGTATTTATTTGATGTTTGAGATACACAATTCATGTAATATCTCATCAGGGAATAGGGTGTTGTGCTATTTTGTTCTTACGAGCAGCGCACATTGGCACATTGGTCTATTGATTGGGCTTGAAGCAGAAATGTAGTGATGCAGACATTACCTACAATCGGTATCTCGTGTATGGTGCGCTTAGCCCTTCCAGTGCGTGGTGAATCGCAACTCACTAAGACCTAGGACAAAGACTGATCACCGACACTTAAGCCCGGCAATCAGATGCTCTTATGATAACATTACCTACCTACCCTTTGATCTGCTAAACCAACTTTTGAACGGAGCGGCTGTAAGGAACAGCGTGTCTGAAGATGGACTTAGGGCACTTTATTTCTCATGAGGGGAAGTTACAAGGGAAATGTCCTTCCCAAACTCAACAGTAATAGAGGGGTATAGACGGAGAAAGAAGAGAGTAAACGCAGTAAAGATGGAAGATAGACACGACCAGACTGTTCAATGTGAGTGTGTATATGGGGATGATACATACATTGGCACCTTTCCGTCTTGACAGACGATAGTTTGGTACATTGTGCTTCAAAAAGGCTTAATAACTACGATCCATGGCGGTGGCGAGTGTGGCTGGTAAGGCCAATTCTTGCTGCAAATGTTTGCCCACAGTAGGTGCATGTGAAAACATGGTCACTTCCACCATTTTGCACCATCTTACGTCTCTCACGCTCTATGTGTGCTTTATCTGCAATCATTTTCTCCTTTGTCTTTATTCCATTTCGGATAGTTGCCCTCCATGCAACACGTTCAGCGGCGACGTGCTCCCAATGTGCATTATCAATGCCTGTATCAATCATGTCCCGCTTACATACATCTTTGTATCGTAGTAGAGGCCGACCCTGAGATCTCCTACCCGTCTGTAATTCCCCCAAAAAGATGTCCTTT
This sequence comes from Cepaea hortensis, assembly GCA_963921405.1. NCBI lineage: Eukaryota > Metazoa > Mollusca > Gastropoda > Stylommatophora > Helicidae > Cepaea > Cepaea hortensis. Next base: position 69,275,801 of record OY992885.1, read on the forward strand.
GGTATTCTACCATCATCCATCCTCCTAACGTGTCCTATCCATCTAAGTCTACGAAGACTAAGCATGGAATACACCGTCACACAACCTGATCTTTCCAATACTTCAGTATTTGTGATTTTGTCTTGCCACTTAATACCAAGTATTCTTCGCAGACACCGCATATGAAAGCTGTTTAAACGTTTCTCATGGCGTGAGTAAGTTGTCCAGGTTTCACTGCCATAAAGAAGAGTACTAAGGACACAGGCTTGGTAGACAAGGACTTTTGTTTTGGCAGTAAGCTTCCTGTTCTCCCAGACTCTTTTTGCTAACATGTTCATTGTTGTTGCTGCCTTGCCAATCCTGATGTTAATTTCCTGATCGAGGGATAATTTGCTATTTACCTCTGATCCTAGATATGTAAAGTGGTCTACTATCTCCAGTTCGGCGTCGTCAATAAAGATTGATGGTACACCATGTGCACCTTGTGACATAATCGGTGTCTTCTTCTTGTTAATTGTTAAACCAAATTCAGAACAAGCATTGGAGAATGCAGATAGTAGATGTTGTAATTCTTCCTCAGAGTGGGTCGTAATCGCAGCATCATCCGCAAAAGGCAACTCTCTGATTAGTACCCTGCTAATTTTGGTCTTGGCCTTCAATCTCTGAGCATTATAGAGGCCACCATCTGAGCGTGAGTGAATGTATATACCGTCATCCTGATCACGAAAGGCATATTTCAGTAGAAGTGAAAAGTATATCCCAAAGAGGGTGGGGGATAGTACACAACCTTGCTTAACTCCACTCTTGATTTCAAACTCTTCTGAAGTTGAGCCATCAAACTTGATTATACCCTTCATGCCTGTGTGGAACGATTCCACAATGGACAGAAGAGTTGGTGGGCAGCCAATCTTCTTTAGTGCTTTGAACAGACCCTCACGACTGACCAAATCGAATGCCTGTGTGAGGTCGATGAAGGCAATAAACAGTGGCTGATTTTGTTCCCGGCATTTTTCTTGTATCTGTCGCAATGAGAATATCATATCAATGGTAGACCGGTTCTGACGGAAGCCGCACTGTGATTCGGGGTAGACTTGATCTCCCAGGACTTGAAGTCTGTGCAGGACAATTCTGGCAAATACTTTCCCAACAATACACAGAAGTGAGATACCACTATAGTTGTTACAGTCGCTCCGATCTCCCTTGTTCTTGTACAGCGTTATGATGTTTGAATCTTTGAAATCCTGTGGGACTTGTCCTTCTCGCCAGCATAGCTCTATTAGCTGGTGGATCTGTAGAGCGAGTGTGTCTTGCCCACTCCTGATTACCTCTATTGGAATCCCATCCTTACCTGGAGCCTTGCCAGATGCAAGCTCATTTATAGCACACTTAACTTCTGTTATAGTGGGAAGTGTGTCCAGGTGGTCAAGAGTTGACAGGGCCTCTATGGCGTTGAGGGCATCATCCACTAGCTTGGTCGCACTTGAGTCTCATCTCATCATGTTCCTCTTGTACCTTGCGGTGTCGAGGTGAAGTATAAACTTCGTGAGAGTGCCCGGTTATGGGCTTCGTATATCGACATTCCCATGGATTCTGTTATTCCCTCCGTCCAACGTTTACGTGGTCGGCCTCTTCCTCTGTTTCCATCTGGTCTGTACATCATTGCTTGTTGTGGCATGCTGTTGACTGGTAGCCTACTTGCATGGCCAAACTATTTGACCTGCTGCTTTCTAATAAAATCTAGAGCAGCTTTAACCCCCACTTTAGTCCTGATTTCTTCATTTCTGATCTTATCTCTTCTTGATACGTTGAGTATTCTTCTCAGGAACCTCATTTCTGTTGTTGTGATTTTTCTTTTCTCTTTTTCTGTCATTGTCCAGGTTTGGCATTGGTAGCACAGAGTTGGTAGGAAGATTGTGTTGTAAAGTGCTTTCTTAGTAGTTATTGATACATGTTTGTTCTTTAGTATTGGTGCCATTTGTCCAATGAGTTGATTTGCCTTATTGCACCTATTTTCGATCTCGTCTTCTGATCTGCCATTTGACGATATTATACTTCCTAGGTACTTGAAGCTCTTTACTTGTTTCAAGGGATGTTCGTTTAGGTGAATTGTTGCTGTTTGTTCTTCTTTAGTTATAGTCATTACCTCTGTTTTGCTTGTGCTAATTTTCATGTTATGTTCCCTACACATTTCGTTTAGACTATTCATGTGGTCTTGTAATTCAGCTTCTGATTTTGCTATTAGTGCTTGGTCGTCCGCAAACAGGAGCTCTCTAATGGTTAGATTTGCAGATGGTTCTTCTTCTGTGTTCTCGTCATGCGGTATTCTTGCTGTCTCTGCTTGGCTGGTTTCTTTACATATGTTGTCTATATATGTTATGAACAAGAGAGGGGACAGGACACAACCTTGTCGTACTCCAGATCTTATGGTGAAGGGTTCTGAGTGTTCTCCAGTTGCTCTCACTATGCATTCACTGTTGTTGTATAAACTTCTACATAGGTTTGTTAGATGTGTACTCACTCCATATTGTTTAAGGATTTCCCACAGCTTGTTTCTATCTACCCTATCAAATGCCTTTTCTTGGTCGACAAAGGCTAAGTAGAGTGTTTCATTGAATTCAATTGATTTTTCTATAAGTTGTCTAAGAGCAAAAATGGCGTCTGTGCATCCTTTGTTTTTCCTAAATCCAAGCTGCGTTTCGCTTAGCTGGGGTTCTAAAGTAGTTCGTAATCTTTTTTCAAGAATTTTGCAAAATATTTTCCCTGTATGACTCAACAGTGAAATGCCTCTGTATTGTGTGCAATCTCTTTTGCTGCCTTTGTTTTTCCAAATTGGGATAATTATGGCGTTTCCCCAGTCTCGTGGTGTCTGTTGTTCTACCCAAACATGGTTGAATAGTCTATGTAGCCAAGCTGTTCCTACTTCCCTTGCTGCTTTAATTAGTTCATTTGGTAAAGCTCACTTGAGTAAAGCTCTAAATAGTGCTCGACCCATCTATCCATCTGCTGTTTCTTATCAGTGATGATTTCTCCAGTCAAGGTTTTTAGCGGTGCACTTCTTTTGATCATTGGACCACAGGCTTTCTTTATCCCTTCATACATGCTTCTGATGTTTCCCTTATCACTTGCGATTTGAATGGACTCGCATAACTTGATCCAATAGTCATTCGCACACTGCCTGGCAGCCTTTCGTACATCCTTCCTCGCTTGCTTCAGCTCACTCAGAGTGTTACGCGTTGGTCTCTCCTTGTTTCTTAAGAGAGCTATCTTCTTTTTATCAATCAAGGGCTGCAGTATCTGGCTGTTTGCCGCAAACCAGTCCTGCCTCTTATGATCCACAGTGCCGTAAACCCCTACCGCTGTTTTATAAATAGTTTCCTTAAGTTTACTCCATTTAACATTTACTATACAATTTTCTGATGTATCATTGAAAGCGTCTTCAAGTTGCTGTTGAAATTCAAAGCACTTTCCAGGATCGTGAGTGTTAGTAATATTAATCCTTGGGCTAGACTTGTGTTTAGCTGTGTAGATTCTCTTTGGTCTCAGTCTAACCCTTGCAACAACCAAAGAATGATTTGTATCACAGTCAGCACTGTGGTAACTTCGAGTTAATGATGTATGGTTCAGATGTTGTCTCCGTGTGATAATGAAGTCCAGCTGATGCCAATGGCTGGATCTTGGATGTTTCCATGTGACCTTATGCATCTCTTTTGTTTTAAAAAAGGAGTTTGTAATACATAGGTCATTTCTAGTGCAATGCTCCAGCAGCCTTTGCCCATTATCATTCATGCGACCGATGTTGTATTTTCCAAGGCACACTGGCCATGAACTCGAGTCCTTGCCCACACGAGCATTGAAATCACCGAGCATATAAATGTAGTCGGATTTTGAAACTGCCTTGATCGTAGAGTCTAGCTGCTCATAGAACGTATCCTTCACATCATCAGAGGAAGCGAGTGTGGGTGCATATGCAGTGAGAATGGTGGCAAATCCACAAGAGGTTGCCAAGCGCAGTGATAATAATCTTTCATTACCTCCAGCTGGGATATCAATCATTCCCAGTAGCGAATTCTTCACTGCAAAGCCCACACCATGTTGCCTTTTTTCTGCCTGCCCTCTTCCCTTCCAAAAAAAGGTGTAATTGTTTTCCCTGAGTGACCCTTCCTCAGCGAGGCGAGTCTCCTGCAGGCCAGCAATATCAATGTTAAGACGATTGAGTTCAGCATCAATCACAGCCGTTTTTCTCACATCGTCAATATTTGTCAAGTCAGTGGAAAATCCTGGACACATGGTTCTCACGTTCCAGGTTGCAAGCCGTAGCTTGAGGTTTCTATTCTTTTTATTAGTACCTGGTGCATTGGTATTACAGCCTGCGATTCAGATATTGTCCTAGCCCCAAGCACCCATTGAAGCAGGCAGGCTGTGGCGGATCAGCACCCAATTGGCTGGGGGATGCCCAGCTTGAGGCGGGCGGTAGCTGATCAGTGACACCTGTAGGTGTCTCCCACCGTCAGAGACAACGCGTGGCGCCCCATGTCTACGCCAACTGACAAGGACTTATAACCCGTAACAGTTGCCTCTCGCTTTGATTCCGAGACCGGTTAAGACCAGGGATGGAGTTATAAGCCTCTCCATAGCACAAAGCCTGGGCTAAAATAAAGAAACCATGTGTTGCCCATGCAGCATGATCCCTCTCTCAGCCTGCCTAGTTCACTCCAGAGGAAAGTGGGGGTGATAGATTGTATGTATTACCTAGAATTGTACTGATGTAGAACTAGTGTATACATATTCTTGTTTATGTCTTCCAAGCTCTCAACAAGAGCACCAGGTTTTCCTGTGCTAGGAGGAACGAGGTGGTGTCAGGATGGAACACTGTTCCGAACACCGACTGGCTGTGTTTATCTGAACATAGATGCTCGCAGCGGACCATAGGGGAATCCTACTGGATCGCAAGTTTTTACTGGACTTGAACAGAGCCTTACTGGAATGGAGGCATCATCTCACATGTAGCCGGCCACACATCCAGACAGGATTCAAGTAACTTCAGAGTTATGTGCTTGCTTTTCATCACTACATTGTTGTTTTGCATAAACCTCTATATTTTCACTATCATCATCCTGATAATCATATGTTCAATGATTAATGATTGACAATAAAAGTGAGTGTAATTTAAACATTGAGCACAACCAACTACCGGCAGTGCTGATCATATTCTGGTATAAACCAAAGGCCCCTAGAAATTGAGGTCTCGGTCCAGGATCAACAATTGTCACTTCTGACAAATTGGGGTTACGACACTCCCCACTTCTGACAACCAGGAATACTAATCGGAAGTTATGATATAAATAATATACACTATACAGATGGTACAGTATTTAGTTAGTTAGTCTTTCCTCTTGAGCCCAAAGCCATGCATAGGACAGATGCCATGGCACTCCATGTCTGGCGGTTCGCTGCCACCTGTTGTAGATCTTGGATGTTTGGCCGTTGAATGATCCCTCTCTGTTGATGGTTCGACGCAGGGCCTCTCTTGGTCTTCCCAGTTTTCTTTTCCCTAACGGTGTCCATATGACGAGGTTGGTAGGGGAGTCCTGCCTTGTCCATTCTGAGTACATAGCCGATGCAGTTCCAACGGCGTTTTCTTATAAAATTGGATACAATAGCTTGCTTTGTCTCTTGAATTATTTGCGTATTGGTTCTAAAATCTATCCAGTGGATGTTTAGAATTCTAAGACATTTGTTCTCAAAATTGTCTATTTAAAAAAAAAATCTAAAGCTATCGTTGACTTCCAACTTTCACATCCATACGTTAGCACTGGAATCACACAAGAGTTGAAGATTTTAAGTTTCGTGTGTTTGCTGAGTGTCTTTGACTTCAAAATGTTTGACAGTTTATTAAAGGCACCAGATGCCAGTGCGATTCTATATATTTCTGGTATTGAGTCCCCTGTAGATGCCATTTTGATTCCTAGGTATGTGAAGCTGTTGACTTTTTCAAGAACGTGGTTGTTTACTTTAAAGTCGTCTGAATTGTTGGTAAGATCAATAGTTTTTGTTTTGGTGGTGTTAATTTGGAGACCAATTTGTCCTGAAACATTTTGGAGATGGTTTATTTTCTCTTCGGCATCTGGGTGTGTTGAACTCAAAAGCACTATATCGTCGGCAAAGTCCAAGTCTTCTAGAATTTTGTCAACCCAATGGTACCCATATTTGTGGTGTTTGTGCATTTGCGCATGACCCAATCGATGTCTATTCCAAAGAGCATTGGTGATAAGACACAACCCTGCTTCACCCCTGTTTCCACTGAGAACCAGTCAGAGTTGCCTGATTCTGCTTTTACGCAGCAACGTGTCTCTTTGTAGGAGGATTTTATGACGTTGGTATATTTGGTAGGGAAACCATAGATGTTTAGTAGATTCCAAAGTAAAGGACGGTGGATATTGTCTAAGGCTTTTTGAAAGTCGACAAAGTTGGTAATTAATTTCTGAACATGTTCTGTAAAGGCGTGCTTCTTTGGATAGTCTGTCTATGTAAATATTAAGTAGCAGAGGAGAGAGCACACATCTCTGTCTTACTCCTGTATTGACTTTAAACATATATGATATACCTTCCTGTGTTCTTACTGCACTTTGGCTCGAACATGGCTCTGATGTTTTCTAGCAATTATCCTTGTGTCCCATAGTCTTCAAGGACGGTCCATAATTTGTGTCTGTCTACTCTATCGAAAGCCTTTTTCTGATCTTCAAACACAATATTCTGCTGGTCACTATATTCGATGTTTTATTTTTTTTTTCCACATATGTGTCTAAGTGTGAATAGTGCATCAGTGCAACTTTTCCCTTTTCTGAAATCAAATTGTATTTTGCTTAACTATTGTTCAACTATGGGTCTAGCTCTTTGTGCCAATAGTTTTGTTTGGGTACATTTTCACTGTATAACCCAGGGGTGATGTATCCCTGTATGTTTCGCACTCTCTCATATTTCCTTTCTTTTTCCATAATGCCTGTTGCCAATCGTTAGGGACTTTTCTTTCTTCCCACGCTATATTAAAAAGTCTTGTCATCCATATATCTCCTGTTTTCCCACATGCCTGAATAACTTCTGTGGTTATTCCACCCGGACTTTGTTTTGAGGACTTTTCTTTATGACTGATTTGACTTCCACAGGGATGAAGTTTGGTTCTTTGTGAGTCATTAACAGCAAGATTTGTGCAACAGTCTACGGACTCTGCTAGCATAAGTATTCGACATGCCTTCATGGAGAAGATGTGGTCTATGCATGACTATTTTGGTCTGAAACCTGCTTGTTCTTCTCTGAGCCTTTCATCTATAGACTTTTTCAACCTCTCAAGTAACATTCTACAAAAAAGTTTTCCTGGTACTGACAGTAGGGTGATACCACGCCAGGTATTGCAATTCAGACATATCGCCTATTTAGGCAGTTTGAAAATTACACCATCTTTTCATTGTTGTGGTGGGGATTCGTTTTGTCAGACTTCATTGATCAGCAGTAGCAAACGTTGTAAGGTATTCTGATCTGCTGCTTTCATAATTTCTCCTGAGATGTCGTATTCACCAACAGCTTTGTTGTTCTTCATTTTGTTTTAAATGGCTGCTTTAATCTCTTCCATGGTGAGTGACTCACAGGAGGCATCTAGTGGGGGGCATGGTGCCTTTTCCATCCAGGTTGGGAACAGTGTCAGGCTGCGGTCTATTTAATATTTCTTTGAAATGTTCTGCCCAGCGTTGCTTTTGATGTTCATCGGATAACAGTAGCTTACCTTATTTGTCTTTGATGGGTGTGTTTGATGTAGGTGAGTGATTGCATAATTGTTTCATGATATGGAATACGGCTTTGTTGTTTCCAGTTTTGGCAGTTGATTCGGCGTCGGAGACCAGACCGTGTATAAAGTTCTGTTTATATTTTCGTGAGCTTGATAGCAGGATCAGAAACCAGATTGACTACATTCTGATTAGCAGAAGATTTAGAAATGCACTAACAATAGCAAAAAGAGTTCCAAGTGCTGATTGTTATAGTGACAACAGACTATTTACAGGAACACTGAGGATAAAGTTGAAGAAAGTCAAGTATATAACAGGAAACACTAAATATGATTTGTGTACATTGAGTAATGACAAGGAAATACAAAACAAATTCAACATAGAAGTACAGAACAGATTTGATATATTGTCTGATCTAGAGATATTATTCCAGGATGTGAATGATCAATGGGAAATGTTGAAGAATTCAATCATTTTGGCTGCAGAAACAACTATTCCAAAATTAAAGAAGGTGGGTCATAAGAAATGGATGACAGAAGAAATTTTACACCTAATGGAAACAAGAAGACTCAACAAAAGTAATCCTGCCACATATGAAGAAATTCACAGACAAGTCAGAATATTATATAAGGAGGCAAAAGAAGCAAGGCTTGAGGAAAAGTGCTTAGACATTGAAAAACAACACAACAGTCAAAATACCAAATCAGTGCACAAAAGAATTCAGGAACTTGCTAATAAAAGAACAAGTACATCAACAGGCTGTCTAAAAACTAAAGATGGCAAAATCATAATAGAAAAAGATCAGATTCTACATGTATGGACAGAATATGTGAAAAACCTTTATAATGATAACAGATAGGAACAGTATGATGTTAGAATTAATAATGAAGGAACGTCAATTTTGAAGATGAGGTTCGAAATGTTCTTAAGCATATGAAAGCTGGCAAGGCCCCCAGTGCAGAAAACATCACAACAGAAATGATTAAAGCTTTAGAAGAATTTGGACTAGATCAAGTCCCCAGACTGCTGAACACATTATATGATATTGGAGATATACCTTCTGAATTGTGTAACTCTGTATTTATTGCAATCCCAAAGAAATCTTCTTCTTCTTCTGCGTTCATCCGGAATTTTTTTTCCGGATGTAACTGCGTTGTGCCTGTTTACAGCACAGCTGCGTTCTTGCGCCGTTAGGCCGGAACATCCGACTTCTGCGGGCATTTGTTGACCGGGTTAACCTTCCTGGGGGTTTCTTAGGACGTTTGAATCTCACTGTTGTGGTGTTATCCCCCACCCTAGCTGGCCCATATAGAACAGCCACAGACATCCTGGTCAACCCTCAAGGGAAGGCAGGGGCAGACCATGGGCATTCCCCGCCATCCAAGGAGGCTTCCATACTTGCAGAGCCATCACACAGCACTCTGGTACTGGGCTCACCCAAGGAATCGTCACGTACTGCACATGGCTGCTTAGCCTCACTTCCGTATATTGGGCCTTCCGTTCACCATAGGCTGTTCCTCCGGAAACCAGAAGAATGCAGTCTGCAGATGACATCCACACAGTGAGCTTTCGATTAAGACTTTCCACATAATGGATTTGCTATCCAAGCAATATTCCATTTCGTGCCACTAGGACACTTTTCCCACCTTTTATGGAGCCCACACAGTGAGCTTTCGATTCGGACTTTTCACGTAATGGATTTGCTATCCAAGCAATATTCCATTTCATGCCTCTGGGACGCTTTTGTAACCGACATACCTGTGGTATGAAGTGTGGCAGTCTAAATACATCTTCATGCACCTTTAGATGTCAACCTGAATATAGTTAAAGTAAGCTGTAGTCAACTTGAGCTTGTTGATATCTCCATAGAGCTTGCCCTCAAATGAAGCAGGCGTGGGCCAAAATATCTTTCTCTGTTCTGCATATATTGGGCACTCCTGCAGCAAATGTTTAGCTGTCATTTTACCAGTTCCACAATTACATTCATCGGTATCTCCTATCTTTAGTTTATTGAACAAGTGGTGTTTCAGCCTGTTATGTCCTATGCGGAGTCTGAAGATTGCTACTTGTTCTCTTCGGTCGAGTTTGTAATATGCATCATCCTTCTTGTGGCCTGGATGCTCTGATTCCCATTTGGTTATATAATTGCTTTTTATAAACCGTTTTGCCTCATTATAGGTTATGTCTATGTCAGGCTGTGGTAATCGTCCACACTCTTTTGCTAGTCTGTCAGCATCTTCATGTCCAGGTATACTGCAATGTGATGGGATCCACTGTATTACAACTTTTTTGGATTTCTGGCATAGACCATGGAGTGCTGCTCTTAGGTCAGCTAGTTCTGTGCTGTTTTTGCTCTTCAGTATTGAGACAGCTGACTTTGCATATGTGAAGATAGCTATTTGCTTCTCTTTATTTTCCTCCATCAAGAGCATTTCTGCTGCAGTTTTCAAAGCCTCTACCTCTGCTTTGAAGTTACTTGAAAATTTTCCAGTTGCCACTGACTGTGTTTTTATCACTCCATTTTTTAAATTAAGGAGAATTCCTCGTCCTCCATTTTTAATTGAATCTTTGGCTGATCCATCTGTATATGCATGGGTCCAATTGCTGCTTGGGTAATGTTCTTTTATGTAGTTGAGGATTATGTTTCTTCTTTCGGTTTCATTCTGAGTGTTCTTTTTCTCAATACCAGGAATGTTTTCTATCATCTCAGGCAGTTGCTGCTGTCTCCAAGCTGGGAAGTTGTGTGCATTGTAAATGGGCTTGACTGTTGATATGTTAAGTATGGGATCTGCCCTAATCTTTCGTTTTGCAGTTTCTACAAAGTTGCTACGCTTCAGTCTTCCTTTTCCAAAACCATTAAACCTGTTATACATAGGGTGGTCTGTCAATCTTCTAAATTTTTCTGCTTGTTGCTGGGCTCTGCTATCTCTTCTGTCCTGCATTGGTTGTAAACAAGTGATCATTTCTAGTTCATTAATAGGCGTTGTCTTCAGGCTTCCAGTTATGATTCGCATTCCTTGGTTTTGGAATCTACTTATTTTGTTAAAGTTTGACTTAACTGCTGTTGCCCAAGCTGCAATGCCATATTCCAGTACTGGCCTCACCCGTCCAGTATATAACTTCTTGAGAACTTTCTCATCTGCTCCCCACGTTGTACCAGCAAGCTTTTTCATGATTGCCATTCTCTGCCTTGCTCTTGTTCGATTTTTCTCAACCTGTGTCTTCCATGTCAGGCGACAATCAAAGGTGACTCCTAGATAGTTTGGATTTTCTTCATGGCGCAATGTTTTTCCATTCAATGCCAGCTTAGGTTGCTGAGTTTTATTTGAGAGGGAGAACACTGTGCATGTTGTTTTCTCCTCACTTATCTTCACTAGCCATGATTTTGACCAGTCCTCTAGCGCTAATAAGGCTTGCTGTATTCTGCTGTTAGCTGTACTAATATATTCTTCAGATGTCCATATGGCTAGGTCATCTGCAAAGGAGGATGTGTGTACTCTGGCTGGAAAAATTTCCTTGATGTCATTTATATATGCTAGGAATAATGTTGGTGAAAGAACTCCTCCTTGGGGGACACCTTGCTCCAACAGCATCATTTTTCTTGTTTTTCCTTGTACTTTTGTCCTGGCAGTCCTGTTCTCAAGGTAGTGGCTGATCCATGTATACATTTTTCCACAAACATGCATGTTATGCAGTTTTACTTTCAGTCCTTCCTTCCATACTTTATCAAATGCTTTTTCTAAATCTATCCAGACTGCTAGTGTGTGCTTTTTCTCTTGGAAGGCATCCTCTATTTCCTGAGCTATATAGGTTAATTGATCTTCAGTGGATCTGTACTTTCTGAATCCTGCTTGGTGTGGTGTTAAGAGTTTGTTTTCTTCCAGATGCCATGTTAGTCTGCCATTGATAATGCGTTCCATTAATTTTCCTACACAGCTAAGTAGACTGATAGGTCGATAGCCATTTGGTTCTTTCAGGTCTTTTCCTTTCTTTGGGACTGGTATTAGTATAGCTTCCTTCCATGCCTGTGAGACTATTCCTCTCTTCCAGCTGTTATTTAGGACTGCTAGTAGTTTCTTCTTTGCCTTGGTGCCTAGTCCTATTAGCATTTCATTTGTGATTCCATCCTTTCCTGGTGATTTCTTCTTTTTTAGGGTATTCATTGCCTGTTCCATTTCTTCCATTGTTAGATTTGCCATCATATATTCTGCAGCTGTCTCTGTATTACTGTGACGAAGTCCCCAGCTTTCTCATCATCTTTTGCTTAAATTGGGGAAGAATCCCTTAAAAACACTTATGTAATTATATAAGAATATATATTCGTTTTTATTCCTATTTTTCTATGTATAGATAGCCCATGGCTATAGCATAAATCTACTGCTAAATGACGTTATTAGTTTAATATGAAGTAATACGGTACATTAGGATCGGGGGAGAGGCTGAATTTACAAAGTAGTGTACCCAGCCAAATCTATAAATTTGGCTACGACTATTTCACAATTTGGTCGGATAAATTAAAGGAAACGAACTCCCTGGCACGACCACTTCCGGTCAGGAGAAAAATAGCTAAACTCGTTCTTTCGCAATCCAGACGTCGGTGTAGAAACAATCTGCTAGTCGCTAGGCTCTATAGAATACTTAGAAAGTGTTAAGAGTTTTATCTTTGGCGCGTATTACGGCCATAAATATATTCAGATATATTAGAGAGATACCTAGAGCAGTTTTTGTACCCGACAAGTGCGGTCAGAAGATTAGAAGGGTAATGTATAGTTATTTGTATCGATATAATATTGTCGTGTGCGCCCGATATTTCCGTGTGTAGTTAAAGTTGGAAACCATCGATAATAGGTTATTTTACCGACTACACGCGATCGCCTATATTATACTTCGTACAGGTAGTTTACTAAGCACGCAGGGTAAAGGGTAAAACGTAACTGTGTAGAAAATTACCTTTACATGAGGTTTAGAGAGGTGTAGCCGATTTGAGATAGTTGTAAACTTGATAAAGTCGGATAGAAACCAAAGTTTCGATTAGTCCGTATAGCAGTAGACTAGGCCATACCAATCGAGCCGTTAGTTTAGGAAATACATGAGGCCGTTCATAGTGGTGATAATTCGAGGATGTGATAGTGATTGCGAATACTTAGAGATAATAATGAATATTTCAGTGCCGCGAAAATAGGAAATCTTACTAAACACGTGTACGAATGTCAAAGACTAGCGTGGTAGATCCTAGGCATGTTCGTTAATTCTTATCGGTGATTTCTCACCAATTCGCAGTCCTGTTCTTGCCTGCCACTCCGCTAACTTTCAGCCTATCATATTCTATTATGATAATTACATAAACTGTGTGTATTTTAAAATATATGTTACATAGAATCACTATATTAAATATATGCTAGGAATATAGCATCAGAATTTGGACATAAATATCTATAATATGTAATCTGTTTAATAGATTGTATATGTATCTACCCCTAGATTACTTTGTAATTATTGTATTTTAATAATATAATTATGATATGCATTATATGATTATATGTTTAATTATTACTGAATAATTATTATATTCACTTATAAGAAAGGATAGAATGATTTTATTGAAATGTTTTCCCTAGGTCAGTGTTTTACTATTTATCCTAGGATAGGGACTTATAGGGAGCAGGGACAGATAGCTCATGCTATTTTGTTTCTGCAATTTTGTATGAGATGTTATTGGCCATCAGGAACAATCCAGGGCCGATGCTTACATATGTCTCGACAGAAGAGTCACGTACTCTCACTATATTTCACAGATTTGACACCTTCAGCACCAAGCTTTAGATGTGCCAACCTGTGTGACATTGTGAAGCATCACTCACCATCTCACTTATGCCTACTAACTAGGGTTTACACGCACCGTGTAAGCCGGAGAACCAGAAGAACTTACCGTTGGCTACCACCACCATCTCATTCAACTCAAAATATACTATAGGCCAAAGAGTTACTTCAATGATTAGACAGTTTAGTAGATTCAAACCATACCATTAGATATTCAATAGAATAGAGGGAAGTGTACCACCCTTTTTATGTACAGGGCTGCCTCCAGTGGAGCACCCAAAGTGTTGTCATATATTAAATGTTAATGTGATTTTAATTTTACAAACTCTAGTTGTTACCTAATTAACCTTAGTCATAGTAGAGTGAGAAGATATGAAAGTTTGTCTCTTTTAAATATTTTACTCTGTCTTTCTCCGTGTCGGTGAGAGTGATTAGAGTTTTGGGGGCTCGAGCTTTTTTATTTCAGGCACGTAGCTAGACAACCTTGGCAGACTGTCTATATCAAACCAGTATAGTTGTACGCCATTCCTGTCTGCCTGAACACTGTCAGAAGATTAGACTTGTTCTGGGACCTTTACTCTGTCTAGAATTACGAGCTATTCAGTCTTGTCTTCTCCAGTGACTTATTTTTCTATTCTTAGAAAGTCTATCTGCAGCAACTTTGATAGATTCCTTATCATCGTAGCTGACGCTACGCTACAATTACTATGATGCATCTGTTTGTCTTTGATTGCTTTCTTCTGTTCGATTGTAATATCAATGTGGTTTGCGCTGGCATAGTGTTCCATTAGTGCACTTGCAGCCTTTTTTCCTGTCAGCAAGGCATCTCCTTGTTTAATTGTTATCTGTTTGTTTCTAGGTCCTTCATTGTTCATGGCTTTCACTAGTTTCCACAGTTTGTTTCCATCCCTGTCAAAATTCAGGTTTTATGTTTTTTCCCTCCAACAATCTCTTGTTGTTTGATTTACTGTTCTTTTATATTTTGCTGAGATGGCTTTGAGAGAGATGTTCGCTTTAGTTGTTTGTTCTCTCTCTGCTGTCTTCCTGGCATCTTCAACTTTGTCCTCCAAAATTTGCAGTTCTTCAGTCCAGTATGGTTTGTAATTTTTCCTCGCTTCTCTTGGAATAGACTCAGTGGCTGCCTGTATTATCGCTCTGTTTAGACTTTCCACCATTTGCTTCGTGTTGCCATATCGTGTATTTATGTTTTCACAATATTTGTCTGTTAGTATGGCAAATCTGTCCCAATCTGCTCGTTTGTAATTCCAGCGGGGCATGGGCTTTTGCTCCTGTGGAACATACTCCATATTCATTACAAGCTTGATTGGTCTGTGGTCACTACCTGCTAATTGGTCTAGCACATGGCGATCGATTGTGTGGAGGATGTCTCCTGTGCAGAAAGCTAAGTCTGGAGTAGAAGTGGTAAGCCATCTTCTGGAGTAGAAGCTCGGTGTGTCATCCGCTTTGTTGAGTAGATGGAGATTTGAGTCTATTTCCCAGTCCTCCAATTCATCTCCTCTTTTGTCAGTATCTGGGTGTCCCCATCTTTCTGAACGGCTATTAAAGTCTCCGACATAATGCAGTTTGTGTCAGTTATTTTCATGTTTGAGAGTGTAAGGTCCTTATCTGCTGGGCTATACAGATTGTAGATTCTTATTTTCACGTCCTTTATCAACACCTATAATTTCCGTTTGGTTGTCAGAGATCACAGATACTTCGCTGCAAGGTATTGTATTTCGTGTAAGTATTATAACTCCTCCTTTGTGTCCTTCGCGGTCGAAACGTGTGGCCTGATATCCTCTGACTGAGAAATTGCGATTGGCGTTGAGGTGTGTCTCTTGAATGCATGCCACATCTATTCTATCTTTATGAAGACGCTGTGTCAGTGAGAATTTCTTGTTATAAACTCCTTCGGCATTCCACTGTAGTATGTTGAGTGTCCGGGGTATTTGGTCAATAGCTCTTAACCTACTCCTCTGTGCCTTGACTCCACAGCACAGGGGAAGGTGACCACCAGTAGTCATGGGTGGACCCCCTCGAGGCAGGGGGCCCGGCACTATCGCCGCCTGATGGGACTTCGCGGGATTAGCACCACAACGATTAATTTTGATTTGTGATATCATGAATTAAGTTACGTTGCACTGCTTTGTCAAGCCCATGGCTCAGTACATCCGATTTCGACAAGCATTTATTCGGGGTGCTTTCCCTAGTCTTTGACTGTCCCCAGTCTACCTACAAGGCAGCAGGTTGTACGTTGCACTGCTTTGTCAAGCCTGTGGCTCAGTACATCCGATTTCGACAAGCATTTATTCGGGGTGCTTTCCCTAGTCTTTGACTGTCCCCAGTCTACCTACAAGGCAGCAGGTTTGTGTGTCTCTTCGTCTGGTCCCTCTCCCTTGACCTGTCCGACATGGGTGGCCCTACCAGTAGCTGTGCTACCGTCGGCATAGCTTCTAGGGTCATTGGGACGCACAAGCCCCTCTACCTCGTCACGGTGGACACACAGCAGAGGGGCCAAAGAAATCAGGAACCTTGGAATGTGATCAACATAGAACAATTATTATAATGAGCCATATCACAAAGATTTTGCTACGAATTATCATGCAAAGAGTGAGGAAGAAAATACAACCTGAAATAGGGGAAGAACAATGTGGGTTTGTAGAAGGAAAGGGTACAGTAAATGCTGTGTAAAAGCTGAGAACAGTTATTGAACGTGTTATACGTGACTACACAAAGGATTTTGATAGAGTTAGACATGTCAACATGGTAGATATGCTTGCAGATCTACAAATTGATGGGAAGGACATTAGACTTATAAAAAACATATATTGGAAACAACAAGCTGCCATAAGGATTGATAATGAAGTAGGACAATATCAACCTATTAAGAGAGGTGTTAGGCAGGCATGTGTAATGTCTCCAGATCTTTTTTCCCTATACAGTGAAAATATTTTCAGGAATGTAGAAGATATAAATGGAATCAGCATTGGAGTACGAAACATCAATAACATTAGATATGCAGATGATACAGTATTGATTGCAGACAATGCACAAGATCTACAGCAATTTGTAGACGCAGTTGTTGTACACAGCGAGCAGCTGGGGTTGGAATTAAAT
Source organism: Cepaea hortensis (assembly GCA_963921405.1). Lineage (NCBI taxonomy): Eukaryota > Metazoa > Mollusca > Gastropoda > Stylommatophora > Helicidae > Cepaea > Cepaea hortensis. Next base: position 69,292,495 of record OY992885.1, read on the forward strand.
TGTAAGAAGACACAGGTTATGGTCGTCACTAGGAAGAACGAAGTACCACACTGTATAATACAAGTAGATTGGAATATTCTTCAACAAGTGAATCGGTACAATTATCTCGGAACAGTCATAACATCTGATGGGAGATGCCTTGAAGAGATTAGAACAAGAATCGCCATGGCGAAAGTAGCCTTTAGCAAGATGAAAAACATTCTGACCAACAAAAAGATGTCAACTGAAACTTGAAAAAGAGTGTTGAGGGGATGGATACATAGTGCCTGTTCTTTTGTATGGATGTGAAACTTGGACAATGTGTAGTCAAGCTGAAAAACATCTGATGGCTGCAGAAATGTGGTTTCTGAGGAAAATGCAAAGAATACCATGGACAGACAGAAAAACCAATGACCAAGTACTACAGGAGACAAATAAAAATCGTAAATTGATTAGAGAAATTAGACGTAGACAGTCAACATTTTTTGGACATGTTATGAGAAGAAATGGATTGGAGAACTTAGTGACAACTGGCAAGATCGAAGGGAACAAACCAAGAGGAAGACCGAGAGGAAAATACCTGGATGGCTTGGCTATATGGCATGGACGAGACAGGAACACTGAGCTGATCCACGACGCAGGTGATCGAGTGAAATAGCAAGTCATGACCGCCCACGCTTTCCGGCATGGCACATGATTGATTGATTGATTTCACCTCTTTATCCAACATGGAGTATTTTTGCTTATGGGTTTCATATGAAGATGCGTCTTTTGTAGAAAGAAGTGTTAGTTTTGCTTGTTTTCTTTCCTGTATCTTCGTCCAGGTGTTAGGTATCGCTTAGCCACGTTTTCTTCTATCTTTGTACGTAGCCGACTGTGTTTGATGCAGCATTTAGCAAGGTATTTTTAAGGAAGTACCAATTTTCTTCAATGTTATTTTTAGTATTCACCACCAACATCATCATCATCATCATCATCATCATCATCATCATCATCATCATCATCATCATCATCATCATCATCATCATCATCATCATCATCATCATCATCATCATCATGTGCCATGCCGGTAAGCGTGGGCGGTCATGTTTTGCCATCTCACTCGATCACCAGAGTCGTGGATCAGCTCTGTGTTTCTGTCTCGACCATGCCATGAGGCCAAGCCATCCAGGTATTTGCTTCTAGGTCTTCCTCTTGGTCTGTTCTCTTCGATCTTACCAGTTGTTACCAAGTTCTCCAATTCATTTCTTCTCATAACATGCCCAAAAAATTGTGACTGTCTGCGTCTAATATCTCTAATCAGTTTACGATCTTCATTTGTTTCTTAAAGGACCTGTTCATTGGTCTTTCTGGCTGTCCATGGTATTCTTTGCATTTTCCTCAGAAACCACATTTATACAGCCATCAGATGTTTTTCAGCTTGACTGCTCATTGTCCAAGCTTCACATCCATATAAAAGTACAGGTTCTATGTAGCACAGCAACACTCTTTTTCTCGTTTCAATTGACATCTTTTTATTGGTCAGTATATTTTTGCTAACGGCTACCTTAAACATGGCGATTCTTGTTCTAATCTCTTCAAGGCATCTCCCATCAGATGTTATTACTGTTCCGGGATAATTGTACCGATTCACTTGTTGAAGAATATTCCCATTTACTTGTATATTACATTGTGGTATTTCGTTCTTCCCAGTGATGACCATAATCTGTGTCTTTTAACAATTTAATTCTAACCCTCGTTGTTCACTGTGTGTAACAACTGCATTTACTAAATGTTGCAGGTCCTGTTCATTGTCTGCAATCAAGACTGTATCGTCTGCATATCTAATGTTATTGATGCATCGTCCCCCAATGTTGATTCCTTCCATATCTTCAATATTTCTGAAAATATTTTCACTGTACAGGGAAAACAGATCTGGAGACATTACACATCCCTGTCTCACACCTCTCTTTATAGGCTGATATTGGCCTACTTCATTATCAACTCTTATGGCAGCTTGTTGTTTCCAATATATGTTTTTTACAAGTCTAAGGTCTTTTCCATCAATTTGTAGATCTTCAAGCATCCTTATCACGTCGACATGTCTCACTTTATCGAAAGCCTTTGTGTAGTCAATAAAGCAAAGGTGTAGATCTTTGTTTACTTCTATAGATCGTTCAATTACGGTTCTCAGTAAATATACAGCATTTACTGTACCCTTTCCTTCTACAAACCCACATTGTACCTCTCCTATTTCAGGTTGTATTTTCCTCCTAATTCTTTGCATGATAATTCTTAGCAAAATCTTCGTGATGTGACTCATTATACTAATTGTTCGATGTTGATCACATTCCAAGGCTCCTGATTTCTTTGGGATTGCATTAAATACATAATTACACAATTCATGAGGTATATTTCCAATATCATATATTGTATTAAGCAAACTGGTAACTTTATCTATTCCATATTCTTCTAAAGCATTAATCAATTCTGTTGTGACACTGTCTGAACCGGGGGTCTTGCCAGATTTCATATGGTTAAGAGCATTCTGAACCTCCATCTTCAAAATTGCTGGTCCTTCATTATTATTTTGAACATCGTAGTGTTCGTCTCTGTTGTCGTCATAAAGGTTTTTCACGTAATCTGACCATACATGTAAGATCTGATCTTTTTCTATTATGACTTTTCCATCTTTTGTCTTTAGGCAGCCTGCTGATGTACGTGTTCTTTGATTAGTAAGCTCCTGGATTCTTTTGTGCATTAATTTCGCATTTTTACTGTTGTGTTGTTTTTCAATTTCTTCGCAATTTTTCTCAAGCCATGTTTCTTTTGCCTCACTACAAACGGTTCTGACTTTTCTGTGAATTTCTTCATATTTAGCAGGATTATTTTTGTTCTGTCTTCTTGTTTCCATTAGTTGTAAACTTTCTTCAGTCATCCCTTGTCTTACGGCCCACTTTCTTTAATTTTGGAATAGTTTTTTCTGCTGCACAACTGATTGAATTCTTCAGCATTTCCCATTGATCATCTACATCTTGAAATAGGATCTCTAGATCAGACAATAAATCAAATTTGTTCTTTACTTCTATGTTAAAATTATCTTGTATTTCTTTGTCAGTTTTCAATTTGCACAAGTCATATCTAGGGTTTCCTGCTATATACTTGACTTTCTTTAACTTTACCCTCAATGTGCCTGTAATTAATCTGTGATCACTGTAACAGTCTGCATTTCGAACTGTTTTTACGACTGTTAACGCATTTCGAAACCTTCTGTTAATGAGGATGTAATCTATCGGGTTTTTAATCCCGCTGTCTGGACTCCTCCATGTCCATAATCTTCTAGGATGCTGTTAAACCAGGTGTTTCCTACAACCATTTCTTGTTCTTTTGCCCATTCTACAAATCTGTATCCTCTTTCATTTCTTTCTCCCAAACCATGGTTGCCTACACTGCATCCATCGCCTTGCTTTCCTATTTTTGCGTTGAAATCACCCATTATGATATTTATTTCTGATTTTTTGCAGTTCTTCAAAGCAGACTCCATGTCATTATAAAATTCCTCTATGCTTTCTTCACTGCATTCACTTGTTGGGGCATATATTTGAATAATATTTATTTTAAAAGGTCTTCCGTTTAATTTTACTAATATAACTCTGTCTGACACAGCTTGATATCCTTTGACAGAATTTGTTGTTTGTTTATCTAATATAATGGCTACACCTCTTTGGTGTTCTTCTCCCCCAGAGTAAATAATCTTATAATCATCTCCTGTCCTTATCCCTGCCCCTTTCCATCTCGTTTCCGATATTCCTAATATGTTAATCTTCTCTCTCTCCATTTCTTGTTTGATGTTTTCTAATTTTCCATCTGCATTCATTGTTCTAACATTCCAAGTTCCTAAAAATTCCGTTTTAATATTCGCATTGCTCTTTATACTTTCTTTGTTAGCGTAGATGCTTTGTACCTCTGAATTGAATGCGAGTTGGTGTTACAGTATTGGTGACGGATAATTCAACATTCCTAAAACAATGTTTGGACATTGTAGTAACAGAGAGTGCAAAGAAAGGACTCTGCTTGAATATCAAGAAAACAGTAACAATGGTGATATAAAAAAAAAATGGTGACACCAAAATATGATATAGAAATATAAAGGAACATTCTTAATCAATTAGATTATTTTAAATACTTAGGGGCATTTATAACATCAGATAGAAGATGTACAACAGAGATTAAGAGCAGAATAAGGCAAGCAAAAGCCGCATTTCAGAAAATGAAGAGTATCTTATGCAATAAGTCACTATCAATTAATGTGAGAAAGAGAGTGCTGAAATGGTATATAGAACCAATTTTGCAGTGAATCTTGGAATGTAAATGAACAAATAAGGAAGAACTTAGAAGCAACAGAGGTGTGGTTTCTGAGACGAATGTTTCAAATTCCTTGGATTGCCAGAGTAGCTAACGACTGTCTGAAACAGGCCAATGAAACTAGAACATAATATACAACAATAAGAAAGAGACAAGCAGCGTTCTTCGGCATGTGATGAGAAGAGAGGCATTTGAGAATATCGTTACAGCTCGAGGGATCGAGGGGAAGAGAGGCAGAGGCAGGCCAAGAGAAATGATGCTGGATGGATTGAGACGGTGGCATGGAGGAATATCATCAACATTGTTGACCGAGAACACCAAAGACCGAGATATATGGAGAGCCATGAAGGCATACTTCAAGTGAAACAAGTGCCACCTTATACTGCTCATTCCTGCTAGAAGCAGAGTAATTCTTATGTCCATTGTCTCCTGTCAAGAGAAACGTTTATACAGCTTTCACATGCGGTGTCTACGAAGAATACTTGGTATTAAGTGGCAAGAGAAAATCACAAATACTGAAGTATTGGTAAGATCAGGTTGTGTGACGGTTTGTTCTATGCTCAGTCTTCATAGACTTAGATGGATAGGACACGTTAGGAGGATGGATGATGGTAGAATACCAAAGAACATCTTGTTTGGTGAATTACAGATGGGCAAGAGATCTCAGGGTCAGCCTCTACTACAATACAAAGATGTATATAAGCGGGACATGATTGATACAGGCATTGATAATGCACATTGGGAGCAAGTCGCCGCTGAACGTGTTGCATGGAGGGCAAATATCAGAAATAGAATAAAGACAAAGGAGAAAATGATTGCAGGTCACACACCGAGCGCGCGAGACTTAAGATGGTACATGATGGTGGAAATGACCATGTGTTCACATGCATCCACTGTGTACGAACATATACAGTGCAAATTGGCTTTATTTGTCATATTCACTACCGCCATGGGCTATAGTTATTATGCCTTTTTGAAACACAATGTAACAAACTATCGTCTGTCAAGACGGCAAAGTGCCAATGAATGTTCTCCTGGATTCTCCAACGCAGTAAAGTATATTCCTCACTAATACATAAGTCACTAAAAATGCCAAGTGCTGAATTGGAATTTGCTTGAGTTACCCACTCTTCTTCTGTGTTCATCTTGAGAGTTTGTTTCGGACGTGATTGCGTTATGCCTGTTTACATCAGAGCTGCGTTCTTGCGCCGTTAGACCGATACATCCGACTTCTGCGGGAATTTTTTGACCGGTTTAACCTTCCCGGGGGAGTTACCCACTCAAGTCTCCCCACAGGACAAATACCTACAGACATGCTGGATTACAGACAAACTGAACAACTCCCTGGCTGTCAATCATCCCGGCCACGCTAATGTATGCAGTGGGTAGAGGAAAAAGAGAAGGGAAGGAAAGGAAAAAAAAAAGAAGAAAAGAATAGAATGGTTAGATAAGAAAAGATTAGATGAGATGGACAGTTGAGCTATTAGATGTGGAGCAAGTCGTTACACTCTCAGAAAACACGCTCGCATAAAGAATAAACAAACAACTCAAGATCATTAGACAAGGATAGTGGAATTTATTTTTGCTCACAAGCCTGACAGTTAATAGAGAGCAAGCAATACAAATCGCACACAAGTGTTAGTTGAAAAGAAATAACTAAGCAAGCAAAGCAAAGAAAGCCAAATCAAGAAAGCTAGGTTAACGAAGCCAGACAAATACATTTAAAAAAAAAACAAAAGAAAAAAAAAGAAAGAAAAGAAACGAAAGTAGAAACAAAACATACAGACAGTATTATTATAAAAAAATGGAGAAAAACACTCCTTGCAATATGTTTTAAAACAGTTACATATTTATGCGTGCAAATCACATATACATTATATCGAGTGATATAACTCCCTGCAACTTTTGCACACATCTCTGTCTTAGCATACGTTCTCACTACACATTTACAAACCACAAAGCAGTACAGCTGGCTGAGGTCTTACCGGCTAGTGATAGTAACATGGTCAAACGCAGCAACATTTGCTTTTGAATTTGATGAGGGGTTCCAGAAAAAGACATGAAACATTGGCAGCAGCACTGGATATTAAGGATGCATATAACATGAGTGTATTATATCCCGGGATTACCACAAGGATCTGCAAAATTGTCTGTGCTATTCAATGTATACACAAGCAATATTGCAAACATTGAAGCACCGGGGATTGGAAGGGTACTCTGTGCGCTGAAGATCATGGCAGCAATAGACATGGAGCAAAATAATGTTGTTCATACTCTATCAACATACGATTCTTTCAGTAATTGAGTATGGATTGGTACTGCTCACAGTGTCAAAGCGTCAGCGGTGAAACTAGAGCACATACAGAATGAAACTATGAGGGTGATCCTGGGATGCACAAATGATACAGACTCAGGATAAATCATTTCTTCCAATGGCTGCAGACACGGAACACCCACTTCATGAACAGCTGGACACAGTTAAGGACCACAGGATGCTCAGAGGAACATCATAGATGGCTCAACAGAGGGCATAATCAGAGAAGTGTGCCTGCTTAAGAATATCGGGAAAGAAGAGGAGTGAGTCAGAATGTCGGAGGAAAAGCCATACATGTGCAGGGTCACTATAACATGTTAGTTAATTAGTCGCGGTTCCAAATTCACGGCAACGGGTCTTCCCCATTATGTTCCGTTCCTGTGCCAGTGAATATCACACAAAATGCTCCTCACTGCCTAATGTGAAAAGTGGAACAGACAGGAGTCTCGGCTAGTTAACAGTCCGCACAGGTACACTGTGCATAATGCCGCCGCCAGAATGCCAATACAAACGTCCTCCATGAAAAAGACAGTTCAAGTCGATGGAATCGGCAGTCACCAGAAAGACTTCATTTACCCGGGTTTCATCCAACATGCTCTCTTTCTGCAGGGCGGCTCACCGAAAGTGCCGCACAAAGCACGAACTCCATAGCTCCAGCGACGACCCCCCAAGTGTCTCCTGAAAAATGCACTCGTGAACCGAATAGGCAAACCAGTCAATTCAGCGATAGCGGCCATTGTTCCGAACATGCAGTTCACTGTGCAAACAACAGCGGAGAGATGTAAAAGCATTCCACGAGAATCTCACAGTTCATGAATAAACACGCCGGTCTTAACGGTTCAATGCCTAACGACATGTCATGAATAAACACGCCGGTCTTAACGGTTCAATGCCTAACCGACATGTTGGGGACTATAACATAAAGTCGGAATGTCGCTTAAAAGTCGACAGGGTCGACTTCATTGCACTGGGCTTTTATCCCATATGGCTCGGTCTCTTTCCGCAGCTTGGAAAGCTTCCCACAAAGCACGAACTCCGTAGCTCTAGCGACGACCCACAGGAGTCTCAGAAAAATTTCACTCCTGAACCGAAGGACGCGACCCGGAATCGAACCCACAACCTTCGGAACTTGACCACTTTGCCACGGAGACTCCTCAACTACAACATTAGATCAGGAATGCAGGGATTGGCCGACATACTGCACTGATTGAGAGGTGTAACAATTGATTCACGACAATTCGTGACCAGTCGATGTAATCATCTACGCGGATGGCTCTGTGCTAAGAGGTAAAAGAATTCCTTGATGGTTAGTGGCGAAGGTTGGTGGACGGTGTTTGGTGCAGGAGGGCCTGCCATATATAACCACAATACCTAGAAAATAAAGAAGGATACAGCCATGTTGGTGTTCCGCTGACTGGAGGACAAACAGCACACTCATGCTATGATAGTAACGGATTTACAAGGTATGATGACAAATGTGAAGTCATGCATGCTTCGGGAAAAGTGGCAGGCTTCAATTCAACAATCCCCCCCCCCCTCAAGGGGGAAATTTTAGAGTTTCCGTGGGGGTGGGGGGGGGGGAATTAATACAACAGATTGGCAGACTCAAAATGGCTTCAGGCACAATATCCTGGTTTTATATTGAGCGTTTTGTTAGATGAAGCACACGTGTGTAGTGTAGTGTATTAAGTGACAATTCTTGAAGTTTTAACTGTTTGTTTATTGCAATAATATGATTAATTTGGCATGTTCATAAAATATTATTAATTTTTTTTAAAATGCACCTTCTGAGGATGACAATGTTGGAAAGGGGGGAATTCTTATTTTCTCGTTCGCTGGAAAAAAATGTGGGGGGGGGGGGGGGAAATGACATTCTGACATATGGTGAAAGGATGCATGGGCCAATAAAAGGTTGTGAACCACTGGGTTAGATCATCACGGCTTTGAGAGAATGGCGCTGCAGGGAGTGATAAGAAGATCTGGTCGGCACTCAGGACTCTTAGTATAGGCCATACGGACATATAATAAAGAATGGGAATGTTCCGAGTGCTGTGATATCAGTTCTTGACTCATACAACTCATTTCAACTTATATATTCATAATTGTCCTTTTTATTTACCATTATAATTGCTGCTACTTGCTTCCAGGTTAGCCAGGTTAGTCAATAGGGATTAAATGTATTAAATGTGACAATGATTTCGGTTGCAATGTCACTTAGTTGTAATATTACTTTTGTACAGCATGTGTCGTTCAGAAAGCAAGGGCAAACTACTGAACGTAAACATGCCAAGAAATCACAATAGCAAAAAAAAAAAAATGCTGGTGTTGACTGCGAGTCCTGTAAAGGATATGCAGCTAACTAACTGCATGTGTACTGAATGTTTGTGAGAGAGATGTGTAAAGGGCAGTTAGTTAGTTAGTTAGTTAGTCGCGGTTCCAACTTCACGGCAACGGGTTGTCCCCATATTGCTCCGTTCCTGTGTAAAGGGCAGTGTGCGAGATGATCGCTATGAAACATGTACTCATCGTGAGAACACTGGCGGATATGCTAGAGCTGGTAGGCGAAATATAGTAACTCGAAATCAGAGTTAGGAAATGTCTGCACTCTGGAGGCACCAAAGTACTGGCTGTGGAAAGGGAGTGTGGTGAATTTTGTGATTACAGTCTGTTCTGCGGTTTGCGCCAGTGTCACGTCGTGTCAATAGCATTGCATTTTACGTTTATGCCTGTGGGTAGAATGTTACGTCGGGCCAGATAACTTTAATAAACATCCAGATTCAGAACATCAAACCCAGGTGATGTAACCTTCTACCCTGATGTCTGCGCGCTAAGAAGAAAAAGAAACACCTGGAGGTTCATAACGAAGGTTAATGGGCGGTGTTATGGGTAGGAGAGCCTGGCATATGATCCTACAACGTCTAGTATGAGAATGGTGGTGGAAGCATTCACTGCGGAGATCCGTTTCCTGGAGTACAAACATCAAACACATGTTTTGTAGCGGACCCACAAAGCATCCTGGAAAGGGTGAAGGCAGATAGGTAGAGTGCCATATTATAATTGTTTAAAAAAATCAAACATGCAGAGCACCTGCTGGATCTTTTCCCTATAAAATGCTGGTGTTTGGAACCTAGAAGGCGGACATATTGGCTGGGTCTGCACAGTTTGGTGGGATATATAGTTGTGCATGATAAGGCAGACGAGATCAGAGCCCTTCGGGATCATGCGTATAATTTGGAATAACAGAGAAATCATCATAGCCTAGAGAGAATGGTCCGGCGGGGAAGGACCAGGGGATCTGGCCGACACACAGTACTCCGAGGAAAGGCCAGAAGACATACAATTATCCTGCAACTGGCACCATTTGTGTTGAGATTCTTCGGACGCGGAATATCTTGCTTGTGATCCAGAAGTTTTCCGGAAGGTTGTTATGGGAGCTAGGTTCTGCAAAGGACATGCTACTGAATGAATGAATGAACGACTAGTGAATTGTGTGCGTGGAGGTTTCACTCGCACTGCCGCGGGCAGGCCATAAATGGGGTATCAGGTGATTCATTTAACAGTTAAAATATCTTAAATATTGAAAGTTATTATTCTCGGGACTAAAAATTGATGATATGCACCACACATAACAAATGTTGAACAATAACGTTGCTGGCAGCAGAAGAAACATCGAGAAGATAATCTTTTTGGGGAGATAGAATAGTTCACATTTTCTTGAATACAACTTTTGACATTCAGTTCTGCACTTGGTTTCATTCTCACATATGCCATCTTCTGTTATGATGTGACCACAATAGGTGTAGCTTTTGTCTTGTTCGAGATTGCTCCTAGTTTAGTTTAGTTTAGTTTAGTCGTTGGATCAACATCACGGCACACGGTTTAACCCATAAGTGCTCCGTTTTCCTTCTAACTCAAACCTGAGTCTGGAGAAACTCAGCTCAATGCACGAACTCCGTTGCATCGGCGAGAACCCTAACATACTTTGGGTGGTTTTTAACTCGAAATTGATTGATTGATTGATTGATTTAGGAACCGACATCACATCATTCGGGACATTCCCATAAGCGCTCCGTCTCCATCCTCAGCAGCCAGCGAAGAGTTCCAACACTAATAGTTCCAGTAGCAATCTGATTATATATTAATTCGAAATTTTGCCCGGGCAGCGCCGTTAGGCTACTCTTTTTCGATTTCCAACTGCCAAGGGATTTTTTACGTTCGCAACAATACACACGGGCGTCCGATCTCACTACCCAGAGACCAGGGGAAATTTTATTACTGGAAGTCCAGGTGGATATTTTAAATAAATCCCGGTCCTCACCGGTCCTTCCAGCACTTGAGGCGGACACCATACCTCGAGACCACTCAGCACCAGAGATTGCTCCTATTTACAGCGATTTCAAAATGTGACTTTTCATCTGCCTTGCCAGGCAACATCTTTTTTTTTTTCTCCCTCCATTACATTTTACTCAATCCTTTTTCGTTTGTGGTTGTTAATATGCTTATTTTTTAACTAGTTTTAACAATGTTAAACTTCTGCTACCAAACTTTATCATCAACTTATTTCAAATATTTAGTTTGCACCGTTTTCTAAGCATAATTGTTGTGTAATTGTTCCTTTGTAATATAACAATTTACATTTTCACTACGAAAGAAATAGTTTTGCACTTTTCCCCGTACAACTCGATATGACATAATTATTGCTGTGGTAAGTAAATTTGTTATAAGTACCTACATTCTCTAAGTATGCTACGAAGATTGACGCCATAGAAAAGCTTGGCTATGCACCTTATATTCTGGACTATTTGTTGGTTCCGCTAGTCCTTATAGCTATCTTGTGTAGGAAGGGTTTTTGCTAATCACAAACCCTCCGCCACCCGTTGTTTCCGACTGATATTTGCTGTTGGCGGAGCACTGTTCGTGGTCGTGATACACGAGTTACACCAGTTTACTTGTATACACCAGGCACTAGCAACTTACGGCACACTTGATAAGCGTGACACGTGGAATGGTACGCTCAGTGAGTTGAAGTATATGATCTCATATAACAAACTGAACTTTTAATTAAAGAAGACGTATATAATTTTTCTAAGGCTATTTTTCTTATTTCGTACATCTATTCAAAATGAAAGTTATAAGCTTTAGAGCGGGATGGCGCAAACAAGTAAATGTGGAGCAACAATAACTGACCATTACGAAATTTTATTTCAGTCTCATCTTCCCCTTCTCTTCCGATCATGATGACCACCACAAGCTGTACAGATATCTCGGCTGTCGAATACTCATGCTAGCAGAGTCCGTAGACCGTTGCACAAATCTTGCTGTTAATGACTCAAAAAGAACCAAACTTCATCCCTGTGGAAGTCAAATCAGTTATACAGAAAAGTCCTCAAAACAAAGTCCGGGTGGAATAACCACAGAAGTTATTCAGGCATGTGGGAAAACAGGAGATATATGGATGACAAGACTTTTTAATATAGCGTGGGAAGAAAGAAAAGTCCCTAACGATTGGCAACAGGCAGTAATAGTACCATTATGGAAAAAGAAAGGAAATATGAGAGAGTGCGAAACATACAGGGATACATCACTCCTGGGTTATATAGTGAAAATGTACCCAAACAAAACTATTGGCACAAAGAGCTAGACCCATAGTTGAACAATAGTTAAGCAAAATACAATTTGATTTCAGAAAAGGGAAAAGTTGCACTGATGCACTATTCACACTTAGACACATATGTGGAAAAAAAAATAAAACATCGAATATAGTGACCAGCAGAATATTGTATTTGAAGGTCAGAAAAAGGCTTTCGATAGAGTAGACAGACACAAATTATGGACCGTCCTTGAAGACTATGGGACACAAGGACAACTGCTAGAAAACATCAGAGCAATGTACTATTCGAGCCAAAGTGTAGTAAGAACACAGGAAGGTATATCATATATGTTAAAATCAATACAGGAGTGAGACAGAGATGTGTGCTCTCTCCTCTGCTACTTAATATCTACATAGACAGAATGTCCAAAGAAGCACGCCTTGACAGAACATGTTCAGAAAACTGTCAACACTTAATTTCAGATGAAACAATAGATCCAAACGAGATCGAAACTCGAGTCTAGTGCTTCCACACTGACGTGGACAAGGCCTTAGATTCGTACCGGAATACGATCAGCGTTGCCAGTAGTGGGTTGTGCTCAATATTTAAATTTCAAATCCCGAAAAAAACCCCCCAAATAAATCAATTTGATTATTGCTGGCTGGACTTAAGCCGGCCTAGTATACTTGCCAGTCGAGAAGACATGATCATTAGGGGCCACATCGATTGACGGATGCCAATCGCGGCGATCGGGCAAATTTTTAGCTATAGCCTACGATGGGTGACGTTGCGATATTCTAGTGTGATAATTTGGTCGCGTCTAGCGTGTGCCACGTGATCTAATGGTTACACACCCGCCAGTGATCCGGGTGTGATCCCGGGTCCAGTCAAGGATATGCACTACTGACAATCTCAAACGAGCGCGAAACTCGGGTCTAGTGCTTCCATATTGACGTGGACAAGGCCTTAGGTTTGTACCACAATACGATCAGCGTTGCCAGTAGTGGGCTGTGCACAATATTTAGATCCACATGCAATAAATAGACTTCTATTTGCAGACGACCAATGCCTGTTTTATAGCGACGAGGGCAAACTGCAAAATCATATTAATAATCTGAATTCAATATGCATATGAGTATAATACAATATGAGTATAAATACAACCAAAACCGAAGTAATGCCAGTTAGCAGATCGCCTTGTCCATTAAGTATACATATAAATAGCACATCTCTGAAACAAGTTAAAGAATTCAAATATCTTGGAAGTATGATCACGGAAGATGGCAGATTGGATAGAGAAATCGAAATCAGATGTCAAAAAGCAAGTGTACTTACATATCAACTATCACCCATACTGAAACATCCAAACATAGCTATGTTTGCAAAACAACAGATAATAAACAGCATATTCACACCAACCCTATGCTGCCAATCTCAAACTTGGACATTATCTAAATCACACTTACGCAAAATCAACACCTGTGAGATGAGATGCCCGATGAGAGCTGGCAACTTAACAATCCGAAACCGAATAAGAAATGTTATTAGACACACAGTGGGATCAACACCTTGTGCTACATTTATCGAAAGACAGAAGATCAAATGGTTTGGCCATCTCTTAGAATGCAACACTATCAAAGATCACCTGCGACGAGAGCAAGAGGACGCCCGAGAAGAAAATAGATTGACAACATCAAAGACAGTGTACAATCACACGGAATGACACTATCCAGTGCCACCCATGTGGCGCTGGAACGCCAATTATTCCTCCTCACGACGCTTAACGGCAAATGTGGAAGATGATGATGATGACGATGATCATGATGATAAATGATTCACAAAAGGCAAAAACTTGATATATGCTCGTTTCAAGACCTTCAGACAAATGAATATGAATTAGACCAAGTGCACTTATTCTGGAACGCTGAGTGGCTGCGCAGACCATAGTGGACTTAGGCTGAGTGACTTTGCAACATTATTTCGGCATAACACTACAAAAAGTTGCCAACCCCTGGTATATTCTATCTTAACCACTACTTCTACAGAGGAAGAGGCCGACCACGTAAACGTTGGACGGAGGGAATAGCAGAGTCCATGGGAATATCGATACGTGCAGTCCATAAACTTCACGATGTTTATACTTCACCTCGACACCGCAAGGTACAAAAGGAACATGATGAGATGAGATGAGATGAACCACTACTTCTGTTGTAAGTCTATGCCAACCAGACGTCCACAAAACTGTTAGTTTGTATTATTAGCCATACCAATGAGGTCTTTCTGGCGACTGCCGAGCCCATTGACGATGATCTGTGGTTGTCGTGGATGAATTTTGTGATGGCATTCTGGCGGCGGCATTATGCTCAGTGTACCTTTGCGGGCTGTTGGATTGTCGAGACTCCTGTCTATTTCACTTTTCACATTGGACGGTGGGGAGCATTTTGTGTGATATTCACTGGCACAGGAATGGAGCATAATGGGGACAACCCGTTGCCGTGAAGTTGGAACCTCGACTAACTAACTAACTAACTATTATTAGCTACACTTACAGATGATCAGCATTGGAATGGTCATGTCGCGATTTGACGGACAAGAGAACAAGTATGTATCGTATGGATATTCATTTTCTTTGATACTAAACACCATGGTGTGAGTTTATTGTATAAGGATATGGGTAATAGATGTTTCTGTGAGTATTTATCTATTGTCTCTGACAGGGAGCTACTAAAAAGTACAAATATATGTTAGTCATATAGATAACATGCATTTATATTTATCAAATTTACACATGAATTTATTATATTTACATACTTAAGTATTTTAGACAATGTTTCCTATCGGCTACTATAGATATATTAAATCTAGATAAATCCATTCAGACAGTTGATATTTCTATAGATCTGTAACACGTTAAGATCTACATAGATTAGCCGGTCTCCCTGGCCAAGGATTTAACGACATTGTTCATAATCCCGTATATCCACGAGGGGAAAACGGCAGCAACGAATCGACAGCGGTTCACGCCGCGCTGGTAACTTGCGGGGGTATGTGAGCCGGTCGTTCAGAAAGCAATGGCAAACTACTGAATGTACAACTTGTCTAGTACATCAACAGCAGTTGAATAATGCTGGTGTTGACTGCAATGTCCTGTAAAGGATATGCAACATTTAAAAAAAAAAAATAGATTATGTGATTAGCTCTCTTACTTTGGAGTTTTCTGCCTGCATTTACATACAAGCGAGATCTCCACAACAGCCACGGATGATGCTTTTTTTTCGCATATTATTTACAGGACACTGCAGTAAACACCAGCATTTTTTCAGCTGCAGTTGATGTCTTGACAAGTTTTACGTTCAGTAGTTTGCCCTTGCCTACGGATGATGCTACTAATGAAAACAACATAGACTCATATCTCTCTGAAATTGTCCAGCAGTATCGCGTTACCACTGGTGTACACTGAAATGACGTGTTTTAATGTGAGATCATAAATTCCGTTCGACCAACCTAACAACCGTCTCATGTTATGACAATACTTGGTGCACTTACATTATTCGGTGTGGGGTAGGTATTAGCAGACTTTCTTATACAATACGCAGGTAAGTGAATATTTTGATGTGCTTTGAAATGAGGCACATGCATTAATGACAGTGCAACCAATTTTAGAACAAGTGGTTTATCGAGCGTAAAACATGTGGACTACAATTAGCAACAACAAGTGATTGTGAGTAGTCAACATGAAGATGCCACAAATGTGATAGTAAAAGTAATAAATATGATAAAAAATTATTTATATAAAATCAGCTATATAGTCAAGGCATATATTTATGATTATTTATTATAATTCTTATGCAATAAGTAACTATCATTGAATGTAAGAAAGAGGGTGTTGAAATGTTGTATAGAACATGTTTTGTTGTATGGTAGTGAAACAAATCAGGAAGAGCTTAGAAGCAACGGAGATGTAGTTTCTGAGACGAATGTTGCGAATACCTTGGACTGCCAGAGTAATTAACAACGGTTGCCTGAAAGATGTCTATGAAAGAAGAACATTATATAGAATTATAAGAAAGACAAACATCATTATTTTGTCATGTGTTGTGAAGGGAGGCATTGGAGAACATCATGACAACTGGAAATATCAGTGGGAAAAGAGGCAGAGGCAGAGGCAGACCTAGAGGAATGATGCTGGATGAATTTAGACCGTGGCATGGAGGAATATCAGCAGCAGAGGTGATCCAGAACAGCAAGGATCGAGATTTGAGGAGAGACATGAATGCCTACGCCAGTTGGCATGGCATAATTAATTTATTATCATTACATTTAAATAATATTTGATTATCATTAATCAGTAACAAAGATAATAAAATTAAATGTTATTAGAAATAACTAAAAAGGACGCATTTGCAAATAATAAAATGTAAATGAAATGTTCTTGATTACCATTCTTCTTTTTATAAAGAAATAGTCTAATTTATGTGTAAACATAATTACAGTTTAACTTTCTGGAACGAGATGTGTTGTCCTGTCTGGCAACGGCAGTCAAGCATGAGGTATAGTAAACGACATTCCACAAGAAAACGACATTGTTTGATGTGTATATATTTTAGAACGATGTGTGTTCGTGGATAGAAGATAATGTTGCATAATAAGCAGATTAAAAAAACCAAAAAAAACAAAACGAAAATAAGCAGTAAGCAAAAGGCCACAACGACTCATTTAAGTGTGTCTGATTCGACAGTATACAGGTCATCTGTTGGTTCTTGAAATATGATATCCATCATAGAAGATGTATCACTAAATTTTGCTAGAGGGACATACGATTTATGGATTACATTGTCTTTATTCTGCGCCCACTTCTTGTTCTGACCATTCATGGTTGGGCTGGCTGAACTCTTCCCTGCGCTATCCTTGGAATGTGGTAAATTGTGCATGTTCTGAGAAACTGATCCATAATCTGGCGGTTGATTCACAGGAAATATGCTGTCATTAACACCATTTGTTATTTCTTCCAAGCTTAAATTTTTAACTCGAGGTGAAAGAGAGCGAGACCGCACGTGTTCATAGAATAATGTGAAATTATTGGATATCACAGGGAATGTTAGAGCCACAAGAAGAACTCCACAAACTGAGCAAGCCGTACCTACAATGTAACCTACCGGAGTTCTGGGCGTGATGTCACCATATCCCACTGTCGTCATGGTAATGATGGCCCACCAGAAGCCAATAGGTATAGTGTTAAAAAATGTGCCGTTCTCTTCGCTTGCTGTGCGTTCGGCGTAGTAGATGACTGTAGCGAATATAAGCGTGGCTATTAATAGAAAAATAAACAGCATCATCAGTTCCTTCAAGCTGGCTCTCAGAGCATAGACCAGCACTTTCAGAGCCTGGTAATGTTTGACCAAATGGAATATACGAAACATGCGAAATATTCGAAGGATGAACATGATCTCTATAACAAAACGCTCATTCATGTAGCATGACTGAAGGTCGGACTGCTCGAAGATCACCTGCACATATAGTGGTACTAGTGCTAGTAAGTCTATAATGTTCATAGGACTTCTAACAAATTTAATTTTCCGTGGAGAAACCAAAAATCTCATCACCAGTTCTAGAGAAAAGAAGACGGTACAAATAAAGTCTAGCACACTGAGAGCTTTATTGGAGGTGAGAACATGCAGTTTATTTGTGTCGCCATTGCAGCTGGCCATATATGTCGTGTTCTGGGTGATCTTAGTTCTCAGTTCTGGCAATGTTTCCAAACAAAAGCCTGCTATGGAAGCTGTCACAAAAAGAAATGACGTGACACCGTACATCTGCGAAAAGAAAGATACACACCGTAAGTCAGTAAACAAAAGCATGCAAGCAGCCAGTGGCAAACTGGCTAAAACATATTGCATAATGTTTGAGGTGGCCCACTTCATCAGGGGCCTGCTGGGCAAGCCGACACTCACGCCAGTCCGCCATTGCATGTAGCCATAACACATCTAGACTTCAGTTTTGGAATGTGTAATTAAACATTGGAGTGATGTTTGCATGGTGAAACACTTGTATAATCTTTTAATTAACTATACCATACGGATTTATGTTTATTTTCTTTGATTGTTTGAACTAATACAAGTTATAATACTGTGAGCCTTCAGTCTGACTCTCTCTCTCTCTCTCTCTCTCTCTCTCTCTCTCTCTCTCTCTCTCTCTCTCTCTCTCTCTCTTTGATTGTTTGAACTAATACAAGTTATAATACTGTGAGCTTTGTCTGACTCTCTCTCTCTTTCTCTCTCTCTCTCTTCTCTCTCTCTCTCTCTCTCTCTCTCTCTCTCTCTCTCTCTCTCTCTCTCTCTCTCCTCCCTCTGTATGTATATGTAAATAGAAAACTTAATGACAACTATCACAAATTATGGGAAAAGAAAATGGGAATATATACACGTGCTAATAGGCGGTCGTAGTTTGCAATCTCTCACGATCACTAATCTTAGGCCAGGTATGTATTCTTATCCCAGTTATGCCATGTGTCTGTCAGGTCTTAGTCAGATATGACTGAGCTACCGTATAACAGTAGACGGTACTACCTGCTTTCTGTTAGCGCCGACCGTTGGGCGGCGCTTACCAAACCCGACACCCCACATTGTGCCAACGTCTTCGGGCGGAAGAGCGCAATTGGGAGGGTACAAGCCTTACCCTGGTGCGAGGAAATGCAAGCTAAAGACAAAATGTCATGGCAGGGCAGACCAGGCCCTAAGCCTTGGTTGGCGGCTGGTCTAGAATCGAAGCTCCGACAGGCGGACAGTTAAAGCATTGCTTTGCTGATCCGGCAGCTTCTGCAGCTTGTCTTGTTCCAGATGTAGGGGTGTAATCTTTCCTCTGGAGTGAACTAGGCAGGCCGAGAGAGGGATCATGCTGCATGGGCAACACATGATCTCTATATTTTAGCCCAGGCTTTGTGCTATGGAGAGGCAATAACTCCATCCCTGGTCTTAACTGGTCTTGGAATCAAAGCGAGAGGCAACTGTTACGGGTTATAAGTCCCTGTCAACTGGCGTAGACATGGGGCTCCACGCGTTGCCTCTGACGGTGGGAGACACCTACAGGTGTCACTGATCAGCTACCGCCCGCCTCAAGCTGGGCAGCCCCCGGCCAATTGGGTGCTGATCCGCCAAAGCCTGCCTGCTTCAATGGGTGCTTGGGGCTAGGACAAAATCTGAATCGCAGGCTGTAAAACCGATGCACCAGGTACAAACAAAAATAAAAATAGAAACCTCAAGCTACGGCTTGCAACCTGGAACGTGAGAACCATGTGTCCAGGATTTTCCACTGACTTGACCAATATTGACGATGTGAGAAAAACGGCTGTGATTGATGCCGAACTCAATCGTCTTAACATTGATATTGCCGGCCTGCAGGAGACTCGCCTCGCTGAGGAAGGGTCACTCAGGGAAAACAATTACACCTTTTTTTTAGAAGGGTAGAGGGCAGGCAGAACAAAGGCAACACGGAGTGGTCTTTGCAGTGAAGAATTCGCTACTGGGAATGATTGAAATTCCAGCAGGAGGAAATGAAAGACTATTATCCCTGCGCTTGGCAACCTCTTGTGGGTTTGCCACCATTATTACTGCATAAGCATCGACACTCCATTCCTCTGATGAAATGAAGGATTCGTTCTATGAGGAGTTAGACTCCGTGATCAAGGCAGTTCCAAAATCTGACTACATTTATATGCTCGGTGATTTCAATGCTCGTGTGGGCAAGGACTCGAATTTATCGCCAGTGTGCCTTGGAAAATACAACATCGGTCGCATGAATGAAAATGGGCAAAGGCTGCTGGAGCATTGCACCAGAAATGACCTATGTATTACAAACTCCTTTTTTAAAACAAAAGAGATGCATGAGGTCACATGGAAACATCCAAGACCCGGCCATTGGCACCAGCTGGACTTCATCATCACACGGAGACAACATCTGAACCATATATCATTGACTCGAAGTTACCACAGTACTGACTGTGATACGGATCATTCTTTGGTTGTTGCAAGGGCTAGACTGAGACCAAAGAGAATCTACACAGCTAAACACAAATCTAGCCCCAGGATTAATATTATTAATACTCACGATCCTGAAAAGTGCTTTCAGTTTCAACAGCAACTTGAAGACGCTTTCAATGATACATCAGAAAATTGTATAGTAAATGAAAAGTGGGGTCAAATTAAGGAAACTCTTTATAAAACTGCCGTAGGGGTTTACGGCACTGTGGATCATAAGAGGCAGGACTGGTTTGCGGCAAACAGCGAGACTCTGCAGCCCTTGATTGATAAGAAGAAGAAAGCTCTCTTAAGAAACAAGGAAAGACCAACGCCGCCGCCGCAGCCGCCGCCGCCCCCGCCGCCGCCGCCGCCGCCACCACCACCACCACCACCACCACCACCACCACCACCACCAGCAGCTCATCATCATCAGCATCAGCTGAGGGTGACCGACTGGGTGACTCATCACGGGACTATGTCAACGGAGTGAACGTACGAGAACGTGTTCAGACATGTCTGTGGGGAAACTGGAGGATGACTCAGAGTGGACTGACAACATAACGATACAGCCGAGACACTTGGATAATTCTCACACCCGATCAAATATGGCGATGCTTCTGGTCATATGGTTAAGGTATACAATCGAAGCACGTGACTAAAGCCGGTTAAAGATGGCGTCACAGTCGATCACCTGTGTAAGGGTACAGCTGAGACGCGAAGGTAATGATTACGTCCGGAGGTGTTCATGGAACCCAAACTCACAGAGGATGAGATTACACCCTACTCAATCTTACAAAACATTTTAAAGTTGACATCCATGTTGTCAACACCTAGAAAATGATCAAGAGAGGACACCCTTCTTCCAAAAAGCAAAAGAAACGTCAAAGAGAAACACGAAATCACGGAGTACAACCCTGGCAAACGAAAAACATTCTTGACTCCACTCACAATGCATGTGACACAGAGCAAAAGCTTCATTCCCAAAGACTAGTAATGGTGTACGCTCAGAGAAATAAAGACATTGGTTTCCAAAATAATATCTACCAAAGTTCACCAGAGCACGCCAGTTTTGACAAAAGTAGCACACCTTCTACGTTTCCTGTTGTGAAGACTGGTGATTCTGGTTTCTTCATTCCAGCTCTGTCATTAGACATGTTGTTCTGCAAGAAACCTACTTCTTGTAGTCAGACAACCGTAGACCCACATGAGAACACATATGATCTGATTGACGATTCTTCTTCAGATGAAAATATTGACCCTCTGTCTAGCGGTCATGAACCAGACTCTGAGTTTCTCAAGAAAATCAATGCTTTGTGGAATGAAAACTATCATACCACTGGTTTCCGAAGTTACTCCTCTGTCGCAGCAGATGAAATACAACACCCAGCGAGAAAGGTCTGTATAAATAGTAACGGTCATGATCATAATTTCCAAGAACAGGTGTGTTAGTTCCGATGTCTAATGGTACATTCTATTATCTGGTACTCTTTATTTCACTATGAATTACTAGACGCTGAAGCCTTATAAGTTTCAATGTGATTTTTCTCCTCTCCAGGTTAATTTTGCAACAGAGCCTCACTTCTTGACAGTTCATCGCGTTGGCACCGAAGAACGCAATGGCAACTGGCACCATGTAATCAGAGAACGAAAGAATTTTGAGCGACGTATACTAGAGATGGACCAAATGCTAAGCCCAGTCCTGGGGACCAGTCACAGACTCAAAGTCCTGGAGCAGAGAAAAAAGTTAAGAACAACAGCGAAAGAGGCCGAGATAGTCTAATCCCCGTATGGTAACTGGTAATTAAAATTAATAAATATCAATCCACACTAGCGGACGGGTATTAAAACACCTACATAAAAACAAAATGGTTGGAATATACTTACAGGCTTGTCTTTAATTGCTGACCAGTCCTCAATACGAAGAAAACTACAGTGGGTGTGAGGAGACTGTATATGTATAGTACTGGTATTCTGACTTCACAGACTCTAGCTCACAGTGACTACAACGCAAGTAACACGGCGCCCTCTACGCTATCTATTTCATCATGGTTAGAAGTCATGTGGCGAGCATGACCCGCATTCCCCAACTCAGCTCAAACATACAACAGGTCAACGAGCGGGTAGTAGAACGCCTAGTCGCGCCATTAGAACAGCCACGTCAGCGTAGTCTGAACTGCTTGACCTAAGAAAATGGCTGAAACCGGTTTTACGCGTGGCTCAAAAACTAGTATATAAACCCGTGACTGGTAACACTCAAGCATTGTGATCAGAAGATGACTACAGACCTTAAGACTGTGCCTGCTAACTGGGTCTACATGACTCGTAGTGGTGCGACTATTAGACCAGTGGGCAGTGGTGATAAGGCCGTGTATGTCTCATCCTACAGAGGAACGAGCACGTTACACATCCGAAGATTTTATGGTGAAGCCGACCAGAAATTCCCGACTAAGACGGGTATAACACTTACTCGACAAGAATATGAACAGATGAGCGCCATGCACCTCGAGATCCTAGCTGACTTTGACAGACTCAACCAAGTTAACCAAAACAGTAACGAAGTCAAACAAGGTACTAACAGAGAGAAGCAAGTCAGTAACCAAAACATGCAAGTCAGTGCTCATGTCAAACAACCCACTACCAGAAGCAATCAAGTCCAAAACACTCAAGTCAGTGCTCAAGTTAAACAAGGTACTAACAGAAACCACCAAGCAGACGCAAACTATACCGTCAGTTTTCAACCCAGCTACAGTCAGATGTGTGATGACCCCAGCAACCAGATGTGTGATGAGCCCAATAGCCAGCTATTTGATGTGCAACAAGACACCAACCGAAGCAATCAAGTCCAACACACTCAAGACAGTACTCAAGTCAAACAAGGTACTAAACGAAGCCTCCTAGTAGACGCATACTATACCACCAGTTATCAACCCAGCTACAGTCAGATGTGTGATGACCCCAGCAACCAGATATGTGAAGAGCCCAATAGCCAGATGTTTGATGTGCCCGACACTCAGATGATTGATGGCCCTGTTGTCTACAATACTCAGATGTCAGCCCACCAATCAGGAGACTAGCCTTATGACTACATGCCAAGTGACATATACATACCAGGCTACCAGCTGGAAAAACCAACCTATTCAGACAACGGTGTGAAGAAACCCAGAAACAACATACAATGAGTATAGCTCTGTATGTGAAAATAAAATGTTGTGATGATACTATGTATATCACCTCATATCACATCATCCATTTCGTATAATGACATGCATTTTTATTCTTGAAAAATGTACTGAAATACTGTAAAATGTACTGGACTACTGTAAAATAAACAGGCCTATATTATAATTACGTCTTGGTTGTTGATTTTTTTTTTTTTAGTGTTTACGGTGTATATAGTTGTCATGTGATGAGAGATTGAAGGGCAAAAATCTTGGTCAAGTAATAAAATTTGCTAGCCAAAGGGGAAACATTGTGGCTACATTTCAACCAGACTTATAAAAAAGCTCACCCAAACTTATGAAAAGTAGGAAAATGTGTTAATCAAAGTGAAAAATTTTGGTCGCATTTCAACCAAACTTATAAAAATCTCAATCAAATTTATGAAAAGTAGGAAAATTTGTTAACCAATCGTGAAAAGTTTGGTCAACTTTCACCCAAACTTATGAAAAGTGGGAAATTTTGTTGTCCAGATGTGAAAAGTGTGACCAAATTTCACCCAAACTTATGAAAAGTAGGAAATTTTGTTAACCAAATGGTAAAAATCTTGGCCAAGTAAGAAAAGGTGTTAACCAAAGTTTAAAATTTTTGGATACGTTTGGCCAAATTTCAAACACAACTCATAAAAAGTAGGAAACTTTGTTAACCAAATGTGAAAATTTTTGGACAATTGAAGAAATATTTCATCCAAAACTTATGAAAAGTAGGAAATTTTGTTAACAAAACAAGAAAAAAATTAGCAAAATTTCAGTCAAACTTATAAAAAGTAGGAAAATTCCTTAACCAAAGGGGGAAAAATATCTCACGTTGTCATTTTATATCCCAACCTACTAGAGATATTCGCCTGTTCCCTATGCAATCATCAGCTATATTTCAGAAAATAAAATTATCTTTATATGGTTGAATGAAATAATAAAAGTTCAACAATAAAATTGTATAAAAAATTAACAATTAAATTTCTCTTTATGTTTCCAAATTGCTTGTTTAATGTAGAAATTTAATTGTTAATTTTTTGTAGAATTTTATTGTTGAACTTTTATTTTTTCATTCAACCATTATTGACTTATTACATAAGATAGATACATTTAATTTTCTGAAATACAGCTGATGTTTGCATAGGGAACAGGCGAATATCTCTAATAGGTTGGGATGTAAAATGACAACGTGAGATATTTTCTCCCTTTTGGTTAAGGAATTTTCCTACTTTTTATAAGTTTGATTGAAATTTGGCTAATTTTTTTTTCTTGTTTTGTTAACAAAATTTCCTACTTTTCATAAGTTTTGGATGAAATATTTCTTCACTTGTCCAAAAATTTTCACATTTGGTTAACAAAGTTTCCTACTTTAAAAAAAAAATAAGTTTCGATGAACTTTGGCCAAACTTTTCACATTTGGTTAACAAAGTTTTCTACTTTTTATGAGTTTTGTTTGAAATTTGACCAAACTTATCCAAAAATTTTCACCTTTGGTTAACACCTTTTCTTACTTGGCCAAGATTTTTACCGTTTGGTTAACAAAGTTTCCTACTTTTCATAAGTTTGGGTGATATTTGGTCACACTTTTTACCTCTAGCCAACAAAATTTCCCACTTTTCATATGTTTGGGTGAAAGGTGGCCAAACTTTTCATGTTTGACTGAGATTTTTATAAGTTTGGTTTGAAGTTTGGCTAATATTTTCACATTTGGTTAACACATTTTCTTACTTGGCCAAGATTTTTGCCATTTGGTTAACAAAGTTTCCTACTTTTCATAAGTTTGGGTGAAATTTAGTTAAACTTTTCACATCTGGACAATAAAATTTCCAATTTTCATAAGTTTGGGTGAAAGTTGACAAAACTTTTCACGATTGGTTAACAAATTTTTCTACTTTTCATATGTTTGACTGAGGTGTTTATAAGTTTGGTTTGAAATTCGGCTAACCTTTTCACATTTGGTTCACAAATGTTCCTACTTTTCATAAGTTTGATTGAGATTTTTATAAGTTTGGTTGAAATGTGACTAAAATTTTTCACTTTGATTAACACATTTTCCTACTTTTCATAAGTTTAGGTGAGCTTTTTTATAAGTCTGGTTGAAATGTAGCCACAATGTTTCCCCTTTGGCTAGCAAATTTTATTACTTGACCAATATTTTTGCCCTTCATTCTCTCATCACATGACAACTATATACACCGTAAACACTAAAAAATTCAACAACCAAGACGTAATTATAATATAGGCCTGTTTATTTTACAGTAGTTCAGTACATTTTACAGTATTTCAGTACATTTTTCAAGAATAAAAATGCATGTCATTATGCGAAATGGAAGATGTGATATGAGGTGATATACATAGTATCATCACAACATTTTATTTTCACATACAGAGCTATACACATTGTATGTTGTTTCTGGGTTTCTTCACACCGTTGTCTGAATAGGTTGGTTTTTCCAGCTGGTAGCCTGGTATGTATATGTCACTTGGCATGTAGTCATAAGGCTAGTCTCCTGATTGGTGGGCTGACATCTGAGTATTGTAGACAACAGGGCCATCAATCATCTTAGTGTAGGGCACATCAAACATCTGGTTATTGGGCTCTTCACATATCTGGTTGCTGGGGTCATCACACATCTGACTGTAGCTGGGTTGATAACTGGTGGTATAGTATGCGTCTACTTGGTGGCTTCGTTTAGTACCCTGTTTGACTTGAGTACTGTCCTGAGTGTGTTGGACTTGATTGCTTCGGTTGGTATCTTGTTTCACATCAAACAGCTGGCTATTGGGCTCATCACACATCTGGTTGCTGGGGTCATCACACATCTGACTGTAGCTGGGTTGAAAACTGACGGTATAGTATGCGTCTACTTGGTGGTTTCTGTTAGTACCTTGTTTAACTTGAGCACTGACTTGAGTGTTTTGGACTTGATTGCTTCTGGTAGTGGGTTGTTTGACATGAGCACTGACTTGCATGTTTTGGTTACTGACTTGCTTCTCTCTGTTAGTACC
Organism: Cepaea hortensis; assembly: GCA_963921405.1. Lineage (NCBI taxonomy): Eukaryota > Metazoa > Mollusca > Gastropoda > Stylommatophora > Helicidae > Cepaea > Cepaea hortensis. The sequence continues at coordinate 69,318,938 of OY992885.1, forward strand.
TTGTTTGACTTCGTTACTGTTTTGGTTAACTTGGTTGAGTCTGTCAAAGTCAGCTAGGACTTCGAGGTGCATGGCGCTTATCTGTTCATATTCTTGTCGAGTAAGTGTCATACCCGTCTTAGTCGGGAATTTCTGGTCGGCTTCACCATAAAATCTTCGGATGTGTAACGTGCTCGTTCCTCTGTAGGATGAGACATACACGGCCTTATCACCACTGCCCACTCGTCTAATAGTCTCAACACTACAAGTCATGTAGACCCAGTTAGCAGGCAGTCTTGAGGACTGTAGTCATCTTCTGATCACAATGCTTGAGTGTTACCAGCCTCGGGTTTATATATTAGTTTTTGAGCCACGCGTAAAACCGGTTTCAGCCATTTTCTTAGGTCAAACGGTTCAGATTATGCTGACGTGGCTGTTCTAATGGCGCGACTAGGCGTTCTACTACCCGCTCGTTGACCTGTTGTATGTTTGAGCTGAGTTGGGGAATGCGGATCATGTTCGCCACATGACTTCTAATCATGATGAAATAGATAGCGTAGAGGGCGCCGTGTTACTTGCGTTGTAGTCACTGTGAGCTAGAGTCTGTGAAGTCAGAATACCAGTACTATACATATACAGTCTTCTCACATCCACTGTAGTTTTCTTCGTATTGATGACTGGTCAGCAATTAAAGACAAGCCTGTAAGTTTATTACAACCATTTTGTTTTTATGTAGGTGTTTTAATATTCGTCCGCTAGTGTGGATTGATATTTTTAAAATTTTAATTACCAGTCGCCATACGGGGATTAGACTATCTCGGCCTCTTTCACTGTTGGTTCTTGACTTTTTTCTCTGCTCCAGGACTTTGACTCTGTGACTGGTCCCCGGGACTGGGGTTAGCATTTGGTCTATCTCTAGAATACGTCGCTCAAAATTCTCTCGTTCTCTGATTACATGGTGTCAGTTGCCATTGCGTTCTTCGGTGCCAACGCGATGAACTGTCAAGAAGTGAGGCTCTATTGCAAACCTGGAGAGGAGAAAAATCACATTGAAACTTATAAGGCTTCAGCGTCTAGTAATTCATAGTGAAATAAAGAGTACCAGATAATAGAATGTACCATTAGACATCGGAACTAACACACCTGTTCTTGGAAACTATGATCATGACCGTTACTATTTATACAGACCTTTCTCGCTGGGTGTTGTATTTCATCTGCTGCGACAGAGGAGCAACTTCGGAAACCAGTGGTATGATAGTTTTCATTCCACAAAGCATTGATTTTCTTGAGAAACTCAGAGTCTGGTTCATGACCGCTAGACAGAGGGTCAATATTTTCATCTGAAGAAGAATCGTCAATCAGATCAAATGTTGTCTCATGTGGGTCTACGGTTGTCTGACTACAAGAAGTAGGTTTCTAGCAGAACAACATGTCTAATGACAGAGCTGGAATGAAGAAACAAGAATCACAGTCTTCACAACAGGTAACGTAGAAGGTGTGCTACTTTTGTCAAAACTGGCCTGCTCTGGTGAACTTTGGTAGATATTATTTTGGAAACCAATGTCTTTATTTCTCTGAGCGTGCACCATTACTAGTCTTTGGGAATGAAGCTTTTGCTCTGTGTCACATGCATTGTGAGTGGGGTCAGGACTGTTTTTCGTTTGCCAGGGTTGTACTCCGTGATTTCGTGTTTCTCTTTGACGTTTCTTTTGCTTTTTGGAAGAAGGGTGTCCTCTCTTGATCATTTTCTAGGTATTGACAACATGGATGTCAACTTTAAATTGTTGTGTAAGGTTGAGTGGGGTGTAATCTCATCCTCTGTGAGTTTGGGTTCCATGAACACCTCCGGACGTAATCATTATCTTCGCATCTCAGCTGTACCTTTACACAGGTGATCGACTGTGACGCCATCTTTAACCGGCTTTAGTCACGTGCTTCGATTGTATACCTTAGCCATATGACCGGAGGCATCGCCATATTTGATCGGGTGTGAGAATTATCCAAGTGTCTCGGCTGTATCATTATGTTGTCAGTCCACTCTGAGTCATCCTCCAGTTTCCCAAAAACATATGATGATGATGCTGAGATGATACTGATGATGATGATGATAAGGGATTTTTTGGTGGTGGTGGGTGATGATGATGCTGGTAATCCAGTTGATAGACACTACAGACGATCATATGTGCCGGTCGTAGAGAAAGACAACGGCAAGCTTGCCCAGAAAGCACGAATGCTGGGGATGACTGCGATGTCCTGTAAATGCAATGCATTAAAGCTTGACTATCATCTGTAATAGGTAGACACATAGTACAGGGCAAGCATTTGGTCGTGACATGACTCGGCAAATCATGATGGCACAGGAGCAACCAAACAATGTTTGGGCTGACTGCGACGTCCTGTAAATGCATTGCATTACAGCTTGACTACCATGTGTAATAGGTAGACACATAGTACGGGGCAAACATTTGGTCGTGGAATGACACGGCAAATACTGATGGCACACGAACAACCAAACAATGTTGGGGTTGACTGCGACGTCCTGTAATAGATAGCACACACACATGTACATACACATGCACGCACACTCGGCTGTCACGCTGGCACACGAGCAACCAATCAATGTTGGGACTGTCTGCAACGTCCCATAAATGGATTGCATAAACAATGTTGGGGCTGGCTGCGACGTCCTGTAATAGATAGACATCTAGCTGTTGATACACTCTCTTCACACGCATATGACTAGTACAAGGCATACATTGTGTCCTGATATGACACGACAAATCATGATGGCACACGAACAACCAAACAATGATGGGGCTGACTGCAACGTCCTGTAATAGATAGCACACACACACACGCATGTACATACACACGCACGCACACACGGATGTCACGATGGCACACGCTCAACCAATCAATGTTGGGGCTGTCTGCAATGTCCTTTAAATGCATTGCATAAATAATGTTGGGGCTGACTGCGACGTCCTGTAATAGTTAGACATCTAGCTGTTGATACACCCTCTTCACACGCATATGACTAGTACAAGGCATACATTGTGTCCTGAAATGACACGACAAATCATGATGGCACACAAACAACCAAACAATGATAGGGCTGACTGCGACGTCCTGTAATAGACAGCACACACACACACACACACTCATGAACATACACACGCACGCACACACGGATGTCACGATGGCACACGTGCAACCAATCAATGTTGGGGCTGTCTGCAACGTCCTGTAAATGCATTGCATAATCAATTTTGGGGCTGACTGCGACGTCCTGTAATAGATAGCACACACACACACACACACACACACGCGCGCATGTACATACACACGCACGCACACACGGATGTCACGATAGCACACGAGCAACCAATCAATGTTGGGGCTGTCTGCAACGTCCTGTAACTTTCGGTTACAGTGCTATTCATTGGACAGGCTACAAGTTGAGAAAGAGCGAGAGAGAGAGAGAGAGAGAGAGAGAGAGAGAGAGAGAGAGAGAGAGAGAGAGAGAGAGAGAGAAGAGATCAAAAGGGCGAGATAGAGAGAGAAAGAGATAGGTAGGGAGAGAGAGAAAGAGATAGCGAGGGAGAGAAAAAGAGAGAAAGATAGAGATAGACAGAGAGAGATAGAGAGAGAGAGAGAGAGAGAGAGATAGGGACAGAGAGATTGAGAGAGACAGAGAGGTAGAGGGAGAGAGAGTCAGCCAGCGACGGAGAGAAAAAGAGAGAATGATAAAGATTGTGAAAGAGAAAGAATAGAGAAAAGAGAGGAAGAGTGACGAGAGAGAGAGAGAGAGAGAGAGAGAGAGAGAGAGAGAGAGAGAGAGAGAGAGAGAGAGAGAGAGAGAGAGATAGCGATATATATATAGAGAGATTTACAGCAAATAGACATACATATTTGTGTTGAATTCTTGTATGCCTGCCCACTGCATATTTTCCAGTGACCACAGCTCGCCTAGCCGTCAAAGTAATTATCGTCACAGCTTATCTGTCTTTGATCGATGGCTATTGTCGTATCGTTCGCGGGCCGTGGTGGGTCAGCTTGTGCCCGTTGCTTGTGCGCGCAGGTACGCAGTCATTCAAGGGGAGGTCAGTACGCAAAAGGGGAAACAATTCTGGTTGAGTCAAGAGCCACGAGTAGTCTCCATTGGCATACTTTTATAATTAAGGGGGTGTAACTGCGGGGTTTAATAATATTACATATTTTTATGATTATCTTGGTAAGTTATCGTTGTTATTAATTGAGAATCGTAGTTTTTTTTTTATTGACGTAACTATTCTCCACTAAACATACAAGAAATTTAACCGTTATTATTTTATTACGCTTAATTTTTAGTATTATTGTATGCGTGTCTAGTATATTTTTAAACCAGATTTTCACCAAGCGCTTAATGTTGATACATGGGTACCCACTACGGACACCTGCCGAATTAGCTATCGGCGTGGAAGAGCTTATTCATGCGGTCATTACTTGATCTACTCGGGGTAACTCGAGAGATGGAATAAATCATTTTCTGTCATATTGGATTTCGATCTCCTCATCGAAAGGGTTCGATATCTACATGACTGGAGTTCGATCACACCACGTGACCGCACCACACACACACACACACTGGGACTCGAACCCAAGTGCCCGACGACTAGTTGGTCTAATTATCTATATAAGTATTCCACATGCCCGGGGCTTACCTCGCTGTCTTTGAATGGTCTCGGAAGCGATCGGGGGAAGCCGAGGCGGCCGGCGGAGGTACATGTGGGCGGGGTGGTCGGTAGGGAGTACCCCGGGACCGGAAGTAGTCATCACGACAACCGGAAGTGACCCAAGAAAACACCCGCCAATTTTTGAAAAACAAATGTGGTCGCCGAAGGATCCGCTTTTTGACGTCAGAGCGTAGGATCATGACTTTTTATATAGTAAAATACTACGTCACCAGGAGGATCCAGATCCTTATTTAGGTATTAAATACCTCCTACCCTACTACATGCCTTTTGTGATCAGGATGGTTGTATATACATTCATTCACGCTCAGATGGCGGCCTTTACAATGCTCAGAGATTGAAGGTCAAGACCAAAATTAGGAGGGTACTGATCAGAGAGTTGCTTTTTGCAGATGATGCTGCAGTTACGACCCACTCTGAGGAAGAATTGCAATGTCTGCTATCTGCATTCGCCAATGCTTGTTCTGAATTTGGTTTAACAATTAGCAAAATGAAGACAAAAAGTATGTTACAAGGTGCACATGGGGTACCATCAATCTTTATTGACGATGCCGAACTAGAGGTGGTAGACCATTTTACATATCTAGGATCAATGGTAAATAGCAAATTATCCCTAGATCAGGAAATCAACATCCGGATTGGTAAGGCAGCTACAACAATGAACAGATTAAGAAAAAGAGTCTGGAAGAACAGGAAGCTTACTGCAAAAACAAAAGTCCTTGTCTATCAAGCCTGTGTCCTTAGTACTCTTCTTTATGGCAGTGAAACCTGGACAACTTACTCACACCAAGAGAAACATTTAAACAGCTTTCATATGCGGTATATGGAAAAATAGGTGGAGTTAATTAATAGGGGATATATTAATTAGCCAACGTGAAAACTAGCCAGGGATGAAGAGAATAAAACTACATGCATGGCCAGCACGACTTCAGACGCAAATTCACAATAGCATTCTTAGGATTGTGGTGAAACGCCAAGGTCTCATGTCCTCATGCCTTCTTTGATTTTGGGAAAACAGGGGGAAACGGCTTTCGGAGGCTCTCAGTTCTCTTGTTCACTCAATCTCCATGAAAGATAGTTCTTTGGGTTACCTTCATAACACAATCTTTACATGGAGCGAGTGGATATATGTTTGGTTCTTTCGGGTAGACCCGATGGAGCGCCTTGCGCCAAATGTGCACTGGTGCGGCTTCTGGAGGATTCATGTCCGTTTCTACTGATCGCTATCTACTGCCTAATGTCAAGAGTCCAAGTTAAAGATTGCGACATTCTAAAGGCAGAATACTGATGGGATAGGAAAGGTAATCTTAGGTTGTAATTAGTTTTGCATTTATAAATCTCTATTGTCTTAACGACTGAGAGGATATGGCGAAACAGCAGTCTTGCCATATTGGGAGGGGGTGACCGTTAGCCAATCTGGCTACGCGTCTTAATCTTGGCATGGCAAGGGAACAAATCTGAAGAAGAAATATTTCCCAAATGATATCGCTTGTTCTTGGCAGCCGATAGACGAGTGCTATCTTTCTTCCTACGGCTTACCGTTACTTAGTAGCATGTCTCATTTAAATATAAGCACATTAGATAGCTACGGTGTGCCGGAAGGAGGGAAGGGCTCCTTGGGCATGGGGTCTACCAATCTATGATCTATCTTCTTGAGCCGGAAGAGGCTATCCACGGTGCTATCTCTTTCGTCTTTTAGTCGATGGGATGATGTGGGGATTATAAATAAACTTCTTTATCTCATTGAGAGAACCTGCATTTCTCTGAATCTACGTGTTAGGTGAGGCACTGCCGGTCCATGGCGGCGGCAGCTCAGACAAGAGCAGCAGCCGGAAGAGGTAGTATCTTCTTGCATATTCTTGTTGGGAATGGGGAACTACACTGCGTGCCATACAACCCCACTACTATACTATTAGTTAACGGGGAGAAACACACAGATTACTAGGCGCACCACACCACAAGATCTTGGTTGTGAGAAAGGCATGGTTTTCGAGGGAGAGAGAAGCTGGGAAACGAATGTGCCCAATAATAATAAAGGCAGGGTATGAGTGTGGAGAGTGATTCGTGTATGCAACAGGGTGCATAGTGTAGCCGACCGGACGTCTACAGATTGGAGGTCTATGCAAGCCAGGACGTAGCCAATCCAGGGGCTACCTGACATGTCCGACGCATTCAAGCAAGCCACTTATAAACTGGTGTTGGTAAGCCGAAATGCATAACTAATATGTGGTGCATGAGTCAGCTTGATCCCTCACTTAAATGTTATCATCTACAGGGTCCTTCTTTTGAAGTCTTCTCATCGACTTAAGAGAGAGTTTAAACCGGAAAGTGTGGTGAGAGACTCGACAGGGCTTCTATACCAAAAGTGATAAGCACCTGAGGAAGCCAGGGCAAGTCAGTGGACATACCAGGTATAATGTTTTTCTAATAAATGGAGAGGCGTTACAAAAATTAAATGAGTGGAAAGACCACAACTCAAGTCTCATCGACTGAAGGTCGAGTGTTTTTCTGATGAGGCTGTTTGGACCTACGCCAATTCCCATCCTTGTCCGGGACAGCGAAAGACTCTGATTCATTCCCTATATCCAATCTGGTATCATGACTTTGGTTCCCAACCTCAATTGTGCCCAGTGAACCCATGGCACTTTCCCAGACCAGATTACTGACTATATCGTGGTGACCTAGGAAACTTGGAAGCTGTTGTTCGAACAACCGACGCTGGATAGAGAGACTGGAACTTTGCCCGGTGAGGCAGTTGTGAAATGACTGGACAATTTCAAGATCTGTGCTAGATGATGTTCAGAGTTTTCTGGATTCATTTCTGGACTAGAGTTTTCTCATCAGTTTTGTTTTCTGGACTTGTATAGGTTTATCTGTCTTGGTGTTTTTCTGTGTTGTCTTTATTACGATATTAAATCATAATTATAGTGACTGAGACAATCGTCATGTTACGTTTGTGTCAGCCAGAAATACACTGCAGGAAATAACCCTGAGGTCGAAAGATAGAGTGACAGTAAGTCCGGGGAACGGATGAGGGTTGGCAGCAAAGACCTATCCCCAGCCAGAGCAAAAGAATAAGTTTGAAATATTGTGACGGGACATTATGGGACCCTCCCCATAGCTTGTTACAAGGATACCTACTGGAGAAATATTAACATTTCGTTCTGTTGGACTTCTGTACGAAGTCGTATGACAGGATTTCCTAGCTATAACCCAGGTAATACCATTACTCTGAATAGTTTGTTTGCTAGTCTGAAGGCTTGTGTAGTTTCTTGTTCTGCATATTCTCCCAAACTTTACACTGGCGGATTTTCTTTGTACTTAATGTTCCAGTTTCTAGATTTACTATTACACTGTGAACTTTATCTTCTTCTTTCATTCACCACTTGGTTGTCTGATTTGTTGTATGTGATAATTTGGAGAAATCCATTATCCAAGCTACATGAGCGTGTGGCTTATGCATGTACAGGAGATACATGTAGATTCATCCTGTATGATGTTAAACATTGGGGAGACTGACTACTTATGAACGGATGAGGGTTGGCAGCAAAGACCTATCCCCAGCCAGAGCAAAAGAATAAGTTTGAAATATTGTGACGGGACATGATGGGACCCTCCCCATAGCTTGTTACAATTTCTGGGGGCACGTCGCGGGATATTTGAAATCCTGGTGGAGTTCTGGCTGATATAGTGATAGGGGACAGATATTCTTGTCTACTATCAATAGGTTCTGCCTACCGTACCTGGCTATTGTCTATACTCTTCCTGACACGGACTGACCGACATATGACGTGTTGTGGTCGTGTAATTTAACTTGTTGTGTACTTGAGAGTAAAATTTAATATACAATTACCTTTTCCCTTACCCTCTGAGTTTAAGATGGCATCAGCAAAATTTAATGTTGCTGAAGTACAGGCTACAGGGCGTGAGATGGGTTATGATGGGACGGAGTTACAGAAATATGTGCAAGAAGTGGAAAGAGACTTCAGACAAGCTGTGCGCGAAGCTAAGAAAATTGAGGCTGAGGCTGAGGCTAGGAAGATGGAGGCCGAGCAGGCAGTCAGAGACCATGAGTTCCGTATGAGGGAGTTGGAGCTGAAAGCTCAAACTGCCAAGGAAAGCGAGGGTGCAGTGGGAGGCGCAAGTCTCCCTGACTCAACAACTTCTAGTGGCGGTCCATACCAGGCAATGAAGTTCCCTTTGCTCCCGTTCGATGAACACAAAGAGAAGATCGACCAGTATCTTCAAAAATTCCAGTCGATGGCTTTGGCTATGGGACTGGAACGTGGGAAATGGAACTTGAAACTCTCGCAGGGCCTGAGGGGGACAGCGTACGAGGTCTATTCAAGGTTGCCACCTGGTATGGAGAATGATTATGAAGCCCTGGAAAAAGCATTATTGAAAAGGTTCCAGATGACAGCCTATACATACCGACAGCAGTTCAGAAAGTCGAAGAGAGAGCCAGGAGAGATGTTCGCAGCCTACAGTGTTAGACTGAAGTCTTACCTTTTGAAGTGGATGTCATTAGCTGGATTTGCTAACGACTATGAAAGTTTAGAAGAATTAGTGGTCGTGGACCAAATGAAGAGAATGATGCCTAAGCCATTGCAAACCTTCTTGCTTGAAAATGGGGCAGAAAGGTTAGACATAGTGAACACATTAGCGGAAAGGTATGTGCTAGCTCATGGGGATAATGGGGAACTGTCACATCCCAATCCCCGACCACCAGACACATGGTCTGGAAAGAAGAAGAACCCTAAAACAGCTCACACCAAGAAGGAGGATCCTTTCGATAAAGTTCTAATTAAGAAACCCTCTGGTAAGAGTCCACATGGATCTCCTAAAAGAAAGTGGAGTGAAAAGTGGTGCGCCTACTGCAAATCTCCCACCCACAATACGGCCGATTGCAGGCGCAAACAGAAAGACTCTCACTATGCTGCCTGTCTTGTAGAAACCGGGGAAGGGTCTAACAAGGAGGTAGAAGGGAGGGGTCTTGAGAACAAAGATTCAGAGAAACCACCAGTAGTAGAGACGATACTTGTGAACGGACAACCAGTCGAGTGTCTCTATGACACCGGTCTGCAGTTTGAGGCTGTAATTTCCTCACACTTAGTGAGCCCAGAGCAGCTAACCGGGGAGTCTATTGAGATTCAAACGGCGACCAAGAGTGCGGTAGCGATGTCTCTTCCGATTGCGAAGGTGGACATCAAATCGAAATATGTTACCGGCACTATACAGGCAGCCGTTCTGCTCGATCCGATCTTCCCAATGATCTTGGGTTGTCGCTATGTCTTTCTAGGGATCCCAACAGAACCCATGTACGTAGGGGCCATACAAACCAGATCGCAATCGGGAGATGAGCAGACGCCGGCCTTGATCGTGAATCCCTTGCCTGGGGAGTTACGAGCTGCTCAAAGCCAGGATGCTACTTTGCAACCTTGCTTTAACCAGTTGCCAAAAAGTTCTGACCCACCAAGACGGGGTCAGTATTATATGAGGAATCGGTTACTGTACTGGAAAGCCGGAGTGGAGGAACGCCAGCATGGACAGCTGGTAGTTCCTAAGGCCTATCGGGAACAGCTTCTTCATATGGGACACACCATTTCATTCAGTGGACATATGGGTGTCGGGGCAACACTCCAGCGCATTTCCTGCCATTACTACTGGCCAGGTATGACTGGAGACGTGCGTCGGTACGTCAAGTCGTGCCCAGAGTGCCAGCGTGTGGCACCAAAACACTGGACGGCTCCAGTAATCCTGGGCGACATGCCCATTATGAACTCTCCTTTCGAGAGAGTTGCCATCGATCTTGTTGGTCCTCTTCCTCGGACTAGGAAGAGGAATATGTATATTCTTACGATGGTGGATTGCTGTTCCATGTGGGGCGAGGCGATACCGTTGGCCACAATCGACTCTAAGCGAGTGGCTGATGCACTGATGGAGACCTTTACTCGGTTGGGATTTCCAAACCAGATCCTAACGGACAATGGGTCTCAGTTCTGTGGTAAGCTGATGGAGGAAGTCTTTCGTATCTTCCAGACTAACCACATTCACACAAGCCCGTACCACCCTCAGTCGAATGGGCAAGTAGAGAGGTTTAATGGTACCTTGATGACCATGCTTCGGAAGCTGGCTCAAGAGAAACCAGACAGATGGGATGAGTTTATCCCAGCCGCCTTGTTCGCCTATCGGGAGGTTCCCCATGGGTCGACCGGGTTGCCACCAGCCACTCTACTATTCGGGAGGCCAAGCAAGGGTCCCTTAGAAGTCCTATTGAGATGTTGGACAGAGGAGGAAACTTCCGAAGAAGTTGTATCCTCATATAAATACGTCGAAGAGTTAAAGAAGAAACTCCAGACGGGTTGGGCTTTGGCAGCTCAGAATCTGAGGGCGGCCAGAAAGAGACACGCGGCCTACTACAATAGAAGGACGAAAGATAGGTCTCTTAAAGTGGGGGATCGGGTTTTGTTGTTACTTCCAGTGGGTTCCAATAAACTCGAAATTGGTTGGCAGGGACCTTTCCCGGTGGAAAGGGTTGTGTCCCGAACCAACTATGCCATCCGGATCAGGGGGAAATCTAAAATCTTCCACATTAACCTCCTCAAAAAGTATGAAGAACGATCTGATGGTACCTCTCTCCCACTTATGACTATGGCGGTCGCGATGGAAACTGAATCGGGCGAAGACGCGGATAGGGAGTATCCTTTACACTCTGGGGAAACCTATAGGGATGTACATATTAATCCTGATTTGTCGGCTGAAGAAACAGACCGAGTCATCCGTTTGTTGGAGTCCAATTAGCAGATTCTTACCGATCGGCCAGGGCGAACAGGGTTAGTCGAGTTTGATATGACTCTGACTACCCAAGACCCCGTTCGCCAAAAAATATATCCAGTGCCCTTTTCGAAAGAGAAGGCCCTGGAAGCTGAAATCCAGAAGCTTCTGGACGATGACATCATCACTCCTTCGACTTCTCCTTATAATGCCGGGGTTGTCTTGTTGAGGAAGCCCAGTGGGGAGCGCCGCCTATGTATTGATTACAGGCATTTAAACAGATGTACGACATTCCAAGTTGAACCGTTACCGAACACAAATCAACTGTTTGCCAGACTAAATAAGGCAAAGTACTTTTCGAAAATTGATCTAAGCAGGGGATATTATCAGATCCCTGTGAAACCCGAGGTTCGCCCCTTGCTCGCCTTCAGTACTCCGAGCGGGCATTACGAATTCAAGGTGATGCCATTTGGGCTGAGCAATGCGCCCAGTGTGTTCACTCGCATGATGAGAATGTTATTAGAGCCTTTAAAGGATCCCTCTGTGGTCTCGTTTATGGATGATATTCTCATCGCGTCTGACAATCTGAGTGATCACCTGAAGTCCTTGGGACAGATTTTCACAAGGTTAAAAGAGGAAGGGTTAACCGCCCGTCCAGCCAAATGCATGATTGGGTATCAATCCTTGGAATTTCTGGGACATACTATTACCCCAGGGGGACTGGTACCGGAAGAAAAGAATATTGAGAAGGTCAGACTTGGACCCCGTCCTAAATCCAAAAAAGATGTTAGGTCTTTCTTGTCTCTGTGTGGGTTTTACCAGAAATTTATTCCGAAGTTCAACGAAATTGCGGCGCCGTTAACCGAGACCCTGAAGAAAGGATTGCCAGATCTTATAATCTGGACCCCGAGCTGTGAAGAAGCTTATGGGAAGCTGAAACAGGCTTTGGTGGATAGGCCAGTCCTGCAACTCCCAAATTTGGAGAAAACGTTTGTTCTAAGAACCGACGCGAGTAACATAGGGATTGGGGCAACTTTGTTGCAGGAAGGGCGAGATAATGCTTTGGTGCTATGTCCGGTGGCGTATGCAAGTAGAAAACTGTTACCCGCCGAACGGAATTACTCCACAGTCGAACGGGAATGTCTGGCTCTAGTGTGGGCGGTACAGAAATTTCAACCTTATCTGTATGGAGTACCGTTCAAAGTGCAGTCCGACCATCAACCTCTGACCTTTTTGGCAACTTTTAAGAAACTGAACGCGAGGTTAATGAGATGGTCATTACTCCTACAACCCTATCAGTTCACGGTCGAATACATCCCCGGGAGGGAGAATGTGGGAGCGGATTTCCTATCACGGCATCCTATGGTTGAATGTGAGGGTGGGGTCATTCGAACAGAACCTCTGGCAGTAGAAAGTTCGTAGGGTTCGACTTTCTTAAGATGGGGCCTATGTGGTGAAACGCCATGGGCTCATGTCCTCATGCCTTCTTTGATTTTGGGAAAACAGGGGGAAACGGCTTTCGGAGGCTCTCAGTTCTCTTGTTCGCTCAATCTCCATGAAAGATAGTTCTTTGGGTTACCTTCATAACACAATCTTTACATGGAGCGAGTGGATATATGTTTGGTTCTTTCGGGTAGACCCGATGGAGCGCCTTGCACCAAATGTGCACTGGTGCGGCTTCTGGAGGATTCATGTCCGTTTCTACTGATCGCTATCTACTGCCTAATGTCAAGAGTCCAAGTTAAAGATTGCGACATTCTAAAGGCAGAATACTGATGGGATAGGAAAGGTAATCTTAGGTTGTAATTAGTTTTGCATTTATAAATCTCTATTGTCTTAACGACTGAGAGAATATGGCGAAACAGCAGTCTTGCCATATTGGAAGGGGGTGACCGTTAGCCAATCTGGCTACGCGTCTTAATCTTGGCATGGCAAGGGAACAAATCTGAAGAAGAAATATTTCCCAAATGATATCGCTTGTTCTTGGCAGCCGATAGACGAGTGCTATCTTTCTTCCTACGGCTTACCGTTACTTAGTAGCATGTCTCATTTAAATATAAGCACATTAGATAGCTACGGTGTGCCGGAAGGAGGGAAGGGCTCCTTGGGGATGGGATCTACCAATCTATGATCTATCTTCTTGAGCCGGAAGAGGCTATCCACGGTGCTATCTCTTTCGTCTTTTAGTCGATGGGATGATGTGGGGATTATAAATAAACTTCTTTATCTCATTGAGAGAACCTGCATTTCTCTGAATCTACGTGTTAGGTGAGGCACTGCCGGTCCATGGCGGCGGCAGCTCAGACAAGAACAGCAGCCGGAAGAGGTAGTATCTTCTTGCATATTCTTGTTGGGAATGGGGAACTACACTGCGTGCCATACAACCCCACTACTATACTATTAGTTAACGGGGAGAAACACACAGATTACTAGGCGCACCACACCACAAGATCTTGGTTGTGAGAAAGGCATGGTTTGCGAGGGAGAGAGAAGCTGGGAAACGAATGTGCCCAATAATAATAAAGGCAGGGTATGAGTGTGGAGAGTGATTCGTGTATGCAACAGGGTGCATAGTGTAGCCGACCGGACGTCTACAGATTGGAGGTCTATGCAAGCCAGGACGTAGCCAATCCAGGGGCTACCTGACATGTCCGACGCATTCAAGCAAGCCACTTATAAACTGGTGTTGGTAAGCCGAAATGCATAACTAATATGTGGTGCATGAGTCAGCTTGATCCCTCACTTAAATGTTATCATCTACAGGGTCCTTCTTTTGAAGTCTTCTCATCGACTTAAGAGAGAGTTTAAACCGGAAAGTGTGGTGAGAGACTCGACAGGGCTTCTATACCAAAAGTGATAAGCACCTGAGGAAGCCAGGGCAAGTCAGTGGACATACCAGGTATAATGTTTTTCTAATAAATGGAGAGGCGTTACAAAAATTAAATGAGTGGAAAGACCACAACTCAAGTCTCATCGACTGAAGGTCGAGTGTTTTTCTGATGAGGCTGTTTGGACCTACGCCAATTCCCATCCTTGTCCGGGACAGCGAAAGACTCTGATTCATTCCCTATATCCAATCTGGTATCATGACTTTGGTTCCCAACCTCAATTGTGCCCAGTGAACCCATGGCACTTTCCCAGACCAGATTACTGACTATATCGTGGTGACCTAGGAAACTTGGAAGCTGTTGTTCGAACAACCGACGCTGGATAGAGAGACTGGAACTTTGCCCGGTGAGGCAGTTGTGAAATGACTGGACAATTTCAAGATCTGTGCTAGATGATGTTCAGAGTTTTCTGGATTCATTTCTGGACTAGAGTTTTCTCATCAGTTTTGTTTTCTGGACTTGTATAGGTTTATCTGTCTTGGTGTTTTTCTGTGTTGTCTTTATTACGATATTAAATCATAATTATAGTGACTGAGACAATCGTCATGTTACGTTTGTGTCAGCCAGAAATACACTGCAGGAAATAACCCTGAGGTCGAAAGATAGAGTGACAGTAAGTCCGGGGAACGGATGAGGGTTGGCAGCAAAGACCTATCCCCAGCCAGAGCAAAAGAATAAGTTTGAAATATTGTGACGGGACATTATGGGACCCTCCCCATAGCTTGTTACAAGGATACCTACTGGAGAAATATTAACATTTCGTTCTGTTGGACTTCTGTACGAAGTCGTATGACAGGATTTCCTAGCTATAACCCAGGTAATACCATTACTCTGAATAGTTTGTTTGCTAGTCTGAAGGCTTGTGTAGTTTCTTGTTCTGCATATTCTCCCAAACTTTACACTGGCGGATTTTCTTTGTACTTAATGTTCCAGTTTCTAGATTTACTATTACACTGTGAACTTTATCTTCTTCTTTCATTCACCACTTGGTTGTCTGATTTGTTGTATGTGATAATTTGGAGAAATCCATTATCCAAGCTACATGAGCGTGTGGCTTATGCATGTACAGGAGATACATGTAGATTCATCCTGTATGATGTTAAACATTGGGGAGACTGACTACTTAGGAGAAATTCCTGAGAGCTACCAGTCTCTTGATAGCGTCCAATTAACATTGATTATTTGGACCAACACTTGGAGTGCCTACCAAGATTGTGGTGAAACCACTTGGTTTGAGGAATGGCACCAGTTCACCTTGTCTGCATGATGTCTGCATGAGGACAGACATGACTTAGGACATTCAATATCCCAGACAGATTCAGGGAAGGCATTTAATGTTCGACAGGACTGTGCGACCAGCCCTTCCGACAAGACAGTATGAATGAAGCAGAAAGGGAAAGAGTAAGTGAGGTGAACCTATATGGGAAACACCCCATTACATAAATGTATGTGATGATGTATGTCTTGAGCTATAGATGTTCTAAATGGGTTTATGAATATATACATATATATTTATTTATTTAGAACTGATATATGTTTATGTAACACGCCATCAGATATCATCATACCATCATATATTATGACTTGAATGTATGTTTATATGAATGTATAGACATATGTGTTTGAGATGTGTAGATGTAGATACTACCCATCTCCATTCGTTTCATTCCAGATCTCTTAGGAGCAATGGACAGTCAACAACCCATATCCGGAAGTGACTTAGTCTTGTGAAGGGACCAATTTGGACTCCTTCAATCTGACAGTGAACTGCGTCTCACTGGGGGGAAGCATGACCTATGTGACCTCTTAAGTTACGTATACCATAATCATCATCATCATCATATGATCATCAATAGCAATAATAAACACAGTTGTTGTATTTTAAACTCAGTTGTCTGTATAATTCTAAATGTTTATAAATGTTTGTGTAGCGTAATCAAGTACACACATTATATCATTTAGTGGGGGTTCGCACATATTGTCCAGAAATGGGAATCTATGTCCGGGAGGTATCTTGCCTATGCAGTCATAAGTAACCAGATTACGTTGCATGTCTTAACTCCTCCTTTCTCACTTCTGGTGATACCAAGTACAGCCAAAACTATATAGATATATTCTATCTTCAACGAGCCACTTCTTGGCTGTTTTCTTGAGTATCAGGGACAGTGTCTTAAATCAGCATAAAAGACATTAGTTCCACGTTTTCTCTCTGGGATCTGGGTGGTAACTAGTCCCTTCTGACAGAGTTAGGGGATCTTAAACTGCATCCAGAACTAAACACCAGTAGAAGAAAATGATTTTGACTGAGTGGTTGCCCAACCGGGAGCTACCTCAAGCCAGTTGGTGACAGTGCATGATGGTGGAAATGACCACGTGTTCACATGCACCCACTGTGAACGGACATTTACAGCGCAAATTGGCCTTATCAGTCACATTCGCTACCGCCATAGGTAAATTGTATTATGCCTTTTCAAAGCACAAACTATCGTCTGTCAAGACGGCAAGGTGCCAATGGTACGCCATGTAGCCAAGCAAACGATTCTGATATGCATCTCTTTACATTTCTCATTCTCTCTTTCCATGGTTTTGCCAGTTGTCATGTTTATTTATCCTCATAACGTGTCCTTCTTGACTGACTGCTATAATGCACAATCAACTCACGATTTTCGTTTACCTACATGTAGAGTTTAATTGTCTCTTTCATCTGTATGTCCATGTTATTCTAGGCAATTTATCTCAGAAATCACATTTCCACTGCCATTATATGTATCTTGGCTTTTCTGCTTATTGTTTATATGTCACGTGTATATACCAGTATAGGTTACACACGCATGCACGCACACACACACACACACACACACACACACACACACACACACACACACACACACTGACTCCCCTGCACCTTGCCGTCTTGACTGACGATGGTTTGTAAAATGGCGTTAGTTAGTTAGTTAGTCGCGGTTCCAACTTCACAGCAACGGGTCGTCCCCATTATGCTCCGTTCCTGTGCCAGTGAATATCAGACAAAACACTCCCCACTGCCCAATGTGAAAAGTGGAAAAGACAAGAGTCTCGACAAACAACAGCCCGCACAGATACACTGTGCATAATGCCGCCGCCAGAATGTCAACACAATAGTCCCCCACAAAACACCCAGTTCATTTCTGATGGAATCGGCAGTCATTTTCCTATCTGGATGTTTCCTAGATGTTCACCCACACAGTCCACGAAATACAGTTCATCGTCGACGGTAGTGGCAGTCAACCAGAAGCCCAGCAGCCACCCATTTCTCCATAAGGCAAAAACTGGTCAACTCTGGGACATAGCCATCTGTAATCGCTCCGAACATGCAGTCACGTTCCAAAACACCTCAGGCAGATTCAAAAGCATTTCACATGAAACTCACAGCTCACAGTGTCGCACCACGCACTCACTCAGTAGCAGGGCGACGGAACCATCAAGCCTCCTTAGTCGCCTCTTACGACATGCATGGTAGGCTACAAGCGTCAAGCGTCGAGGGGTGGAATAATTGACGTTCCAGCGCCCGATGGGTAATGTCATTCAGTGTGGTTGTGCAATCTCTTTGATGTCATCGATCTATTTTCTTCTCGGTCGTTCTATTGCTCTCGTATGAGATCTTCTATGTTGTAGCGCTAGTCTGGTAGTTGATGGTGACGCATTCTAATGAGATGGCCGAACCATTTGATTTTCAGCCTTTCAATATATGTGGCACATGGTGTTGATCCCTCTGTCTTAAATAAAATGATAACATCATTTCTTACTTGGTCTTGGATAGTTAAGTTCGCAGCTTTTCTCAAACATCTCATTTCGTAGTTGTTGATTTTGGGTAAGCGTAATTTGAATAATGTCCAAGTTTGACTTTTATAGCATAGGGTTCGTGCGAATATGATATTTATTATCTGCCGTTTTGCGGGCACAGGTACATTGCATGTTTCAGATTGTACGATGATTGATATATTAACGCATTTAATTTTTGACATCTGATTTGATTTCTCTGTCTATTCGACATTCTTCTGTGATCATACTTCCTAGATAAATCTTCTTGTGTTATTACTGCACTATTGCTCGAGTGGTACATTGCTATAATGTTTTCTAGTAATCGTCCTTGTATCTTCAAGGATAGTCTATAATTTATATTTATCTACTCTGTCGAAAGCCTTTTCTGCTGGTCACTGTATTCAACTATTCTCTCACCCCCCACATATATGCCTTAGTGTGAATAGTGCATCACCGCAACTATTACCTTTCCTGAAACAAAACTGTACTTTGCATAACCATGTTTTCCCTAAGTCAAGCAGGAGTGATATATATATATATATATATATATATATACAGATAGAACTGGCTTGAGTCGTGTTTAGATGCCTGTGTGAATGTTGTATTGAACGACTGATCAACAACGATGAATCAATATCTAACAGCAGGCTGCGCACACACGCTTTTTAATTAGCAACCAACACGATGATATAAAATATTTTTCAGGAACAATCAAAAGTGAAATATATCTAGATTACAACTTCCCAGGTCCAGAACACTCAGATTAGAAGATAACACAGTAACTCCAGCAACCACCCCATTGCCGTCTCTCGGCCTCACGCAATACACTGTTACGGACTCATCTACGTACGACCTGATAACCTGAATCTGATAACCTCCTCTGAGTCTCCTCTCTCTCGACTCAGCTCTAAACCTCACTGGCCCAATACTCAGTGCTTAACGATCCTCTCGGCTGAAGTTCCCCCGACTTCGCCCCAAGACCGACTGTCCCTTATTTACCCAGCCTGATATCTTTATTCCCTCTTCCCGGACCTCCCATGGAATGCCATGTAACCCCGCGATCTCACTTATCAGTTGCCATGAAAATTACATTTAGAATTCTCCTTTGTTTTCTACCTCGTCTCTCAAGATTCACCTTCACCGAGAATTCTAATCTAGACAAGTACGTGATATCCTCACCACTTGTTTGGGGCTTCCCCCATTAACATGACGATTTATAATGACGTGCTCGTGCAAAAACCATCACCTAGTCTGAAGGTGATAGTCCCTATCACAGTTTGTTGAAGATTGTGATTAACCCTCTTGGTCTCACATCTGCATAGTCTTCTCTGACGCAGTTAACCCTAACAGTATAATAACATTGCTAGCTAGTACAATGACCCCAGTTGTTTGTACACTCATGCATGTTACTATATATATATATATATATATATATATATATATATATATATATATATATATATATATATATATATATATATATATATAAGGGTCGTTCATTTAAAACCCGTTCCAATGGCTTTATAACAAAAGCATGAAAGAAACATTAACAGGTGTGTTAGAATTAAACAAAGCATTCATCTTGAATGAATTATGCACCATAGGCTGGCCAGAAGAAGTCGCCGTAGGCCTTAAGGGTAGCATCCTATTGCTTAGATAGGCGGCGAATGCCGTCCGAAAAAAAAAGTATTGTGGTTGCTCACTGAACCAAGTGTTTACTGCGTTCATTACGTCTGCATCTGTGTGAAATCGTTGCCCCTGAAAGCTTGTTTTAGAGGTCTGAACCAATGAAAAACACATGGTGACAAATCAGGACTATAGGTGGGATGTTGCAGAATTTCTCACTTCTTCCAAGCTAATGCTTCCTGGACAATCTTTGCAACATGCGGACGAGCATTATCGTGCAACAAAATCACGCCGCGAGAAAGCATGTCGGGTCATTTATTCTTGATGACTTTTCGAAGCTTGTCTAGTGTTTCCAAGTGGTGGGTAGAGTTGATGTTGATACCAGGTTCTTTAAAGTCAGCCAACAACAGCCCTTCATGGTAAAAAGAAATGCGCTCAACATAACCTTACCAGCGGATACCTGTAACTTGAATTTTTTTGGCTTTTGGTGATCCTGCATGCTTCCATTGTATGCTCTCTCTTTTTCTTCTCGGCTCAAAGTGGTGACGCCATGATTCATCGCCTGCCACTGAGCGGAAGAGAAATGCACCACCCTCCACTCTGTAACGCAGCAAGTGATTCAAACACTATCCCATGTGTTCCTCATTTTGGTGGTCGGTCATCATCCTTGGTACTCACTGTGAACACACCTTCCGATATTGCAGTTTCTTACGAAGACCTTTTGAATTGTCCCAATCGACACATCAAATTCTTTCGCTAGCGAACGTACGCTTCGACAACGGTTCATCTGTACGGCTGCATGAATTTTGGCGATGATTTTTTTTTTCTATTGCAACAATATGCGCTTGACCCGGCCGACGAAGATCTGTCGTGAACTGACGTCCTTTCCGAAACATTCGTGCCCAATCTGACACTGTTGTTTTCAACACACATTTATTACCGTACGCTGCCTGCATTCTTCGATGAATGTCTACTGGTCGACATCCTTCAAATGATAGAAACTGAATCATCGCTCTTTGAGCTTCTTTGGACGGATTTTGGATCAACCCGGCCATTTTCACAACGGCCAGAATCAGAACCTATGCATCATAGGACGATAAGCACGTGCTCTTTTATTCCCTGGTCAGTACTTACCACATGGCTATGACATGATCATGTTCAACGTACGCAATTACGCGCTGTGCGGCACGAACGGATTTCAAATGAACGCTCCTAATATATATATATATATATATATATATATATATATATATATATATATATATATATATATATATATATCCCTGCATGTTTCGCACTCTCTCATATTGCCTTTCTTTTTCCGTATTGGTACTATTACTGCCTGTTGCCAATAGTCTGAGACATTTCTGTTTTTCCAGGCTATATGAAACTGTCGAGAAATGAGCCGGTCTCCCTGGCCCCAGGTGTTAACGGCTTTCTCCGTAATCCCGTATAATCTCGTGAGTAACGTAACCTGCGCGAGAATCGGTAGCGGTTATCGCCGTGTTGGTAACTTACTGGGTATGTGGGCCGGCCGCTCAGAAAGCAATGGCAAACTACTGAGCGTAATCTTGCCTAGTACTTCAACAGCAGCTCAAAAATGCTGATGTAGACTGTATCGTCCTGTAAGGGGTATGAAAAAAAAAATGAAAACAGTCATATTAGCCATTTTAACTCCTGTTTTTCCACAAGCCTGAATAGCTTATGTAGTTATTCCATCTAAGCCCGGCAATTTGTTTTTAAGACTTTTCTGTATAACTGCTTTTACTTCTGCTGGTATGAAGTTTGGTTCTTGCTGTTTTTAGGTTTGAGACACAAAATTTGAGTTTTCCATGTTATGTATGGGGTTAAGTAGTTCTTGAAAGTATTCTGTCCACCTTGCTAGTCTTTATTGTCGATTAAATAAAGGTATGCCTCGTTTGTTTTTATGATGTGGTTGAGCTGTATCATGCATCTCTGTTTCACATGTTGTTGACATCTTTATAAGATTCTCATGAGGAGTCTTTGCTGAAGGTTGCCATCTGTTCATCATATATTCCCCAGGATTCAACTTTAGATGCCTTAATTGTTCACTTTGCACTCCGTAGAGCTATTTTATCAGTTATACATAGACATGTTCGGATTTAGATGTAATCCATTCTTTTAACGCTTCCCTTTTTCTAGATATGCTAACTTTAACTTCTTTGTTCCACCAAGCCATCCTTATTCTTTTGTTTTGTCCTGCTGTTTGTTTGGTTCCACATTTATTTTCAAGTGTGTCGAGCATGACAGACTTGAAAATTGTCAATTTATTATCTACACTTGAGGACTAATCATGAATGTAGCTTTCCGATTTCTTGTTTGAAGTCGCTTCTCGCTGTTTTTTCCTGAAATCTCCTATAATTTACAGCATCTGTTGTTGCCTTTTTGTTTCTTAGTTTCCTTATGTTTAATTCTTTATTATTATAACTAGTTTATGATCGGTATCGATATCTTTGTTTGGGAATGCTTTAGAATCCATTAGTAGTCTTCTGTCTGTTTTGCTAATTATAATAAAGTCAATTTAAAATGCTTGATCTATGATGTTCCATTTATACCAAGTTTTAGTGTGACTACGACGGTGTTGTAAAGAACAAAAAAACTATTTGTAAGTGTTAGTATTTGTTCGGAGCACATGTTAAGAAGATTGCTATTACATTCAGTCTCTGTGTCGCTGAATGGCCCCATGCATTCACTCCACTGTGATTGATTGATTGATTGATCTAGGAACCGACATCACAGCATTAGGGACATTCCCATAAGCGCTCCGTCCCCATCCTCAGCAACCAGCGAAGAGTTCCAACACTAATAGTTCCAGTAGCAATCTGATCATATGTTCGTCTCGCCTTTCCTCTGAGCGTCGAACGTCGGCCAGATCCCCTCGTCACCCCTCGCTGCCCCACTCCAACCAGACCATGGTGATCCATTTGCTCCTCCGAGGTGTACACGCGCTCCCACAAGGCCGCAACCACATCTGCCCTGTCATGCATCAACACTCCACCAAGTTCTGCCGAGCCAGCCAATCTGTCCGCCTACCCATTCCCCAGCACACCGGCATGCCCAGGAGAAAAGATCCAGGTGATGCTTGCTACCCGTGACCTCCGAAGCGAAGCAAGCCACTCCGCACGAAGCTTGCCTGTTCTCACCCTTCTCAGCATGCTCTCTGAGTCAGCTACAATCACAATATGTGTATGTATCGTGTTTTCTATCCAGCGGAAAGCTGCACTGACCGCCTCCACCTCCATTCTCAAGCTAGATGTAGTGTCATCATACGCCAGGCTCTCCCGCACCAAACGCCGACCATCAGTCTTTGCCAAGAACCCCCAAGCACTTCTCCTACCCCTCAACACCGACCCATCCGTGTAGATAATCACACCACCCGGGCGAGAATTTTCCTGAATTAATTGCTGAATTTCCACTTCCGCGGCCCCCGCCGGCCACTCCCCGCACTCCCGGCTCAATGTGATTACAACTCTGCACAAGTCTGACTGCACGGCTGGCACTCTGACCCACTCCTCTCCTCGCCTAATGTTCTCCAAGGGGCACACCTGTCCGATCGCACCCTCCGCCTGAGCCATCCACGATCTCCCTCCCATCAGTCTCTGACCCTTAACTACGTCCAGCGCCTCATGCAACGGGTGATCTGTGTCTGCAGCTACTCTGAGGTATGCCTTCGCTTGCATCACCTTGTGCCTACCAGCAACAGTAGGCAGACCAAGGATGTAACGCATACACACCACTGGAGTGTCTCCGGTGCATCCCAGAATGACCCGAATAGCCTCATTCTGTATGCGCTCTAATTTCACCAGCTGACTCTCTGAGACAGCGAGCAGTCTTAGTCCATAATCAATCACCGAGAGGATCAAGTGCTGGTATAGTGTGAAAAGCATTCTCTGCTCTGTGTCCATTGCAGCCATAATTTTAAGTGCATTGAGTCCCTTTTGAGATCTTGTCACAACCGTCTCCACATGGTCCTTGAAGAACAGACTCCTGTCAAATGTGATTCCCAGATACTTCAGTTTGTTCTCTCTGTTGACGCTTCTACCATCTATCGTGAGGCTTGGGGCATCATCTCTCACAATCCTGTTGTCCAGAGAGCACCACAACACAGCTGCCTTTTCCGGGTTGATGACAGCACTCATTTCAGTGCACCAGTCAATCACTTTGTCCACTGTCACCTGTAGCTCCTGGGATGTTTGATCCCTATTTCTCCCCTGCCTGTATGCAAGAATATCATCTGCAAATGTTAGAATCCTTCCAACCCCTGGTGCTTCTAGGTATGCAGTCTTGCTCGTATACACATTAAAGAGCACCGGTGAGATTGCAGATCCCTGTGGCAGTCCCGGGGTTAAAATATGTGGCTCTGAGGTCCATGCGCCCAGACGGAGAGCAACCTGACGAGAATGCAGGACGGCCGCTATCCAGTTCACTAACCAGGGATTGACCCCCTTCTCCATAAGTGCGGTCATGAAAATATCATAGCGAACTCTATTGTACGCATCCTCGAGATCAAGCGCTGCCGCCATCGTTTTCTGTCTACTCTGGAACCCCTCATAAACGTCAAAGGCAAAGGTGGCCGCATTCGACCAGGTATCTTTTCCTGGCCTGTGGCTCCCCAGGCCTCTTGGAAGAAGCTTCCCCCTTTCCAAAAAATCCTGCAGCTTAACAGCGACTATCTTCTCTAAAACCTTCCCAAATGTATTTTGAAGGGTTATGATCCTAAAGCCGCCAAGCTTTGAATGATCCTTGTATGGTTTTGGGAGAAGGATGAGATAGCTATGCAGCCAATCCTGCGGTACTGACGCTGTCCTAATGCTCTGATTAAAGCAGCCGGCCATCTCCTTCAGGTCTACATCGCTCAAGGCCTTCATGTGGCCATACCTGACACCATCAGGCCCTGGTGCCGTGTCTTTTGCCTTTTGCAAAATATGTTTAACATCTTCAAACAATATGATGTCTTCGTAAGGCATATTCTCTATTGTGCCAGATAATTCCACTCTAACTGCATCCCTGGTCCGCATCACTGTGAATGGTCTGCTCTAAAAATCTCTGGAGAAACGCCTCCCCTTTCTCCTTGTTTGTTCTCACGCGTACCCCATCCTCTTTATAAATTGTTCCTACTGTCATAGGCCGATCTTTTCTTTGCATTTGTCTGTACAGTTTCCAGAATTTATGCAGTGTTTTATCACCTCCAACCTCCTTCATAAAACATTCCCATTTTACTTTCTTGGCCTCTGCAGCACATCGCTTGAAAGCCTCCACCTTGTCTTTCTTGTCATTTTCCGCTATGTCCACTTCCTCTCGTGAACTTAGGGGTGTCTGTCGCAATTTCCTTAGCTGCTTCACTGCAGCTCTCTTTGCTTTCCACGCATTGTCCACTTCTGGGGTCCACCATGGGGGCTGCAAAAAGGGAGTTTTAACAGTCCTGTTGCATGCCCCATGTCTGAGGCGTCCAAGAAGGCTGTCGCTCCACTCATACCGGAAGGTCTTGCGCGCTCTCTCAGCCTTGACTTTCTTGGACTTAGAGATCAGGACTGAACATGGCATGTGATCACTCCCATGGTCATTCAAAACAGTCCACTTTACATCAAGGACTGATGACTGGGAGACAAGTGCCAAATCAATAGCTGTGTCTGCATCACCAGACCTCATTGCCATTCTAGTCGGCCTCCCATCATTTATGCAGACCACAACGGAGTCCACCATGGCATCGGCAAGGGCAATTCCCTGTCGGTCTTCTCCACTACTGTCCCATTCTCTGTTCCTCGCATTGAAGTCTCCACATATGAGTAGCCTATCACCTGGTAAGTCCTATAATTCCTTAAGCCAGTCCCATTGTTCCTTTCTGACAAAACAGTCCACTGTGGCATATACATTTATGATGTTCCAACTTAAGCCACCAATCTCCATTTGTATACCCTGGACCTCTCTTGCACTGTGATTCCACTGGCTCAAGTCAAGTGCCACATGCTTTACTCCTTTCTTCACCAGCAGACCTTGCCCATGTCTCTTCTGCCCAGTGGGGTTTATATAACTGACGTACCCAGGGCAATGGTATTTATCTGTATTTAACTCCTGGAGCATGAGGACATCAAAATCATATATTAGCCTCTCCAATACAGGACCTCTCTGCCTGGCACTACGACAGTTCCAGTATCCCACTCTTACATGGTTGAAACCTAGTCTCTCCACTTTTCGTCTTGTTCTCCTGGCGCCTGCCCTCCTATTTCTATGCCTTTTTCTCACACCATTTCCTCGCCTTCTCCTCCCCACTCTCTCTTCGCTAGCCGCTGAAAGATGTGTCAAGCGCAGAGCACGTGCTCCGTAGCTCCGGCGACGATTCCCGTGTTTAAATAAATCCAAAGTTTGGATATTGCAGGAAATAAACGGTCACCCTAGCATTGCCTGCTTACTAGGGAAGGGGCAGGGGATGTCCCTCAGGAGTCCATACGCCTGGCGCCGCCCCGCCCGCATACCAGACGTTCCACGTTCACGACCAACTCACCCGTGGCCATTCAGTCCTCGGCACGTCTGTCCACCTTAAACTTGGGGGTTTATAATCCGAGTTTTCCATCTCCTAGATTGGCTGCTGTAATAGCTAACGGGCCCACTCTACCCGGGGCAAGAGGTTCCAGCGCCTAATTTATGGCGAACAAAATAGATACATGTATACGGGGAACAATACCAGTGTTATACAATATTCATTAAATAGTACATAATTCAAGTCACCACACAACGGAAACATAACTCTCGCATGTAGATAGTTAAGCACCAAACAGAGCAGTGACTACATCAGTAATCTGGTTAACTTCGTACGTTGAGCCCTGCAGTATTGAGACAACAACGTGACAATATTTGGGTAAATTACATGGCAGATCCTGTTGTGTTGTAGAGTGGTGGAGTGGTGGCAGACACATCACTATCCATTTGACAATGTTATTGTGCCTCTGTTGGAACCAGAACTGTCACTGTACTTCACACATTGAGCACTGTAGTACTGACACAACACCATCCTTTTACACTGTTGTTGTGTCATTGTTGGAAACAGATCTGTCACTGTACTTCACATCTTGAGCTCTGTAGTAATGACACAACACCGTCAATTTTACATTTTTGTTGTGTCACTGTTGAAAACAGAACTGTCACTGCACTCCACACATTGAGCTCTGTAGTACTGACACAACACCATCCATGTTATGTTATTATATCCCAGTTGGAAACAGAACTGTCACTGTACCTCATCCATTTAGCTCTGTAGTACAGACACAACATCATCTATTTTGCAATATTATTGTGTCACTGTTGGAGAAAGAACTGTCACTGTACTTCACACATTGAGCTCTGTAGTACTGACACAACCCCATCCATCCATTGTACAATGCTATTGTGTCACTGTTGGAAACGGAACTGTCACTGTACTTCACACACTGATCTCTGTAGTACTGACACAACACCATCCCTTTCACCATGGTATTGTGTCACTGTAGCAAACAGAACTGTCATTGTAATTAACACATTGAACTCTGTAGTACTGACACAACATCAACCATTTTACAATGGTATTATGGCACTATTGAAAACAGAACTGTCACTGTACTTCAGACATTGAGCTCTATAGTACTGACACAATACCATCCATTCATTTTACAAAGTTATTGTGTCAGTGTTGGAAACAGAACTGTCACTGTCCACCGTGTTATTCTTGTAACTATTCGTGCGTTGAAATCACCCATCACATTAAGTTTATCTTTCCCATTGACATTAAAAAAAATATATGGTTATCGAATTATTCGTTTTTATCTTCATCGCTGTAAATGTCTTTACATAGGGCGTATGTCTGTATAATAGTTGTTGATTTACTGCCTTCTTTAATCTGTATGAATATTGTTATTTGTGATGTAAATTCAGTGTTGATAATGCCTTACGCTTTTCAGGATGTAATATAAAACTCACTCCAAAGATAAGCCTTTGCTCGCTGATAGACACAACTCCATATCAGAACGTAATTTGCATGTATTCATTTTGTATACTGCCCATTTTCCCTCTTATCTAATTTAGTTTTTGATGTGTTCACGAACTCTGCTAGTGCTAGTTCTTTTTCTTATATTCCAATAGTATCCCAAGTCCCAGATATCTCCTGTCTGTTTCGTACTTTAGTTGTTGCTGTTCGCTTGTTCGGTGTGTTTCCGATATGAGCGACGAAAGAGTCACGCTTTTCTTTAAATTTCCTCCATAATCCTTGAAAAATAACACGTGAACTATAAATTTCCTATATTTTGTTGTACCTGTCGTAGATGCAAGAAACAAATAAAGATCGTAAACTGATTAGAGACATTAGACGTAGACAGTCAAAATTTTTTGGGCATGTTATGAGAAGAAATGACTTGGAGAACTTGGTGACAACTGGCAAGATCGAAGGGAAGAGACCAAGGGGACGACCGAGAAGTAAATACCTAGATGGCTTGGCCACGTGGCATGGTCGAGTCAGGAACACGGAGCTTATCCACGACTCTGGTGATCGAGTGAGATTGCAGAACATGACCGCCTACGCTTACCGGCATGGCACATTATAGATGGATGGTCGTAGATTCATCCATATTTGAACACTCTGTGTCAGAAAGTTAGTTAGTTAGTCGACAGATCATCCTCATTGCGCATCGAACCATTCATTCCATAAGTGCTCGGATCCCTTCCTCAGTAAATCCCGCAGCGTGTAGCGGCTAACTACACCAGTTCTGTGTTGGTTTATTAATCTTCTTTGGCTTCCTGCGTAGTGTTCTTGTTTGGCCACACCTCTTTTAATTTGCTGTTCTCGCAATCTGACCATGGTTGCAGATTCACAGTCATCACTTGGTTCTTGCGAACGACTTACTTCTTGTAAAGCATTCAGAATGCCAGCATTGTCCATGGCGCGTCCGCCTTCCACAGTAGCCCTACCTGCGAGCTCGAGCTTGTCAGCCAGTTCATTTCCTTGTACACCCGCATGCCCTGACACGAAAATGAAACTAATCTTTGCCAGCCGAGACCGCTCCAGAGACGACAACCACTCTCTTCGGATCCACCCCATCTCTATCTTCTTGAGCATGC
The DNA here is from genome assembly GCA_963921405.1 of Cepaea hortensis. Lineage (NCBI taxonomy): Eukaryota > Metazoa > Mollusca > Gastropoda > Stylommatophora > Helicidae > Cepaea > Cepaea hortensis. The sequence goes on from OY992885.1 coordinate 69,347,844, forward strand.
TCTTTGAGTCGCTAAGGAAACATGCCCTAGTGAATATCTGTGTCTCGAGCCATGTTATTGCCTAACTAACTGCCATGACTTCCATAGTCAGACTACTTGTGGTCACAGCAAAAGCACCAGAAGATTCCTTCATAATTCTCCCCTCGGCCTGAGCCATAAAGGCCCATGAACTTCTCACTCGTCGAACGACCAACCCATCTGTGTAAATGACAACATCACCGTCTAACGAATTCTCGAAGATCAATGCTTGTAATTCCGCCTTCACAGCAGCCGGATTGTCTTGTCTGCATTGTCTGTCTAGATGGATGCAAACTGGAAAGGACGTACATAAATCTGCTGGCAATTGTACCACTCCTCGCCAGGTTCTAAGGCCTCAAGTGAACACACATGTTGAAGAATATCTTCGGCTTGACCCATCTACGACCTTCCTCTTTTTAATCTGCTGCCCTTTACCTTCTTAATTTCACTATGCAGTGGATGTTGTGTGTTTGCGTTGACTCTGAGGTAGAAACGTGCTCAGCAGGTTTGTATTCTGTCTCCAATGGTTGGAAAATCAAGAAGATAGTGCATCGCCCTGCATGCTGTATCTCTTGTGCATCTAAGATTAATACGCATTGCTTCGTTCCGTATCTTTCCATCCTTTCCATCTGCTTACAGCTGAGAGTCAGGATCGCCATCGCATACTGAAAAACTCACGTGGCCAGACCCTTGTATAGAAGACATAGATGGCGCTGCTTACAGTTTGCTCCCGCAGTCACCCGCATCGCAGCCAAACCCCACTTGGCCTTTGTTATCACCTGGTCTATGTGCTCATTACAAGCAAGGCTTCGATCAAAACATATCCCCAGGTAATTAATTGCCTGCGTTCTTTTCAAACCCTGAACTCAGATTTTACAGTTTGTGATGGAGTGTTGACAGTATGGTCATTCAAAGAGAACGATGTCACTGCTGCCTTCGCTGGGTTGACCATGGCCCAGATTCCACACACCAAGTGCTTATGCGATTTAGTTCTGTTTGTAGTTCCTCAGCCACCCGAACTCTATCCTTACCCTGACGACACACTAACACATCGTCGATATATGACAATGTCCTCTCCGGTCCAGTGATCTGCTCGCTGGTAATTCTCACAGTGTAGGCGTTGAAAAACACCGGAGATAATGGTAATCCCTGTGGCAGGCTAGGATATATTGCTGTTGGTTCAGAAGTGCAACTGCCACATCTAAAAAGTACTTTCCGTTGGAAGAGGGCTGCAGCGATCCAGCTAAAGAGGAATGGACTTATCTTGAGTTCAAGAAGCTGAAACATTAAAAAATCAAACGGTACTCTATTGTAGGCATCTTCAAGATCAATCGCCGCAGCAAATGTTTCTATGCCTGAGTGAAAACCTTCATAGACATCATGGACAAAAACTGCTGCAGGTTTCTGTTTGGACGGTTCTGGCAATTAACTTCTCCAGCAGCTTGGGTAGTGTATTTTGCATGGTTATTACCCGGTATCTCTGAATTTTTATGTGATCTTTGCGAGGCTTTGGCAAGGGAGTAAGATAGCTGTGTAACCACTCCTCCTTGATGCTAGCACTCCCTATGCTGTTGTACATATCTGCTAGTTCCTCTAAGTCAGTGGTTCTCAACCTTTTTTGGCCCGTGCCCCCCTTCACCATATTTTCAGAACGTCATCCCCCCCCCCTCTTCCTATAAAAAATTTGGCCCGTGCCCCCCTTCACCGTATTTTCAGAACGTCATTCCCACCCTTTCATATTTCCTATCTAAAATTCCCCCACCCCTACACAGTATACGTAAAAATAGAAGGTAAATTTAATAGCATATACTAAAACAAGTCTAGACATCTACATAAAACATGATTTGTGGGTCTACTTACTTTATAAAATGAATTTTAGAAGAATGAGACGTTCATAACTGTAAAGTATGAAGGGAAAAACAATATCAAGTAATCGGTTCTTGTATTAACACGATCTTGAAATGGTCTTCATCCCCCCCCACCCCTGGAAACCCTAAAATTCCCTCCTGGGGGGGGGGGAATTCCCCACCGGTTGAGAACCACTGTTCTAGGTCGTTGTCTGTACACATACTGATGTCGTCATACATTATACCACGTGGCGCTGGTATAGTACTTGTTCGTCGAAGCACAGCCCTGATCTCGTTCACTGTCACGGTGTCTTCAACTGCAATGTTCTGGGCCTTACACCTATCTGAGGTAACAGCTTTGGCTAAATTTCGGCCTCTCATGTCTGTCTGGTTGTTCTGATCTAGATAGCGTTCGAAAAGGGCTTTGCAAGATAAAGTCAGCACTTTGGAAGTCAGGAACACTCTTATTCCTGACTTAACCATTCATACATTTATGTAGTTGCCAGAACAATTTCAGTGCTTATTCTTTGACACAACTCTGCCCATTTTTCAATTTTAATCACTTTAACCATTTTTTTTAAAAAATAACTAACTTTGGTGTCCATCTCTCTTTCCAAGTGCACAATATAACTAGGATGGGCAGCTCTGTTATTCATGGCGTTTTGCAATTTCCTTACAGCACCACGCTTATCCACCCAGGCCTTCTCCACCTCACAATTCCACAAAGGTGGCTGTTCTCAGATTTTTTTCCCCTGCCATGATGATTCCTGTGCTTGTCACGCCTTATTTTACTCACCACATCTTGCCATGAACTGTCATACTTAAAGGTTGACCGTTGACTTGTGCTGCCTGGTTCTGCCGTTCTCCACCAATATGCTACAAGGGTGGTGGTCGCTGCCATGATGCCCTAGGACACCCCATCTACACTCTGTAGTGAGTGACGGAGTCACCAGTGCCAGGTTAATAACACTGTTCTCGGCACCTGGACGACTTGCTGCACTGGTGACACAGCCACTGTTGATGCAAACAAGGTCACTGGTTTAAAGTGCCGCCTTAAGCTCTCTCTCTCTCTCTCTCTCTCTCTCTCTCTCTCTCTCTCTCTCTCTCTCTCTCTCTCTCTCTCTCTCTCCCCCCCCCCCCCCCCTGTGTGTTGAAAGAAATGTTATCCCATGATTTGCCCTTAGCGTTGAAATCGCCACAGAAAATGACATTCTTCTCGTGACATAACATGTCACTGAAACACTGCCACTTCTGGGAATCCACACTCGCGTTGCAGGCATAAACGTTCACCAACACGAATGGTAGACCGGAGTGAACTCTAACAGCCCATAATTGTATCTCGTCACTGTCCCACCTGGACAGTCCAGCTCTAAAACCAATATACTGTCTGGAATAAGAATCGCTATTCCCAGGTGTCACCTTTTGTAAAAAAACATTTGAAGCCGGCTATATAGCGTGTATTAACGCCCAGTCTCGTCTCCTGATGCGCAACTATATCGTTCCTGTATGTAAGGCTTTCCAAAATGGGGCCACATTGTTTAGCGCTGGCACAATTCCAATATAGAATACGTGTGTACTTGAGACCTAGTCGGTCGCATTTGCGTCTGAGGCGTATGGCAACGGCCAGTCTGCTGTGTCGCTTACGTTGTGAACCGCGCCGCCGAATCAGTTTGTTAACCATACGTACGGGGCACAAACGCCGGCCCGCCATTTTGATGAAACCAGAACAACAACACAGTAACCCAACACGCTACGGAAAACACTCAAGGATTCATTCGCTCTGTGATATACATTTTCACAAGAGTAACATGCACTAAAATAATTCCAGGCAATAAAAATAGTTCGACACCGCTCATTCCCTGCAGTGATAATCCGACTTTTTCATCGACCCATTGTGACGTCACCACCGGAACAATGAATCTAAATATAAGCCAATGCGGGAGAAAATCTGTCTGTTTTGTGAACTAACCCACACACACACACACGACGCAGGAGAGATAGGATGAGGAAGGGAGTGATAGTCTCTTCAAAATCAACTTAGCAAAGATAATTTAGTATAAGTTAGATAGGAAGAAAAACATCAGCCCTCGACATCGCACTGAGAAAAATCTGAAGCCTGGCGCCGAAGTGTGGAAGAAATTCATTTTAAATGAAGGTAAACAATATAATTTAGTTTAAATCTTAGTTAGTTGTGAGCCTATTTTCCCAGAAGAGAGTTGGTAAGTAGACTCGGGTGAACACGTGTGGTGAATTAAGAAGTTAATTTAATTGTTATAGTTTATAGATAAACTATTAATTAAGAATACCCTTATTGAATGTTATTTTCTCCCATTAGTAAACACCTGACTTAATGTATAAAAATCATTAATCCAAGTTGTACATTTAATTCTTAAGCAACTCAATCTACAATGATTTGGAATGGTGAGTTCTTAAAGAATAGTACAAACTAAATAATATTATACTCAGTTATAGTCACAAGATAAACTGTACAAGAGGAGAAGAATACAGTGTTTATTTTCTCCCAGCTAAGCAACTTAGTTAATGTATAAAACATTAGACACATGTTATACATTTTATTTCTTAAGCATGAAACTGAATCTACAATGAATTAGAGTGACTTAAGGAACTTCAGAATTCTTAGCACAGTGGTAGGGACATAATGTTGTGGCCCACTGGTAAGATTGGGAACTAGTTTACATGTGCCAGCACTAATAGAGAATTTAGTGGAATGTGTATAGTCAAGTAGATGGAGCACATTAGTCAGTGGATTTGTTTTTTTACATGAGCACATGGACAGCCAAATAGTTTTCTTTTAATTCATGAGCACATGAGAACCAGCAGAGTTCTACAGGTCTCATAATTTGTGTGATGGTACAGCCACTTGGGGTAAGGCAAATATATAAACATGGCTGTTAACCATGGGCAATAATAATATTTGTGCCTCATAATAGTTCGTAACCAACCGCCATGCAAGAAGTATTTTAATTCATAATACCTGAATATGAATTGGATATATCACCTAAATTGTATGTATTTCATGAGAACATGTGATAACTCCTGGACTCCATGTTGCTAAATCCTGGATGAATTGCCTAAGTGTGTCTAATGATCACAATGATCACTATGACATTGTTGATAACATGTCTGTGAGGATTCATGTGGGAGTTCATCATTGTTAAACAAGATGTGAATGTATCATTTCATAAAATCCACCAGCATGCATGACTACAAGTTAGGTTGAAGGATGAGATGCCCTTGTAATGTCCTTCTTGGTGAATCTGTGAATGTATTCTGTGTAAAGCACCTACATATGCATGATTGTCATCCATATAGATATGATTGTGTCTGATGAATGGGTGAGACCTCATTGTGATGCCATATAGTGTAAACATGTTATGTTGTCATTTGGAAATCACATAAGTACCCACTTTACATGACAGTATGAAGAATGTGTGATGAAGGATTCCTATATGATCACCCATACCCATATGAATGTGTCTGTGGACTGAGTGAATTTATCAGCCATACATATGAATGATGTCAGAGTTGAGTGAGTGAGTGAAGTTACATGCTGAGTGAGAAAGAGGGAGTATAAGCCAACAGTCAATCTAATGATAGCCAGCAACTTTGATGTGGAATGCCATGCCTATCACTAGAGAAATGCTTCGGTGTACCCCATAAACTAAAAACTAATTTAGTACACTCCGGCGCATAACACCACTTTGTATAAAGTATCATTCATATCTCTATCATCTAGTTTTGTGCACTAAGCACGACACAAGCCATGTCATACATTACGCATAGCACCAGCATCTGTGTGTGTAATTTAAGCAAAATCCCACTTTGTAGTTCATGTTAACACATATGGTCTGTTGATAATAATGTTGATAATAATGAATTTCAAAGATGATGAGGATGACTGTAATTTAATGAAAATGATATAACCATGATTATGATGATAATGTTAGAATAATGTAATGATTTCTAATGTCATAAACATGATAATAATGATGATGATTGTAATAACAATGTAATAATTATGAAAATAACGATAAGGATTTTAATTACAATTATTATAAAAACCATGATGATGTTTCTTTGTTACGAAACAAATACATGAGCCTCGATCTGCTGAATTTATAAAGGCAGGTGGCCATGCATTACATCTAAAGCTATACGAACTAATAATAAAAATCTGGAGGACAGAAGAATTACCCCATGACTGGAAAGAGTCATTATTGATACCTATCTTTAAGAAAGGAGACAAGTTCCAATGTGGAAATTATAGAGGAATATCACTACTGTCCACAAGCTATAAGATACTATCCGCAGTATTACTAAATAGACTAAAACCATATTCAGAAGACATATTAGGTGACTACCAGGCGGGTTTTAGACAAAACAGATCAACAATAGATCAGATATTTATCTTACGACAAATAGCCGAGAAACATTGGGAATATAAAAGAGATCTCCATAACATTTTTGTGGATTTTAAAAAGGCTTATGATAGTGTCCATAGGAATAGTCTATGGAATGTTATGCAGGAATTTGGAATACCAAGGAAGTTAATTAACATGACCAAACTATGCATGGAAGATACTTATAATATAGTAACATATAAAGGCAGGAAATCAGACCCCTTCCAAATAACATCTGGCTTGAAACAGGGTGATGCACTATCGCCGCTACTCTTCAATCTGGCTGTAGCGAAACCCCAGTGGCCCATGTCCTCATACCTATCCGCTCAATTCCTCCGGAGTGGGATTCTCTGGGTTACTTTCATAGCCCGAGCATTTGACACGAATACTTTGAAATCTATCTGTTCTTTGGGAAAACCCAATGGCGCGCCTTGCACCAAATAAGACCTAGGGTAATGGTTTGGGCGTGAAAAGTCCGTTGTCAACCTTGTCGGTTGTGGTCGGCACAATGTATTAAAGTTTTAAAGAATTTTACAGATAAAGTGCCGCATCCTACTGCTGGGGAATGAAAGGTAATTTAGATTAATTGGTCCTGCCAGACATGGGCATATTAAGCTTGGTCGTCTCAAATAATGAGACGAATTGGTGAAACGGCAGTCTTGCCAATTTGGCTAAGCGTCTAGATCTGGGCATGGCGGGGGAACAAATCGGGGCTATCCTTCTTCCTATGGCTTTACCTCTGTTTAGTGTTCTATTTCATTTGAATATAAACATTCTATAGCTATGGCATGTCGAGGGGAGGGAAGGGCTCCGTGGGGACCGGTTCCACCCATCTGAGTTATATCTTCTTGAGCCAGAAGAGGCGATCCACTGTGCTATCTCTTTCGTCTTTCGGCTGATGGGGGGGGGGGGGGGGGGCAGGTGGACCGGGTGGTTCCTTGTCGATAGGAGGATGTTGGGAGTATAAATGGACTTCCCTGTCTCCCTGAGAGAACCTGAACTCATCTGAATAAATGGGTTATGTGAGACACGGCCGATACATTGCGGTGACAGCTCAGACAAGAGCGGCGGCCGGACAGGGTAGTTTCCTCTTTCCTGTTCTTGCTAGGGATGGGGGAGGGAGATTCACTGCGGTCCATACAGACCCACTATTATTATATTAGTTAAGAGTAGGAAACATACATAATTACGCACACTACTCCACAATAGCTTTGTCGTGAGAAAGGCAAGGTTTGCCAGTGAGAGGGAAGCTTGAGAAGGTATGTGCCCAATATTAATAAAGGCATGGTATGAGTGTGGAGAGGAGTGTGATATGAAGATAATTGAATACTAGGTAATTGTATGGATTTTATGTATGGCAACCGACATGCTGAGACCATTGGAATCTCCATGCCGGCTGTATCTGAAGTTTACACCAGAGGCTCTCAAAATTGTTTTAACTTTACAGGATCCTTCTTTTGACGGCGAATATAGCCGGAAGTTTCGACAGAGCATCGACATAGAACATTATGTTTACTATGAAGTCCCTGCTGCTGTTGGGCTATACCAGATAGAACCACGGCGGGCCCGAACGAATACTTTCAGACACCTAGGCAGGCGTTTCGTTGAGCTGTGATCGAGTATGTTTGCATTTTAGGCTAGATCCCGCCTAAGTCACTGACACACCCGTACATATATCCTATTTATTCTCCTTGAGTATTTCCCAACCAAAATTGTGCCACGTGATCCCAGGGCACTTTCCCTAACCATTGGACACACTACATTCGTGTAGGCCACGGAAACTTGGAATCCTGGATTTATGGAACCCTGTTGTTCGAACAACCTACGCGGGAAATAAAGACCAGAGAACTTGCCATGAGGTGGTTGTGAATTCATGGGACAATATGGAAAACGATGATCTAGGAGATTTATATTTGTGTTGATATTGTATGGACTAGTTTTCTCTCTAGATTGTGTGTAGATGTTTATGAGTTAATTGTCAGATATTTTTTTTTTCTGTGCTGTTATGTATTGAGTTATTAAATTTACAATTACAAATATGTTGAAGAACGTCATGTTGTATGCGAGTCAGCCAGAACGACCCTGCAGGAAATAGGTCCTTAGGTCGAATAGAGAGTGACAGTGAGTCCGGGGGAAACGGAGGAGGGTTGGCAGGGAAAGACCTATTTAAAGCCAGGGCTATGAAATATACATGAGAAAATTGAGACATAGTTATTTGGGACCCTCCACATAGCTTGTTACACTGGCTCTAGAGAAAGTTGTAAGGAAGGTAAAGGAGGAATGTGATATTGGAGGAACATCCAAGCTGCTTGGTTATGCAGATGATATAGATATTATAGGGCAAAGTGAACAAAAGACATTAGAAATATTGACTCACTTAAAGGAAAAAGCCCAACAGATGGGGCTGGTTATCAACCAAGATAAGACAGAATATATGGTAATTTCAAGAGACGGAATGGCTAAAAACTCTGGCCACATACAAATAGATAATATGACCATTAAAAGAACGGAAACATACAAATACCTGGGTACAATCTTCAACTGCTCCAACATCATAAGGGAAGAAATACAAACTAGAATCAACTCTGGAAATAAGATATACTATGCACTACAACATCTACTAAAATCAAAGGCGCTATCTCGTAACACCAAAATCACAATATACAAAACACTGATCAGACCAGTTGTGCTGTATGGCTCTGAAACCTGGAGTACAACGAAAGGAGACGAAGCCTTGTTACAAACCTTTGAGAACAAAATTTTAAGACGCATCTTTGGACCCATTAGGGATACACAAAGTGGAGAGTGGAAAAGAAGAAGTAACAAAGACATTTATGATCTGTTTAAGTCTCCGCTAATCACTGGTATCATGAAGGCTAATAGACTACAATGGCTGGGGCATATAGAAAGAATGGAAGATAATAGGGAAACAAAACTCGCTTACACTCAGGAAATAAATGACTGTAGACCCCGAGGTAGACCAAGAAGGCGGTGGAGAGATAATATACATACAGACCTACAAGCACTTGGAATCAATGACTGGCAAGAGAAGGTCCACCAGAGAGACGAATGGAGACAGATTGTATTTGCAGCAAAGAACCTCAATGGCTCGGAACGCTGAAGAAGAAGAAGAAGATGATGATGTTGATGATAATAATCAATGTCACATCCATGAGAATGGAAGAAATCTTCTCACTTGAAGCATTTAATGAAGAAGAATACACCTGAAGGCTATACAAGAATAATACCAAATGTACTTATCTTGTTGATAAGCAAATACTCATGGAAATGGGACCTGACTTTTAAAAGCTCTTAATGTATAAGACCCTTTTCTTGAATAGAAAAAGATGAAGTAGAGAACAAAACTAGACACAGAAGAGAATGGTCAACATAATTGCTAAATTCACAATCACTCAAGGTATTACTTCTAGAAACCTGAGGACAGGCATAGGTGATGATGAAACTGCACATCTGCTAGTAAACCTTGAACATTTGATAGTGGAAGATTGGATTGAGAGCAAACAACTGTGTTGGTGATAACTACATGAAAACACCATGACTATCTTTCTTCTATGTTATTTTCTCTAAAGAACAGGATCCATTTGATTGTTTTCCCTGGTTATGTTCTTAGGCTTTTACATGTAAATCCTAATGTCATATTTCTGATATTATTCGAATTATGTGATTGATGGAATTTCAGGTAGTGGTCTTATTCATGTCAATCCAGACCTGACTTGGTGAAGTTTGAAGGCAGCACCTGTTGAGTGAGCACATGGTTGAGTGATGCCCTTGACAGAGTAGCGTCGAACCTTATCTACCTGCAACCATTCCATTTGTCTCATAGGAGAGGTAATCTTTATTTAAAATAAGTACCTGCCAAGACAAAGGAAAACAAGAGCCAACTTATGTTCTACTACACCCAGGAACAATAAATAATACTACAATTGATGATAGCCAGAGTGATTCCCAAAGCTGGAAGTGGAGAATCCTGATTGGAGACAGTTCTTTTTTTCAGATCATCCAGACCAGTAAAAGATTAGCTTTACAGGCCACTGAGAAAAATCTAAACGGTTAATTATCTACCTGATCATGGGCACATCAAGTCTGTAATATTTAATGTATATGTATATGTCCTTATTTCTATGACAGGAAATTGTAATTTTGAATGCACTTTACAAAATCCATATTTATGTGTATTAAATCAACAAAGAAAAATAAGGTCATGTCATGTATTGATTGTATTTTACTTGTCATAATAAAATTGTTTTAAATTACCCTAGATAGAATTAATTAGTTGGTAGAGGAGAGGCAAGGAACCATATAGGGAATAAATTGGGTATAAAAGGGAGTACAACTTTTTCAGTATTTCCTAAAGGTATTCCTTGGTTCTCTAAAACTCTATTTCTGGTCTCAACAATTGAGTCAGGACAACAAAATTAATTAAACGGGCAGGATCACATGGGGAAAAATGATTTTTCATCATTTATCTCTGTGGGGTTGAGCCATCAATCAAACCCATATCCGACACGCTCAGATGTACGAAACTCCTAGCACCGGCGAAAATCTTGAGAGGAATCTCTTGGTTTACATCCTAGCGCAGAAATCACACGCACGAGATGAAATTATCCACCTCCTACGTGAAAAACTGAGCGGTTTCCACACAACACAACCGCACGCCGCCATCTTGAAACTCACTCTGATGTCAGAAAACACACACGAAACACATATTGGAATTAAAAATAATAAAAAAAAAAGGCAAAAGCCTGAATTAAGCACGTTTGGACAAATGAACACCAGTTAGACCATGGTGAACCTAGGTTGGCAGGCGTAGTAACTTTGTCACATTACAACACTTTAAAAAGCTTGCTGGCCCGTGTCATAAACGATTCGAGACTGCCAATAAGTGCCATGGGCACTTCTTATGCGAATCAATCGACTTCGTGTTCACAGCTGTCATTAATGAGGTTTTTGACTTCAGCACCCAGTATCACGGGGTTCCACTTCTTGCACCTCTTGTGGAACTTGAACAAGAAAGATATGTATAAGTTGGGGGAAATGGGATCACTCCTGCCACTGATTCAATATGCGTGAGCACACAGACACTAGTTGACCAATATCTCCAGTACACTATCTAACCATGGTTTATCCCACTAAGACCTGTTCCTTGTCTCTGGCGCAGTGGTCATATGTTCGAATCCCCATATAACGGAGTTTTTATTTAAATGGTCAGGGCTCTCAGGTCGACCCAGCCTAAATGGATACAAGATGTCCTGTGAAGCAAAGGCGGCCGGTGTGATATTGACCACATTATCCATCGAGTGCCGCTTGGTCTATACAAATATGTTGTTTACACCATATACCTAATACACACCAAGACGTGTACAAGGATCATTTACGCTTCACGTGCCATTGTTATCCTTATCGACCTGCAATCGCACATCGCATCGCCACACAGCTTGTGTCGCTAGTGCCCACAGGGATGTTGTGCTCTATTTCATGGTGAATTCTCTGCAGTTTTTCAGTTTGTCTTTCCAGGCTTGTCCATGGGACATATTTTTCTGTCCCATCCCATCCCATCCCATGGTAATTTATGTCCGTCCCATCACACCCCATTCCCATGATATTCCCATGAGAATAACATTCTTATGGCCAAGCCTTGCAGGCTTATCCATGGGACATATTTTTTTGTCCCATCCCATCACATGGTAAGGTATGCCTGTCCCATCCCATCCCATCCCATGGGCTATTTCCCATGGGATTCCCATGGGAATAACATTGCAATGTCCGAGCCTGTGTCTTTCAGTTGGCAGTGGCGATAGCCAGGGAGTATTAATACGAGGGCGAGTCAATAAGTAAGTTACACGGTTCCGTGGGATGGCAGGTACATGTAGTTGGCGTTTTCTACAGGTGTCATTAGGTAACAGCAACAACGAACTTTATATTCCCGTTCGTCAGGTGGCGCTATGTGTCTTATGTGCGTGTACAACCGAAGCTTTGTGCGTTTTTTTTGTGGGCAAGAGGACTGCCTGCAAACGACATTCACAAGAAAATGCTTCCTGTTTATGCTGACTACCAGCCCAAATCAAAGCGTGCTTCAATGCAATGGAAACATCCTTCTTCGCATTGTGTCTATCGCCATCAGCAGGGAAGGTTATGCTGACAGTGTTCTGGGATTGTCAAGGCGTGCTTTTAACCAATTTCAAGAAGAAAGGTGACAATGTGAACTCTGAATCGTCCTGTGAAGTTCTATCGATGCTTCATGATGCAATTCGAAAAAACGTCCAGGACTGCTGACTAGAGGCGTGTTGCTTTTTTCATGACAATGACAGACCATATACGGCTCGATTAACTCAGGAGAAAATTAACCAGCTAAGGTGGGACGTTCTTGAACATCCACCTTACAGCCCCGACTTAGCCCCTAGCGATTTCCACCTTTTTTGGTCCACTGAAACCTCGCCTTGGCGGGAGACATTTTACGAATTACGCCGAAGTTGAATGTGAAGTGAAAACGTGGTTTAGAAAACAGAGCACGCAGTTCTATGCAGCCGGTTTGGGAGTACTGATAAAACTATGGGATAAGTGCATCAATGCTGGTGGAAATTATGTTGAGAAATTAAGGGACAATGAATGTATAAAAATAAACTGGTTTAAAGTTGCTGTCATATTTAGTTATTTTTCTACAGTCATTTGTGACTTACTTATTTACTTTCATCATAGCTGAGAGGACCAATGCTAGACCCAGAAGGACCAGCAGACAATGCTCGATCGTCTCTGCCGCGATGACTATCACTGCTGCCAAATGTTTATGAGCTTTCATTATGATTTGCTCAATATGTCCTTTACACACATCTCACCCTCAAATATTTCATCGACGTATGACAACGTGCTCTTTATACAAGCGTGTGTATGAGTTACAAATGACATTATTGAGGGAGAACCATGTGACTTATGTCTTTGTATGATTAAGTTACTTATGGGTGACAATTTCAATTTTACTGCTATCGTTTCCTTGTCGATACATCAGAATGCCTCCGGCGAATGTCAGCGTACTCAATCTCCCAACAAGCAATTGTATCACGAATGTCACCGCGTATACTTTGAATAGGATTGGTGAAAGAAAATAGCTTTGTAGCTGGCATGGCTATAATTTCTCCGGTTGGGATGATAAACTACCACTTTTGAGCACCACCTGTCTCTGGAACAGGGCGTCAACTATACCTCAGATTAATAATGGGTTCACGCGCAATATAATAAACATGTGCATAAGATAGCCAAAGAACACCCTAATATATGCATCCTCTAAATCTATCACTGTTACACATCATTCCGCACATGCATGAAATAAACATCGAATACATCGTAGGCGAAGATCACATGATTTCAACATGTCTTCTTGTCAACTTTGTAGTCTGTGAGAATGGGTGGGAAGCTTTAGCTCCTCTCGGAGTTACATACTAGCTTATATGCTGTAATTTTCTCGAGGATTTTAACTGGCAGCATTGTGCATTGTAATGATGCGGTAAAAGCTAATCTGGGATGATTTCTGGTCTGCCTGCTCTGCAAAGCAAATATAGTATTACCTTGCGCTAGTCTGAAATTGCCATGTCTGATATGTGCATAGGAAGTCTAGTATTCTGCGGCGTGGTGTAGTTCCATGCATCCTCTAATAAGTGTCGCTAGAATTTTGAAAGCGATTGGTCAGAGGGCAACTTCCTGCAGGATCCATCCACCAAAGTGCTCTAGGCTAGGCGTGCACATATCTTAAAGTGTACTGTTCTCTTTCATGTCCTCATTCAGGATCGTTACCTGTTCGAGTTGTGATCCGTTGTTCTTTCCCGGCATGTGATGTACTCCAACAACTCGTCTTTTGCCCAGCCACGCTGCCTCAATTTCATTATTCCTTCATGGCGCCCTCTTTCTTGTCCGCCTTCTACACTGAAAGAGTCCAGACCAGGTATAATACATGGACTTTGTGTTGCAACATCCTAAGCTCCGCGGCCAGAAAATACACGTACAATGATGATACCATGGTATCCCAGTACGCTCCACTTTCTCAATGGTATCAAAGTAAGAGACACAGGTTCAAGTCAACGACATCATCATAACACCTGGTTGACTTGCCAGCCTGATAAATCTACCATCAGTGATTACTATTATGTCTGATGTTACCTGTTGTCTTCAGACTGGGAACCGGTGTCCAAATTTAATGTTTGACGTTTGCTTTATTGAATAAACAAAGGCTTTCGATACACTAAGACATGTCAACATGATGGAGATGCTTGCAGATCTAAAAATTGATGGGAAAGACCTTAGACTCATAACAAAAAAAACATATATTGGAAACAACAAGCGGCAATAAAGATTGATAATGGAGTAGGTCAACATCAGCTTATTAAGTGATGTGTGAGGCAGGGGTGTGTAATGTCTCCAGATCTATTTTCCCTGTAAGGTGAAAATATATTCAGAAATGTTAACAATATGAAAGGAATCATCATTGGGGGACATAACATAAATAACATTAGACATGCGGATGATATAGACGATTACAGACAATGAGCAGGTTCTGCACCATTTAGTAGATGCGATTGTTGCAGACAGTGAACAAGATGGATTAGAATTAAATTGTGAGAAGACACCAAGAAGAAGGAACTACCACAATATAATAGACAAGTAAATGGCAATATCCTTAAATAAGTGAATCGGTACAATTATCTCGGAACAGTCACAACATCTGATGGGAAATGCCTTGAAGAGATTAGAACTAGAATTGCCACTGCGAAGACAGCCTTTTGCAAGATGAAAAACATACTGACCAATAAAAAGATGTCATTTGCAACGAGAAAAAAGGTGTTGAGGTGCTGCATAGAACCTGTGCTTTTCTATGGATATGAAGCGCGAACAATGAGCAGTCAAGCTGAAAAATATCTCATGGCTGTGGAAATGTGGTTTCTGAAGAAAATGCAAAGAATACACTGGACAGACAGAAAAACCAATAACCAAGTCCTACAAGAAACACAAATGAAAACCGTAAACTGATTAGAGAAATTAGACTTAGACAGTCTTAATTTTCTGGTCACGTTATGAGACAAAATAAATTGTAGAACTTGGTGACAACTGGCAAGATCGAGGGGAAGAGAGCAAGGGGAGGGCGGAGAAGTAAATACCTGGATGGCTTTGCTACGTTGTATGCACGAGAGAGGAACACTGAGCTGATCCATGACTCTGGTGATCGAGTGAGGTGGCAAAACATAACTGCCCACACTTACTGGAATGACACGTGATGATGATGTTGAGTCTCGGATATGCCATAATATTTCGCCTTCCATATTCAACAAAATTGTTTCACTTCAGTCTTCCCTTATAAAGACTATTAAACCTCGGATACATGTTGTGGTGTGTAACAAAAGGACAACAATCACCTTCAGCTTAATAAGACTGTGAGGGTAAACCCAGGACTATCATTCTGATCCGGTTATGGATCCCATATGGACAACAATCACCTTCAGATTAATAAGCCTGTGAGAGTAAACCTAGGACTATCATTCTGAACCGGTTATGGACCCCATAGGACAACAATCACCTTCGGATTAATAAGCCTGTGAGGGTAAACCCAGTACTATCATTCTGAACCGGTTATGGACCCCATATGAATAACAATCACCTTCGGATTAATAAGTCTGCGAGGGTAAGCCCAGAACTATAATTCTGAGCCGGTGGTGGGCCCCAACTATAACGTCTCCATGAAGGTGAACGGGGTAGGATGGAAAACGAAATCTAATCGAGGTGGTGTGTTAGTCTCTATAATTTCCTGCCAGTTCTTGGACTATTCTTCTATCTTGCATATGCTGTAGACATGTGATCTTTTCCTGTGTTAATAGGCTTGTCTTCTGAAACTGATATGGCGGAAAGCGTACACAAGTTGCCAAATAACATAATTCCTCCCAACCCCTCCCCTCCCTCCCAATATATTAATGAGAAC